>JAJMBL010000004.1:0-552519 GCA_030565285.1 Wickerhamiella brachini | reverse complement strand
ACTTCGCCCGCTGGTACTTCGCCCGCTGGTACTTCGCCCGCTGGTACTTCGCCCGCTGGCACTGGCACTGGCCCCGCCAACACCCCCGCTGTTTCTGCCACAACCACCTTCCCTGGCGTACCTGCCGGCACAAGCACAATCCAGATCCCCACTGGCACCGAGACAGGCTGCGTTGGAATCGACTGCGGCAGCATTGCGTCGTACCTGTCGACTGCTACAGCTGTTCCTAGCAAGGGCGGCAGCGACTCTGGCAACGGTATGCCTGGTGGAGCTCCGCCGCAGTATTCTCCGGGAAGCTCGGGCACTACTCCCGCAGTCGTGCCTAGTGAGGCTACCAACACTGCAGTTGCTACTGTTCCCTTGAACGGTGCTGGCGCCGTGCGTCCCATGACTGCGCTTATTGCAGTTGCGCTAGCAGCGCTTGTTTTTGTTTAAGAGCCTCCTAGTTTAGCATTTTCACTTTTAATGTAGCTGGCTATAATTCGACTTGTCTTTTTCTTCGAAGTTTTCCGGCGGGTAGCAGACTGGTCGGCTCGAAGCTTCCCAGTTCCTCAAAATAGCGCGCCAATAACGCGCCAGCATACTCGAGAAGCCACAGAATCTGCGAGTCGAATTAAGCAAGGTCGAAAAAGCAGAACAGCAATTAGAGATTAAACTTGCATGCAAAGCGGTTTATATATTTACGTTTGTTCACATTAAGTTGTCTAGCACCAGAACTTGTAGAGCCGGTAATACCAACCACGCGCCTTGATGCGGGCACGCTCCTCCATGACATCGGCCTTGAGCTGGTCAACGTCAATCTCACGCATTCCCGAGGTCAGATCCATGTCCTTCGCGAAGACAAAACCAGCGTACTTACCAGTGCATAAGCAGTAAATCTTGTGCGCGACGTAGAAGGCAATGACAACGGGAACCGACAGATAGGCCTTGAAAAAGACCTGGGCATCGGGCTTTTCGCCAGCAGGCCAGACAGCGACCCAGAACTGCAGACCGAGGACGGCGCAGTTGATACCAAAACCAATCATAGAACCAATGACACCACCTGCGGCCTTGAAAGCCAGCTCGTCGAGGCTGCGGCCCTGAGCGCGCATACCCATACGGAAACGGATGTGGCACAGGTTGATAGAGCCCCAGGTGAAAATCGAGGACAGACCCGAGAAAGCCAACATCCAGTCAAAGACATCACCATAGTGGTCGCTAGCGGAAAGGAAGCACAGCAAACCGAAAACAAGAGTGATGATAACAGCCACCAAAGGACGACCCTGGCGATCAATGTAACTGAAAATGTGAGGGGCCTGGCCGGTGGCACCTAGAGCAGCCAAAGTGCGCGAGCAGCCATAGACCGAAGAGTTAGCAACCGATAAGACTGCAATAATAATGACGCAGTTGAACACACTGGGCAGACCATGGACACCGGCATTGACAATTGAAAGCACAAATGGCGAGGCAGAACCATCGGAAGCAGCACCCAGGCGGTCATCGGTGTAGGGAATCAGCATCGACACAATGGTGAGCGAAACAATGTAAAACAGCAAAATACGCCAGAACACCTGCTTAACGGCCTTGGGGAGCGATTTGGCAGGGTTTTCGGTCTCGGCAGCAGCCAGACCAGCCAGCTCGGTACCAGCAAAGGCAAAAGCAGCATTAACAAACACACTGGCAACACCCTTGAAGCCATGGTTAAAGGCGCCAGGATCATACCAGTAGTGAGCACCATAGTAGTGCTTATTGGGGCCACCACCGGCGGCAACAACAATACCGAAAATGCAGAAACCAATAACGGCAATGACCTTGATAATGGCAAAGATAAACTCAGCCTCACCATATCCTCGGACACCGAACACGTTAATGACACCAATCACAACATAGAATAGCGAGACCCACGCTGCTTTACTCACATTTGTTGCACCGTTATCGTCAGAATTCCAAAAGCCGATAACCACTGCTGCCGCAATCAGTTCCAGAGGGTACACAACTAGCCACTGCAGAGCGTAGTTCCAGCCCATGGCGAAACCCCACGAGGGGTCCAAGAAACGACTCGAGTAAATGGAAAACGAACCAGACACCGGGAAACGGACAGCCATCTCACCCAGAGCGTGCATGGTGCAGAACAACATGACACCGACAATGGCAAAGCCAATAATGACGGAGGCAGGACCACCGGTCTTGAACGAGTTACCGGAACCAATAAACAGACCGGAACCAATGGAGCCACCAATGGCAATCATCTGAATATGACGGTTTTTAAGAGACCGCTTCAGGGGCTGGCGAGCAGTCAGAACTGCGGCCACCTCAGCGGGAGTCATACCGGTGGTATCGACTTTGCCAAGGTTAACGGGCTTAAAGCCGTCGATAAAGTCACGGAAGGCACCACGAGACTCGTAGGTTTGCTCGGCCGAGCCGACCTGCGACGACGAGACCTCGGGCACATTGCCGTGTTTCTCAAGATCAGCCATGGTTAAATCAGGGATTCCAAGTGGGATAGAATGGAAAACCTTTTGACCGAAGGATAAAAAACAGCCCAAGACCTGCCTGATTTGGCCCCCTATATATATTGCCTGCTTTACCTAATCGGGTAGATAACGTATCTGCATAGTTTCAGGGTACGGGAAGATACTCTGCATTATCAATCCCAGGAACGGCTCTTGATTGGTTACAGTAGGTCATTATCAGACGAGATATGCGGCCACTACAGGTGCGGGAGTTACGAGAAAATAAGTCTTTTTCAGACTGTCGGCTATTCCTTGGATTCTCGATTCTATCAAAGATTAAAACAATCGCAATAGATCTAGGTCTTACGAGGTTGGGCCCAACCCACGCGTCAAGCGCTTTTTTTACCCCGCACCCCTCTCATGAAAATTCTATAGAGGGGGGAACTAGGTGCGCCAGAGGGTAAGGGCAGACTTCCTGCCGATCCCCTCAATATCATGCGCTCTCGTGGGTAGGGTCTTGTCCTCGAAGCTTAGTGGCTGCATGGTCAGTTATCATCAGTGGGTTTAGGAATCATGCATGAACTGGCGTTATGAAGTCGAGCCCGCAGTGGGATGGGCTGATGGAGTGTTTTTACCGAGGCCGTGGTTTTATGTTGATAACCTAACGCATGCTGCATTCCAAAGCGCTGCCAAGCAGACGGAATCGTCATGTGGGCTGAGCTGACCCAAAATGCCGCGGTTTCCTTGCAGTCGGATTATAGATCGACCAACCCTGGGCCTGAGATGCATGGGCGAGTTTTGCCTTAGAATTGACTGTTTATTGTCAGTTTCAACGTTTGTGGGTGCTTGAGGCAAGGTCTACGACATTGACTGCAACAAGACTTGGTAGTAGTTTAATGTGGAACATAAGCTTGTGAATCTCACACATGGATCTCCACTTTTATACTTGATATAGAAGTCTGTGGCATCTCGGGTCCAGATGGCGTAGCCTCAGGTCTAGGTCTCTGCAGTCTTGTCTCTCCATAGGATAGTGTGACTTGCACCGGGGCAGACCCTTGACCTGCACCTGCGTCCAGCTGGCATATAGACAACTTGAATGTTCTATCGGCGCGAAAGTACACCTGTTAACAGCCTTGAAGTGAACAGATATTACGACGCAGTGTGCTGATTATTGGTATACCGAGAGGATATTTGTAGTGGATAGTTTCGACTAGTTCGACGATGCCTAGGCTCAAAGCAAGAGTAATTGCTGGGCCAGCCTCAAGTTAATACAGCTTGAGATGCAGCCGGAATGTTTGTCGTGGTCATTCAGTGATATAGATACAAATCAACGCACCTGTGGAGGCAATAAGAAAAAAAGTGTTTGTTTCTACACTAGATACACCAACAGTAGGCCCTCAGACAGACGGGACTCAAACTAAAAAGGCACTTGAAGGGCTCTGATTCAAGTGGACTCGAAGCTGAAGTCTTCCTGTCGCCACCCACTACAATGACTGTACCTGCAGATCATTGACCGATGGACCACCCATCTTCTATAAAATACAGCCAATAATGACCTCATTTTGTAATTGACATTCAAAACGGTGCCTGTAACGACCGATAGACAGGGTTAGGTGATCATGCCATATGTCCAGTGCATGCCTGGATCGGCCTATCGGTCGGGTAAACGACACGCGTCAAAACCGCATGTACAGGGAGCAAGTACTATTGTTAGGCTGTAATTTGGTAGGCCGTGCATGCTCATGTGCCCCCTAAGCATTGGTCGAGCACTCTATTGCTAGAAGCTAATCGTCATGTCCTGCGAGCTTCCCAGCAGATTTAGACTTGAACCAGATATTGATGCTATTCAAATCCAAGGACGGACTAGTTTTAGCTCCAGTACAGCCCTGCCTAGAGTCACGAGAAAAATCTGCAAGAATATGCCGAGCCTGAACTCGAGCCGATGGGCGCTAGCTCGCAAGCACTTTACAAGCAGTGTCGGGGCGCCGCGGCCTATGCAGACACAGTGCTACCTTATTTGCAAGCAACGCACCGCGTGCAGCAGCACCTTACCTGAGACAGTATGAGGAGATGGCGTGCTTTTGTTCGTGCTCAAGCACTACCAAATTATATCTACTATCACGAAAAGCAGTAAACGACTAGACAAAGAGCTGGGGAATCTCTCAAGTCGAGCTTTTCGCTACGGTATCATTGAGCGAGCGATTTCAAGTTGCTGAATGAGAGGACTGTTGTAATTAGTATAGCTGTTACTACAACGACATATCTTTATTTGGGGTCTCTAGTCCAGGTGACGTATTCAGGAGCAGCCCTTTGCAACCTTGTCTCGGCGCAAGAGAGGGTGACTTCAATAAAGGCAGATCCTTAGCCTCTACGTTTGCCCATCCGGCACACAGACGAGTTTGCAAATGCCATAATTCCAACGGATATGCGAGCATTGTAATGTAAAATGATCAAGGAGATGCGAATGACAATATTTGCCTTTTGCTGCAATACATGGACAGATGCTAATTGGATGCTAATCATCCTTGCACATTCCAAGAAACTCCTCTAGATTGATGTATCCATCATCATCTAGATCGAAAACGTCAATCATAGCCTGCAGCTCCTCATCCTCGATGTCCTCGCCAATTTCCTGAGCAACCCGTTTGAGGTCCTGGAAGTTGATCTTGCCGCGACCGGAAGTATCGAAAAGGCCGAATGCCCGCTTCATTTCCTCGATCGGATCGCGAGAGGCGATCTTCGCGCTCACAATTGTGTCAAAATCGTCCTGTGATATTCTCCGTTGAGCTCCGTGGTCGTATTCTTTTATAAGTTGCAGTACCTCATGCTTGGTCGCGTCGAATCCAAGTGCTTTCATCGCATATTTGAGGCCATGGTAGTCCAGCTTACCATCATTGTCCAGATCGAACACCTGGAATGCCTGCTTCATTTCCTCGCGCTGTTCATCGGTCAACTGACGCGTTCGCGATTTTCGGTTCATGATGACTGGGAATGTAATGTATGGGGGGGTGGACTCCTAGTCAACCGAGTCTGGGAGGTGAATCTCCTAGAGACCCAGGCTGCTGCTTTATAGAAGGATCAATGCAAGTTTTTATCCTCGCTGATCTTTGCTTTGTACAGATCCTAATGGTACAGTGGGGACGTAGGCAATGATGGCTCCAGAATACCAAGAAAAGTACTATAACGACAAAATTCGCCTGGACTCCAATAACAAGCCGTGATAGTATAGTGGTTAGTACGCGTCGTTGTGGTTCCCAAACCCGTCGAGACCCAAGTTCGATTCTTGGTCACGGCACTTGCTTTTTGCACTTGAGTTGCCTAGTCGCATATACTGATATAACAGGATCTCTTGTTCACACTTGGATCGCTCAATTGGCTTAAGGTGTATATTTTTTGTAGCCATCGCTTGACAGGTTATCTCCAGGAAGTTTAAGAAGCCGGCGCTGGCGGCCCTTTGTCATGCTGCGTATAGCTGTGGCGCTGGCGTTGGCAATAGCAGTGCTTTTGTTCTTCGAATGGCCTCAGATCTCCCCTCTTTACGAGTCGCATGTACAGGATGAGTCTCCACATTTTGAATTGAGCCGCGTGCTGCACCGCAACACTGACGGAAACGACTTTCATGGAATGCTCACCATCGACCACACCCAGGCGGCGGTGATGGCTGCCAAGGTGGGAGCCAAGGGGAGTTTCCAAATCAAAACAACGCCGCATGTGATAGCGCGCCTACCGTACCGGTCGCCGGCTGAGATCGAGCAGCAATGGAGCCGCGCCTTGAGCGCTCCTCGCGAGAGACGTGATGAGGCGGTGCAAGCGGCGGTGGCCGGCCAATGGCGGGCAGACCGCATCAAGGTGCCCAATGTCACCGATAAAGATACAGTGCTCGCGCTGGCAGGCATGGCAGCAAACGCATATGTGCCGATCCCGTACCAAGGCGATTGGACTAACGTATCACATCCTTGGGATGGAGATAAAGATGCTGGCGAAGGCGATGGATTTGGCTGGATGGGCGATGGCGTACGTGGCTATGTGTTTGCTACTCCAGACAACAAGACGGTGGTGATTGCCTACAAAGGTACGTCCGCTGCGGTGCTGGACGATGGCGGTCCCACTGCACCGAACGACAAGATCAACGACAACCTATTGTTTTCATGCTGCTGCGCACGCATCTCATATCTTTGGTCGACAGTTTGTGACTGCTATATGGGCGGTGGGCAGCAATGCGATGAACTGTGCGTTGAGAAAGAACTCTGGCGTAACGACAGATATTACAGGGCCGCCTTAGATGTGTATGCCAACGTAACGGCACTTTATCCGCAGGCAGAAATCTGGGTGACGGGCCACTCGCTGGGCGGGGCCCTTTCCAGTCTGGTAGCCCGCACGTACGGGCTTCCGGCAGTTACATTCGAGGCACCCGGCGAGCAGCTGGCGGTGCGGCGGCTGCATCTGCCGCGACCTCCGGGCGTGCCGATTTGGGACGACCATGTGTGGCATTTCGGCCATACGGCCGATCCGATCTTCACGGGTGACTGTCGTGGTGCCAGTTCTTCATGTTGGGCGTCGGGCTTTGCGATGGAGTCTCGGTGCCATTCTGGCCAGGTGTGTATGTACGATGTCATGGCGGACCTCGGCTGGAGGTCGTCAATCGTGAGCCACCGCATTCACGTGGTAATCGACGATGTGATCAAGGCCTACAACGAAACGGCGCCTTGTAGAGTGCCGGAGCCTTGCCAGGACTGCGAAGACTGGACGATGGTGGATCCGTTGAACCCGCCGTCCACGTCGAAGTCCGCGCTCACATCTACCTCTACGTCTTCGTCCTCCACATCCACAATCACATCCACATCCACGCGACTGATTACGACCTCCACAAGGGCTACGTCGCCGACTACGACCTCAACGGCCGAATCGACATGTCTCAGTAGAGCATGGTATGGTCGGTGTCTCGAATGGGGCCAGCCCACTGCGACCGTTCCTGAACCCACAGATACTGCTGCGATAGCTGCCAACCTTGTCAGTGCTGCTGGGGCGTCTTCGACTGCCGCCGTCCCCACCGGTCACTTGCATATTCAGGCCTGACCTGCTAATTATTCTTACTTAACTTTCTTGGTATTATCGTTATCTTTCATATTGACAGGCTAAAATGTCAATTACAGAACTTTCCTATTTTAGCACTTGTTGAAACGCCTACTTTGCGTTGAGTTGGGTGGACACAGCCGGCCTAAGCAGGCCGCCTAACTATTAGCTAGGAGGCATCGCATGCATAATCGCCAACCCTGCAGACCTTCTACTTGACTAAATAACCTACCGGCGTGACGTGATTCATGGAGATCCCAGACCAGCTCCGTACATGCGGCCCACCGCCGCAAAGAGCGACCGCTACTCCTGCGCCCGAGTTACCAGAGGTCCCGCCGTATGCGCATTTGTGGACCACTGACGAGGCTGTGACCTCGGTGGCTGTTTGGCACCACAAACTGTATGCCGGCACCATCTCCGGCCACATCCACTGCTACGACCTGGACACCTATCAGCACGTGCAGCAGTTCCAGGCCCATACCGGCAGTATTTTGTGCCTTGTGACATGCAACGGCCGTCTTTTCTCGGGCTCTTCTGATTCGCTGATCAAGGTTTGGACCACGGACGACGATATGGTGCTAGAAAACACCATCTATTGCTTGGTGGATGTGGGCGATATCTTTTGCTTATCATTTATTGAAAAGTCGCGTACTGTTTATTTTGGCACGCAGAATGCCTCAATTCACTGGGTCAAGTTGCCCGACGAGTCTAACTCTATCAAGGTCAACGCGGCCAAGCATCCAGCCGTGCGCCCGAATCGGTTCTTTGACTCGGCTGGGCCAGGCGGAAAACTCGCGCCGCCTCAAAAGGCTACCATCGAGCTACAATCTACAGGATTGATCCATTCGGACGCTACTTTTTTGGAAGTACCCATTGAGAATGCCATCACGTTCGCCCACAACTCGTATGTCTACTGTATGCAGACCAGCACTATTAGCGGAAAAATGTGCTTGGTCACCGGCTCCGGTGAGGGTACCATCAAGATCTGGAGCATCGCTGGCGATGGGCAGCTGAAGGAGGCCAAGAAAATTGTAAATAACGATGCCGTGCTCTGCATGACCCTGGCCGCAGACTGGCAGCTCTACTGCGGACTCGAGTCCGGCCACGTGCTGGTGGTGGACTTAGAAACATGGCAGGTACTTCGGTACGGCGTTGCCGATGACGAGCCCCTGCTGGCTCTGGCCGCAGTTGGTGATGGCATCTTCGCCATGTCTTCCACGGGCAAAGTTTTCAACTACGATCCTAGCACTGCCAGCGTGTCTTCGTGGCCCGCAGGCGGCTATGCTACGGCTTGTGCGACTTTGGACTACAAGGAAAATATCGTGGTAACTACCACGAACGAAGGCACCATTACGCTGTGGGATGTTGGCAAATATCTTGGCTCAGGCTACGATAACGACGGTCTATGGCGTGGCTCGCGCGCCCTGGGACTGTCCAACGACAACATGATTGACACCCTAAGCCGCTTGATTCGCTATCAAACCGTCTCGAGCCGCGAGGGCCAGTACTGGGCGGACTGCCGGCGGTGCGCATCGAGCTTGAGGGACCTCATGCGGGGCATGGGTGCTGAGGCTGAGCTGTGGCGAGTCGAGAAAGGTAATCCTGTGGTCCATGCGACTTTCCAAGCCAACAAAACCGGCACTAACAGCCGGCCTGCCCGTGTGCTGTTTTACGGGCACTATGACGTCATTGAGGCCAGCGAGAACTGGAACACACCGGCGTTTGCTCTTACGGCAGTTGATGGCTATTTGTATGGTCGTGGTGTTTCGGATAATAAAGGTCCCTGCATCGCTGCCATATATGCGGCGGCCGAGCTATACGCCAAGCAAGAGCTCACCAATGATCTTATTTTCCTGATTGAGGGAGAAGAGGAGTGCGGCTCTTTCGGCTTCTACAATGTTATTGAGGAGCACCGCACGCGCCTCGGCCATATTGATTGGATTGTGTTCTCCAACTCGTACTGGCTCAATGACTCACGACCGTGCCTCAACTATGGTCTACGAGGCGTTGTGCTCGCCCGCATCAAGCTCAAGAGTGACAAGGCAGATGTTCACTCTGGCGTTGATGGTGGTGTTTTCAGGGAGCCCGCGCAGGATATGATCCACTTACTGAGCACTCTCACCAAAGTGGATGGCAGTATTGCTATTCCCGAGTTTGCCAATCAGGTGATGCCTGTTTCTGCCGAGGAGGACGAGCGGCTTGACGAGATTGTGGCCATTCCCGGCATTGCGCAGACCAAGGCAGATTTGCTGCATAAATGGTATTCCCCGTCATTGACCGTGCACAAGTTTACCGTTTCGGGCCCAGGCAACCAAACAGTAATCCCGTCTACTGTTACTGCATTTATTTCACTGCGGCTGGTACCCAATCAAACCGCCGATGAGGCCAAGCATCAGCTCAAGCAATTTCTGATCCAGGCATTTGAGAAGCAGAGCTCGCCTAATACCTTGGACATCGAATTCCGCTACGACGCCGACCCCTGGCTGGGCGACTCGCACAACGAGGTCTACCGTATCCTTGAACAGGCACTGTATGAGCAATGGGACTCTAAGCCGCTATTTGTGCGTGAGGGTGGCTCCATTCCCATGGCTCGCGCGCTCGAGAAGCTGTTTGACGCGCCGGCCGCGCAGCTGCCATGTGGCCAGAGTTCGGACGGAGCGCACCTCGACAATGAGCGGCTGCGTATCACCAACCTACTGGTTGCCCGCAGCGTATTTGTGAAGTTGTTCAGCGAGCTATCGCCGCGAACCCCCAAAGATTAGCGCTTTAGATTCACTTAGATATTTCTGCATTTCGCTATGCATGTTCGAGTACCTCAAAAATTTGTACACAAGACAATTGGTGTGGTATTCAACGCCCCACCGAACGAGTATGGTTCACTTCCGAGTAAATCCAGATTAAAATCACGTTTCTTGAAGTGCATACAGAAACGCAGCGCCATATGCACGCTGGATGACATGCACAAACTGACCTTGGCTGCACTGCGTGCTGTGAGTGTTGACTGCGGCGTGGCCTCAAGTGGCCGCAAGTCGCAAGTCATTGATGAATTGGTCCAGAAATGTACTAAGAGACCTCAAGGACCTTTGCGACTCTTGTCGGTGGATTTGGGTCTACGAAATATAGGGGTTTGTCAAGTTAATGACCACTTTCTAAAAGATGAGAGTCTCGACCCTATACAAACAGTGGAGAAATGGCACCTTGAATCACTTCCAACAGACATGAAGTTCCGGTACCCAGATTTCAGCCAGACAGTATCCGAATTGGCTGACCGGCTGATGGTAAACAAACCAGATGTGGTGCTTGTAGAAAAGCAGCGCGCTCGGAGCAGTGGCGGCCCCCAGATCCCAAACAGCATTCTTCGGGTAAATATCTTTGAAGGAATGCTACATGCGCTTCTACAGTCTAAATGGCCTACCACGTATGTCGAAAGCGTTGACCCGAAATCCGTGGTTACTTACTGGAGGTCTCGAGGCCCTGAGGGCAATGTACAAAGGGATTCTTCTGAAAAAGGTACAAAAACTCCATCACAAGTCTATGCGCTTTCGAAAAACGTACGGAAAGACCTTGTCAAGAGCTGGCTCAGTCAATCTCCGCCCTTTGAATTATCGCCGGAAGCAAAGCCTCCCATCAAGGGCAAACGGGACGACTTGGACGATGCACTCGTGCAGGCTATAACTTGGTTTCAATGGCGGGCCAATGCCTTGAAAGCAGTGCCTTTGCTAGAGGCTTCCGCCGATGGTCAAGGTAACTCGGGGTCCAAATAAAGGCGCTGACCAATTCACGCTCCACCACCAATGGGACAGACACCTTCGAAGCCCGGCACTGCCAAAGTGTTCACGCCCGAGACGCCCACGGTGTTCTCGGAAAAGCTGTCGGACACCCTGCAGTCAAGTCCTGAGTCGGACTACACGCGGACGCAGTACTCACAAAAGTACATTGAGGAGCAAGTTGCGCAACGGCTGTACCAGGCTCGCGTGGATGCCGATGCAGAGATTGCCAACGCTGCCAAGCGAGTTCCCGAGATCGATGAGCTCAAGTTGGCAGAGACCGACAGCCTGAAGCTCAAGGAGCGGCTGGACAGCCTGCAGAAGGAGCTTGAAAGCAGACCAAAAAAGGGTACCTTTAGCAAGGACGGCAAGAAAGCCCAGGAGGCTCTGCTCAAGTGCTTTGAGGAGAACAAGGACAAACCGCTGGACTGCCGCGAGGCATTTGCCCAGTTCCAGAAACAGGTCCAGAAGGTCGAGCAGTCGCTCGCTTGAATGTAACTTAGACAGTCTAAGGGTGAACCCTAGGAGGGATTTATTTGCCTGCTTAAAGTGGTCTACTTGGAAAACAATATTGCCCATCAAGCTACCTTGTACTTCGTTCTTGCTAGATATGCTGGTGATATATCTCCTGTTCAGAGTGTCTGGAGTCCTTGAGCACAGGGGGGTCAGATTGTCAAGACCAGATATGCCTTTAGTTTAGAACATAATTTTGCGTTATAAACCATCAATTCTGGTTGGAAATGCGTTGTTTTTCGGTCTCCAAGGGTCTTGCAAAATCTATGGCACTGTCGTAGAGCTGCAATTGGCACCGAAGTAGCATGAGTGCTGCACATAGGGTAGGGCAGCAACCGATAGGAGATACCGGCCAGGCTATAGGTGTTTCTTAGGCGTGATATCAGTAAAAGACATAGGCTAGGCTACCTGTAAATGCGCGCTCCCGATCTGGCCGAATTTCTTCCCCAGGAGCCACAAAACCATAATTCCAGCGGTGCCTAAGCTCACTGTCATGTCGACCGAGTCATCGCCGTTGATAGAGCCTCCTCCCCAGGCACAACGCTCGGTTTCCAAGCCGCTTGTTTATGTGGCTACCGTGATTGTTTGTCTCCTTTCGGCTTCTTTCACCGTCTTTTCGCTTTACACCGAGCCCTTCCACGACCAGCTCGGCTACTCGACCCTCCAAAACAACATCATATCAATCGCCGGTGAAGCTGGTCTTTACGTGGTGGTGCCCGCCCTTGGCTACGTTGCCGACACTTATCGACTGTCTTACTTAGGTTACGGTGGCGGTGTGCTCTTTGTTGCTGGCTACTTGGCCGCCGGCTGGACCTATGCAAACAAGGCGCCGTACGGCTACATGGCGCTATCTTTTGTTTTGATCGGCATCGCTACCTCGGCAGTTTACATCTGCGCGCTTGTGAATTGCGCTCGGCTCTACCCTAGATACGCCGTGCTTGCTATTTCTGTGCCGACTACTGCCTACGGGCTGTCGTCGCTATTGTTCTCGCAGACTATCGCCTATGCTTTGGACACCAGCACAAGCTTCGAGATCGTTCAAGTGTATAATGTACTGGCCGTGGTTCTATTTTTCGTCGGAATTCTTGCAGGTGTGCTTCCTCAGTTAGGCAAGGTGGATGTGACCGCTGCTCCAGTGCTCACACGTGGTGAGCAGGGCGAGGTCAACGAGATTTCCCGTAGCCATTTCCACCGGTTTGTGCACGACCGCGAGACCTGGATGCTACTACTTTCGTTTGTGCTTGTGTCGGGGCCTTTAGAGATGTACCTCAACAACCTTGGCGTCATCAGCCATGTGGTGCATCCATCGCCATCGACGGCTACACAGGTCAGCCTGTTTTCAACCTTCAGCACACTCTCAAGACTGCTTGTGGGCGCGTCCACCGACCTATTTGGCCACCGTGTCAGCCCAACAACCATGCTTGTCTCGGTGCTACTGATGCTGGGGGGTGCCCACGTAGTACTGGCCGCCGACTGGTTTGGGCCTCAGTTCTCCGTTTCCAGTATCCTCAATGGTTTCGCTTACGGCTCGGCCTTCACTTTGTACCCGATTATCATTACACAGGTGTGGGGTGTGGAAGGCTTTGCTACCTATTGGGGCATGTTTATTTCGGGGCCGGCTCTGGGTTCTCTTCTGTTTGGCCTTGAATTTGCTCTCGACTACCAGCACACAGGTGGCTTCTCAATCACCTTCTGGACGAGTGCTATCGGCATGCTCTGCAGCGCCCTCATTGTATACAAGCTTGCGGACGACTGGGTCAAGCGCTCTCTCCGTAGCCACGTCTTCTTGGATTAGCCAGCTCGCCTTTCCCCATCGTCGCCCAAGTGAAAAATATTCTAGCCATTCAGTACTATGTTAATGCTAGAGGAAGTCAATTTATCATCAATATAGTACATTTATTTACTCGTGTCCCACGTCCTGGTCATCGCGCTTGCGCTTCTTGCCGGGCCCTGCCCGCTTGCCCATCTTTTCGTGTAAACGCGCCATGGCGATTTTAGCTTGCCGTTGAGCCTCGTCAATACTACCCATCAGCAGCATTACGCCCTCTTTGTCTATGGGGTACTCTTTGAGCTTCTTGTCGCCATGTACCTCCTTTTCGATGTTTGTGTAGCGCACAACATCATACTGACCGCACATGGTGATTGCCTTACCTGATCTACCTGCTCGTGCAGTACGACCAACACGATGGACATAGTCGGCAGCATTATCGGGTACCGAGTAGTTGATAACCACATCGACCTGAGGGATATCCAGACCACGAGCAGCCACGTTCGTGGCCACTAGAATAGATTTGGAGCCCCCTCGAAACTTGTTGAGTGCTCCCAAACGAGCCGACTGGCTCATATTTCCGTTGATAGGCACGACACTAAACTTCAGGGTCTCCAACATCATGGGAATACGAGTGCCGTCGTCCTTGGTATTTACAAACACGATGATCGACTTGCCGGCCAGCTCATTGAGAATATAAACGAGCGTGGCGTCCTTGTGTTTAAGAGGCGTAAACAGATAGTATTCCATTAGAGTGTCGACGGTAGTGATTTTGGTGGAGATCTGCACCCGCACCGGGTTGCGCAGCGATGCCCGCTGCAGCTGGTCCACCTCCTTCGAAGGGGTAGCCGAGAATAGATAAGTATGACGGTCTTTAGGGATCACCGACAAAATTTTGTTGATGGGCTCCTTGAAGTCCATGTCCAGCAGCCGGTCGGCCTCGTCCAGCACGAGATACTTTAGGTACCTCAGGCTGAATCCCTTGGTTTTTTCGAGATGATCCAGCAACCGTCCTGGCGTGGCAACGACAATATGTGGCTTTTTGCTTAGGGCAATGGCCTGCTGCATCTGGTCTTCACCTCCAATGATCACAGCCGTTTTCACTCCCATGGGAGCCCCTAGTGCCTGGAATTGCACAGCGGTTTGGTGGGCCAATTCACGAGTGGGTGACAGAACGCAGCAGAAAAGCGGCTGTGGATTCTCATAGAGGGCCTGGAGAACTGGCAGCGCAAATGCAGCGGTTTTTCCAGAGCCTGTCGCGGCAAAGCCCATGATGTCTCTGCCCTCCAAAGCATAGGGAATGGACTGTTTCTGAATAGGTGTCGGGTCCTTGAACTTGAGGCTCTCACATGCCTCGACGAGAATATCAATAAGACCGAGTTCTTTGAAACCACTCATTTTTTGCTGGGGCTCAAAAAGATAGTTTTGAAGATCAGACCCAGCTACCCTAAATTTTATTTCGCTTCTTTGGAATATGAAAAAATAAATTACATCATCGATCCCTTTGACGTTGATCTTTGCAAAAAATGGCTAGACGAAGACAGAAGCGCCGTACTCATGTTAAAGAGGCTGAGCTCGACACAACCATCCCTCGGTCCATGGTAATTAAAATGGGCGATGCGAAACGAGAGCCTACGAAAGCATTGTCGACGCTAGTCAAGGATTTTCGGACCATTCTGCAGCCACATACTGCAGCCCGTCTTCGTGAGCGTAAAGCAAACCGCTTGAAGGATTATCTAGTGATGGCTGGCCCCCTAGGTGTCTCTCATTTCTTTCTCTTTTCCCAATCACACTCGGGCAACACCACTCTGCGCATTGCCAGAACTCCCCGTGGTCCCACGTTGTACTTTAGAGTCGAGCAGTACTCGCTGGCTCGCGACATTCAAAAATATCAGGCTCGGCCACACTCGCTCACCCACGAGCTGCGGGCTCCGCCGGTGCTTGTTATGAACAACTTTTCATCAGAAAAGAGCAGCGACAAAGATGCTCTGCTCACGTCCGTGTTTCAAAACATGTTGCCGACCATTAACATCCAGACGACCAAGTTGTCGGACGTGCAGCGGGTTTTATTGATTGAAAAAGACCCAGAGACGGGTGACATCGAATTGCGGCACTATGCTGTCATTACCCGTACTGCCGGCACGTCGCGGGCTGTCAAGAAGCTTGCGGCCGCCCAAAAGGGTCAGCGGGACCTGCCCAACTTGGGCCAGATGCAGGATGTGTCCGAATATATGGAAGATCCTGGCCTTTCTGAGTCCGAGGGCGAAGATGAGGTCATTGGTGAGGGTATTCCTGCTGCGCCTGAGGCGCCTCAGAAGATCAAGCGGGCCGTCAAGCTTGTCGAAGTTGGACCACGGCTGCGACTGAAGCTACTCAAGATCGAGGACGGCTTGTGTCAGGGCAAGACCCTGTTTCATGCGATTGAGAAACGCACTGAGAAGCAGGCAGCTGCACTGGAGCGGAAGCACAAGCAGCGCGACTCGCTGCGGGCCCAACGTCGCAAGGAGCAGGAAGCCAATGTGCTTCGCAAACGCGAAGAGGCGGCTTCCAAGTCCAGCCGATCGCAGCGTGGAAAGCGCAAGGCTCAAGAGCTGGATGCTGATGGCGACGAGGACAATGTCGATGGCGACGCTAGCTATGCTGGAGATGGCGATGACGCTAATGACGAGCAAGACTCGGACATGGCCGATGCTCCGGACCCTAGCACTATGAACGACTATGAGCTTGAGGCCGAGCTTGCTGCGGCCAGCGGCTCCGACTCCGAGTGAGTCTGACTCTATGGCTGCGCCTGACCCTCTTATTGAGGTCTTTGCGAGTATGGTGACTGCACGTAGTAAACGAAAGCTAGTCTAGAGTTTAGTTTCTCGACTATTTATAGCTCCGCAACCTATATATAGCGCTCGGCAGACCTTATTTTGACGCTAGTCAAATTCACGCAAACAGCTGAGCAAACATTATAGTCATGGCAGGCTTCGGTACTCTGCCAGATGGGCACCGTTTGCTGTTACAGTAGGGTTGATGCCGGCAGCGTCCAGCTGCTGGAACAGGGTTAGCGAAGTAAAATACACATGTCGCAGGGCGAGGGATCTGTTCGATTGACGGAAAAGCAGCCTTTCATCGCCCCCGGTACTTAGGGTTTGACATATTATTATAGTGCATGCCATATCCCAGCTATACAGCTATTTTTTGCTTCGTTTTGAACCCCGCGAGGTACTAGGGGTAGGGGGGTCTGATCTCAGCTGCATATGCGGGGCTGCAGGTCAAGGGCAACATGACGTAACTGGCTGCGAGGATATTTTAAATCCTAAAACCCTGGGTGAGCAGAAAGAACGCGTTTTGCAGGGGTACAGTTTCCGGGCTGTTTACATTTGAAAACGATCTATAAGACATCCAACATGGGGGCTATTATTGGAAAGCCACCACCGATTCGTAAGTCGCTGCCTCCTTGTACACGCTGGAATTCTCCCTCCTTGGGGGAGATCGAAAAATCAGGAGACGCCAAACTTTGAGCACACTAACCTAGCCGTCAATCGCCGGATAATTAGTACGTTGGTCCTGGGCGGCCTTTTGGCTGCGGCCGCATTATTTTTTCTGTTTCCTGCCCATCACTTGTTGGGCAACTTGGGTCCTTGGAGTCCTCCGCGGCCTCCGCGGCCCCCGCCTGGAGATGGTCCCGCTCACCCCCATTTTCCGAACCAGCACGAGCGGGAACGGTTTGAAAGTTTCGAGGTATGGCGCGACGACGATATGTTGAAAGGTCCGCCCCCACATGGAGGAGTTGGACACGGCGACGAACCTGGCCCGCAACGGCCGGTGCAGCTACCGCGGTCTGCGTTCCCGAACGCCGCAGATTACCTTGAACAGACGTTGGTAGCCGACTATGCAAGTCCACGTATCGACAAGATTTTTTTGATGCTGAAAACTGGTGCCACAGTTATGTGGGACCGCCTGCCCATGCACCTGGTAACCACTCTTACGCGAGTTAAGAACTTCGCCATATATTCCGATGCTGCGGGATCAATTGGCGGCTATGAGGTTATTGATATTCTAAAGGACCTCCCCCAGCATATTCTGGACGACTCGCAGCTCGCCATGTATAAAACACTGAAGGATGTGCGCGACAAGGGTTACGGATTGAACTTGGAGCAGCTAAACCTGGACAACAGGGGCTGGGACGTGGATAAGTTCAAGAATGTGCCGATGCTTGCGCATGCCTATGAAACAAGTCCTGATTCGGAATGGTTTGTTTTCATGGACGACGATACCTATGTTTCGTGGGATAACCTCGATTGGTATCTCTCCACGCTCAATTCGCGCGATCCTATATATCTGGGCTCACAGGCATGGTTTCCCGAAGCACGAGAAGCACACGGGAGCAAGGTCAAGTATTTTGCACACGGTGGCTCGGGTGTAGTTATTTCCAAAGGTGCCATGGATCGGGTCTTCGGCCCACAGGCGTCGCGATCTCCAGCTGCGGTGATTGCTGATTTCTCCCAGAAGGCGCTTGGTGAGTGCTGTGGCGACTTGATTGTGGCATGGATGCTGTGGTACGACGCGCATGTGCTTCTGGAGACCAACAACCCCAAACGACCCTGGCGGCGGTTTCAAGGCGAGCCTATTTGGCGGATGTCGTTCCGCGAAGCCACCTGGTGCGAGCCTGTGGTGACCTTCCATCATACCACACCTCGAGAGATCGAGATTCTCTGGGAGTACGAGCGGATTCGGGGTCATGGTACATATACTGCGTACTCGGATATCTACCGGGACTTCGTACTGCCATATCTTGTGGAGGAAGAGCCCGATTGGTACCTCTACGATTTTGACACCGTGTATGTCAATCAAGACGATGTTATTCCTAAAGACGAAAACGGCAGTGGACTTGAATCGGCCAGCACCGTGGCCAACTGCAAGCAGACATGCCTCAATACCGATGATTGCATGGCCTGGACACACTATGAGGGCTTCTGTGGCCTGCAGCGGGCGCGCTTCATGCGTGGCCAAGGATGCACGCCGCTCAGCAAGGATTATCCTGGGTCCCGGCCGACGTCTGGATGGGTGGTGGAGCGCATCAAGGAATTGCGGGTTAACTCTCGGTGTGATAAGATCGACCGCGAGTACGAGGAAGGCTGGTTTGAGCGGAAACGACTGGCCGAGCTCGAGGAGAGCTCCGACCTGCTCACTGATTCGTCGCCGGCTCCTTCTGAGCCTTCTGTTAACCCTCCGTACGAGCCTCCCGCTGAGCCATCGACCCCTGCGGCCGCAGGGCTCACCAATGAACCCGGGACGTCGCACGACTTGGGAGCCTCCAACCAGCTCAGCACCACTCCTGCATTGGGTATCACGCCTGCTCACCACGTCTCGACATAGGCATTCGAGACAGTGGATCCAAAACATTTTTTATAGTCTGTTAAGTACATTTTTAATTCTGATCTACCTTTCTTTGCCTACATACTCTCCAGAGACACTGGCCTTAGCTAATGAGACCTGCCAGGGTCCAAGTTGAGAAAGATGAGCTGCAACATGGCCAAGACCGCCAGCAGCCGGGAACCACTTATAATATCTGGTTCAACAAGTGGGCTGGTGGCGATAAGGACCCTAGTCTCACCAACTTTCGTAGCCCGTACCGCTGTAACATTGAACGAGACGCCGGGTACACCAAGGCCGACAAAGTGAAAGGTGCTTATTTTTGCGTTTACTTTGCAAGGGGCACTTGTTATAAAGGGGAAAAATGCGACTATTTACACCGCAAACCGACCGAGTTGGACGTCTATGCGCCCAGTGTCGACTGCTTTGGCAGAGACAAGTTTGCCAATTATAGAGACGACATGGGCGGTGTCGGCTCGTTTCTCAGAGAAAACAGAACGCTTTTTGTGGGCTATTTTAAGGATTCGCGTGAGTTATCCTCCCAGATCCGCAAGCAGTTTGCGGAATGGGGAGCCGTAGACTCTATCCGACGGCTCGACGGCCGAGGAATCTACTTTGTTACATTTGGAGAAGAAATCTCGGCTCAATTCGCCAAAGAAGCCATGGCACATCAAACCGTGACAGGAAAAGAGACACTGAACGTCAAATGGGCTGCTCCAAACCCGAATCCCAAGATCGCGGAACAGGAACAATCGCGACAACAAGCAAAGGCGGCTGCTGCTGTCAAGCGTGTCTTGGAGGCAGAGTCAACTCAAGCCGCAGAAACCAAGAAGATCGAGGCCACGGCACCTCAAAAAATAGGGTTCATCTCCGCCCAAGCTTCGAAAAAATTGAAAAAGTCGCTGGTTGAATACAGCGATAGCGATAGCGATAGTGAGCCTGAACCTGTTCCAGAGTGAGGCAGCATCAGAGCAAGCCAACGTCACACGCATTATTTATAGAACTACTCGAAATCGTCGTCGGATTCGTAACCCCAAATATACTCTTCGGCAAGATCGTAGACTCGCTCCTTGAGATCGTGGTTGTAGGGACCTACCAAATCGCGGAGATGACGAGGGGCATCGGTCAAAGCCAAGTCACAGTATAAGAAGTCCTTTATGAGATCTCCAGGGTACTGTGATAACGGCAGCGGCTCAGGAACCACAATCTCGTGGATCTTGCGGTCGGGCGTGCCCGTATCAATGAGCCGCTGCTTCTTTAAAAGCACGTTCCAGATATACTCAAGGTCTTTCTCAGTGAGATCTGCCTCTGTTGAGCGGGCAAATGCGACCTTTGACTCAGTCTTGGAAACGCTGCTGAGGGCCGGAACGGTGAACCCCAGCTTTGTGGGCCCTGCCAGCATCGTCTTGAAATCCGTCGGGTCGAACTTGGCCAAAGTATACGCCGAAGGGGAGACAATATTTGCTGCCGACCCAATCGTCAAATCGTCTATTAAAGATTGCATGGAAATACTGTTCTTGCGTAGATTTGACATTACGCCGATGGTCTCATACACCAAGTTGAGCCTTGCAGAGTCTTCAGCGAATTGGGCCTTGTCGCCCACAGCCAGGGGCACCACGAGACTGGCAAACTCAGAGAAACTCAAGAACATCTCTAGTTTGGAGTCCAGCAGCTTTCGGGTGGGTTTGCTCACTGTACGGTCAGCTGCCCAAATAATGACCGGCGATTTTGCAGCAAAATCGTCCCGAAGAGGCTCTAACATTGCGCTGGTAAATCCACCCCAGCCTGTAAAGTCTGTGGCAACGTTAATTCCACCCAATGAATCGCATTTCTCGAATTGCTTGCGGATAGTCAAGTCTAGATACTCCCGGTCGTTCTCCGCGTCCAGGGCCTCAAATTGGGCAGCTCCGTCCTCATACGTCACAAAGGGTGAATCGACTTCGGTCACCCCGCGAGCTTGCCCGTAAGGATGCTCGATAGGATCGAATTCCCAGTTCGGAATCTCGTACTGCGAGCTGGGATGCAGTGGCACCTTCAGGCTATCTGACCAGAACTGGCCCTTTTTGGGCTTATCAGCGGAATTGAGCGACACAAGATTACCGAATTCGGAGGAAAGCTCCTTCTGATCCGTTTGAGGCTCATATGCTTTTGTGTACTTGTGCAGTGAGCCGAACCCATGGCGGAAATCCCAGAAGACGGCTCTGGGGGTATATTCTTTGCCGGCAACGAACCGTACACTGGGATCGACTAGTGACTTGGCCACCTGCTCATTAGTGTAGGCAAAATAAGTTGCCTGTGAGTTGTAAAAGCGTACATTGAGGAAATTGGCCAACGGGCCACAGCTAAGATTCACGATCTCAGGCATGCCAAATCAGGGTTCCAAGCCTTCTCCCAAGGTCTTTCCTTACTCTAGGTCTGACTTTGCATGGCAGCAGTGACTGGGACTGACTGGGACTAAGATGGGCTCTGACTACTTCGGCAGACCATGACTTAGAAAGACTCTGCAGATGAATCCGCCGCAGGGTTGGGAACCAGTACTGCCACGCTGACGCTGCGTTAGCTTGGTTGTTTTAATAACTGAAACAAGCACTACACACACAATACAATGTGGTTTTCGCAAGGCTGGTTACTTGCACCACTGTTGGCGATGGTTCTAGCCGAGGATTTTTATAATATCCTCGGGGTAGGCAAGGATGCTACAGAGCGAGAGATCAAAAAGGCATACCGCGCCTTAAGCCGACAATATCACCCCGATAAAAACAAGGGCAATGAAGAAGCGCAGCAGAAATTCATTGAGATTGCGAATGCATACGAAGTTCTAAGTGATAAAAATGAGCGCGCGAAGTATGATAGGTATGGCGAGGCTGGCCTAAAAGGCGGGCATCACCAGGACCCTCGGGACATGTTTTCGCACTTCTTCGGTGGAAACCGCGGTTTTGGCGGTTTCGGCGGCGGCAACCAAAGAGCCCGCGGTCAGAACGCCATGACGCATTTGGAGGCATCACTGGTGGATACCTACAAGGGCTCTACGTTGGAATTTTCAGTGAATATGCAGAGCATCTGTGACGAGTGCGATGGCAGCGGCTCCTCTGATGGCCAGCGTGTTACGTGTAACGAATGCCAGGGTCGCGGCCAGATCATCATGGAACACCAATTGGCGCCAGGAATGGTGCAGCGTATCCAGATGCCTTGCAATCACTGTGGCGGCCGCGGTTCAGCTATTAAGAGCCCATGTAAGGCTTGCAAGGGCACCCGGGTAATGCGTGAGGATCGCAAATACAATGTTTTCTTAGACGCTGGTGCTCCACGTGAATGGGATTATGTTCTCGATGGCGAGGGCGACCAGAGCCCTGACTGGGAGGCCGGCAATCTCATTGTGCGTATTCATGAGTCGGCAGACAACAACTACGGCTATCGCCGTCGTGGAGCAAATCTGTTCCGTGAAGAGGTTCTTTCGAGCAAGCAGGCAGTGCAGGGTGGCTGGTCGCGGGATATTCTGCAACTAGATCTGGATTCGCATCTTCGTCTTTCTAGAGAGAAGGGCCAGCGAGTATACGATGGTGAATTAGAGATCCGCAAGGGTGAAGGTATGCCTCATCAAGGCCAAGCCGATACTTATGGAGATCTTTATATTCGCTATGTCGTGATTCCGTCGAGTTCAAAGGGTCACGACGAGCTATGATGCATTCGAAGAAATGCTATAATAAATGTAGAATAAACAATTCCAGAGAAAAGAATTCAAAGTATAGTCCAGAAAAGAAAACAAAAAGGGACATAAAAAAAAAATTACCTAACCAGAAACTTTTCGTTATAATGGCTAAACGCAAGACCCAGAATGTGGTGGCTGAGCCCGCCAAAAAGGTTCGCAAGCAAGAGCCAGAAGAGTTGATGTCTGCTGAAGAAATCAGCAGCGGCTCCGAGTCCGAATTGGGGTCTGATTCCGGCAGTGCCGATGAATTGGATGAGCTAGATGATCTTTCCAATTCGGATGCCTCGGACAGCTCCGATGATGAGCCCGAAACTAATGTTTCTGATAACGAAAAAGATGATTTTGGAGGATTTGACGGTAGTGATGAAAATGAAGACGACGAGGATGGCGAGGATGCTGGCGAGGGCGATGCAGATGGAGCTGAGCCCTCCAAGAACTCGCAGCTGACCGACGCCGAAAAGGCTGAGAAACGTTTGGAACAGAAAAAGCTTCGCCAGGAGCGCAAGCTGAAAAAGGCTTTTGGACAGGAGATCGAGAGCCTCAAAAAGGTATGGGAGCAGCTACGAGACAAGTCGATCTCGGCTTCCAAACGTAAAGAGTACGTGCAGGAAGCGTTTGACCTCGCCAAAGATCAAATACCCGATCTCGTTTTCCGTCATGACTCCACTCGAGTCGTCCAAACTCTGTTCAAGTATGCCGACCAGGAGAAACGACTGGCAATCACTAATGCTCTGAAGGGCAAGTATGTCGAGTTGGCCAAGAGCAGTTATGGCAAGTACCTTCTGGTCAAGATGCTGTTTTATGGATCCGCCAAAACGCGCAAGCAGATTCTCGACGAGCTCCACGGACATTTCCGCCAGCTCATGAAGCACCGTGAGGGTGCCTATGTTATTGAGGATGCATTCCGAGAGTATGCAACGGCCGCTCAGAAGCGGCAGATTCTTCGCGAGTTTTACGGCTCCGAGTTCGCCGTGCTTAAGTCTGCCGGCGAGGACAAGCCCAACTTGGCGGCAATTATTGAGGAAAAGCCCGAGAAGAAGCCATATCTTCTCGATAACCTGAACCAAGTTATCACCTCCGCTGTCAACAAGGGTTCCATTGGGTTTGAGATCATCCATGCTGCCATGCTGGAGTACGCCCGCAATATTGGACTCGAAGGTTCCGAGCGCGAGACGTTTGTGGACCTACTCACCGAGCATTTTGCTGAGATCGTGCATACCAGCGCCGGCTCGCAGGTGGCTAACCTTGTGCTTGCGTTTGCCAACGCTAAGGAGCGTAAAAAGCTTGTCAAGGCGCTGAAGGCATTTGGCGACAAGCTGGCGACAGACCAGTATGGCAACCAGGTCTTGACTACCATCTTTAATACCGTTGATGATACCGTCTATGTGAACAAGTCGCTCGCCCCTATCTACGAAGACCATATGGCTGAATTCATGCGCGATAAGTTTGCACGCCGTCCATTTTTGTACTTGCTAATGGGCCGTGCTCCTAAATACTTTGCTCGCGACGTGCTTACACGACTGGAGGAGGTCGACAAGCTCAAGGTTGCGACTTCTAAAAAAGACGATGAGACTCGTCGTTTGGATCTGCTCAAGCTGGTACTACCTATCATGTATCAGGCCGTGATTGACCACACTGGTGAGCTTGTCCGTGATCCGTTGGGTATGCAGTTCCTTGGCGAGCTATTCACTCACGATGCCGCTACCAGTGCCGATGCTGGTCTGGACGAGCAGCGGCAACAGGCCATCGATGCGACTGTTAGTGCATTCGATGGGTCGCCTACTTTGGTCAAGAATCACCCGTTGACCAACCCCGTTTGCGGCCGGGTTCTGAAACAGCTTGTGCGTGAGGTGCCTGCTTTTCAAACGGCAATTGCCGAGCTGGTGGCCAAACACGCATTGGAGTGGGCGACTGGCAACGGCACATTTGTTGCTGTCGCCCTACTGGAAAGTCTGGCAGATCCCAAGCCTCTCAAGTCGAAGCTCAAGGCCCACAAGAAAGAGATCAAGGCCAGCGATGCCAAGGGTAGCAAGCTGTTGGTTGAGTTGCTGTAACTGACTCCACGCTGTGGGACCACGCTGGAGTTGAGCGTCCTTCTTAGCTTCCAGACTGTAAGTACTGCGGACTGGCTAGCACCGTAGAGGCAGTGAGACAGTAGGAAAGCAGACGTTGGGCAACCCCTACATAGTAAAGTATAAAAAGCTAAATCGTTACTCGGCAGAACTGCCGAACTGGTTCATTTCTACATTGTTCATTTCCACGTTGGTGAACTGGCCACTATATTGCTGGTAGAGTGCGTCGTCCGCAGGCTCCTCGTCGTAGGACGCGTAGCTGTAGCGGTCTACCGAGCCCTTATCGGCATCAAGATCCATTTCTTGTTCTGCTTCTTGTTCGGCAACGCTGTCGCGCTTATCGGGCCGCTTGGCTTTATCCTTTGTGGCTAGGAACTCGCGGTACTTTGTCAAGTAGATCTTCAAGACTTCTGAATAGTTTTCAAAGCCCAGCGAGGTCATGGCAAACAAAATATCCTCGCCGTTAACAGTTTTACGGCGCTCGGCACTGCATTTTTCAGATGCCTCGGAGGTGATGAAGCTCACAAACTCGCTCACGCATTCCTGCACGCACTCCTTGGCCTCCTTCGATACCTTGGCGTTCTTGGGCAGTGCATTCTTCATGATCCGGTATACGTTCGCTATCGGCAACCATTTGTCTTGTTCGCGCAGTTCCGGCTCTTTTTCCCCAGTCATGTGTGTGTGTGTGTGTAGCTTGGGGTATACTTATGCAAGTGCTTTGGCCGGGGTCGGGTTACTTAACTGCATCCTGTCTTCCAGCATCAGTAGCTTGCATCAGCGGCGTGCATCCCAAGGACACAAACACTAACCCAAACATCGATCCAAACAGTCAAGCGGCCAAACAGCTAAATCGTCAAAAATGCGCGTGACCATCAACGAATGGGTTCCTGTGGGGGTATGGAACTGGGAAAAAGGCGCCAATGAGGTCTGCAGTATCTGCCGTGTCCACTTTGACGGCACTTGCCCGACATGCACCTACCCAGGCGAGGGATGTCCTTTGGTGGTGGGCCAATGTAAACACTCGTTTCATGCCCATTGTATTGATACCTGGCTTGCCGTAGAGAATGCACAAGGGCAATGCCCGATGTGCCGACAGCCATTTGAGGCTGAGAAAAGTCGAGCATAGAACCGAGGGCTTGAGCTTTAGGAACTGTGATCCTTATTTATACATGCTAGAGTAGCTAATGGTATTCAAGTGCTACCAGTTTTATCAGAACCCGATCAAAGTGCCATCGACAGAGAGCCAACGTAGCTAAAAGTAACCTTGGCCCTGCGTACGAGCACCACCCCAGGCAGTTGCTTGCACAACTCTTCTGCCCGCAGGTAGAGGCGGCAAAGCACCAGGAGCTGGTACGGATTGGAACGAAACTTGCTTGTTCTCGGATTCGAAGCGCTTTCTGAGACTTTCCAGAGTGCTAGTCAAGCCCTTGTGTTCCTTGTCCTTCTTGACAAGCGACTCGCTATAAACAATGTTCCCAATGGCGATACCGACCTGCCCCTTTTGAGATTGCTCGATAGCTGTAAACAAGCGAGCAGCAGCCTGGCAATAGGAATGTTGAGCCTGTAACCATGACCGGAGTGCCTTGGGGGCTAATTGCAAGGCTCTTGCATACTGATCGGCAGCATGCATTGCGATACGGGCATGTAGTATGGCCGAAGGAGCCGCAAGAGGCTCATCCAGAACCGTAGCCACGGTCTTGAGAACTGTCACTTGGTGGATCAGACCATCGAGCAGGTGAACAAGCGATTTGAGTGTGGAGGCATCGAGCTCAAGGACTCCCAGACCCTCGGGCGGAGCTTCAGATAAATAAACTGCTCGCGATAACGCTTCCATGAGAAAAGCAGTGGTCTGCTTGTAGTTTTGTTGGTCCTGGGCTTGACCAGCCGCTCTTGTCAATATAAGGATCAAGCATAGCGTAGCCATTGACCGCTCATAGTCACCGCTTCTCCGCGCAGTCTTGGTGCTCGGTGCCGACCATGGCAGTCGCCAGGCAAAATCTGTGGTCTCCAGCGGCAATCGTTCCAATACTATCGGAATATAATCCTGCAATGCTCGCACTGCGGACAATAAGTCGGGATTTCGGTCATTGCGAACTCGTTTTAGGCTGTCTCTTACAATCGCATGGTAAGAAACCAGTGATTCGGCCCCTGGACCAGCTTTCAGTGTTGCTGTTGTGGGCACTTCAAATGGGATCTCAAACATGCTTTCCTTGAACTGGGACTTCGTATGCCTGGAGCTGCTTGACTAGGAATGTTTCTGACTAGCCCACTATTTCAACTAGCGTAGCTTACTGACTCCTTGGGACTAAACTTGACTAGGCTTTTGCCAGGCTACCTTTGGCTGTGGGAGAGACGATTCACTATGGGTCGGGGCGCTGAGATCAGCATGCGTCTGGGGCTCGACTTCGAGCTTCCAGAGGGAACTAAAGTCTCGGCCCTGAATGCCTACAACCATTTGCTCTATATAGCCAGTGACAATGGGCAAATATATTTGCTGAAACGGGAAGGAGAAATCAGTGAGCGGATGAAATGGGTCGTCCATCAATCCCAGAAAACAAAAAGGGACCTTGAGGTCAGTAGCCTGACACTGCTACCTGCCGTAGACCGATTGGTTGCATTGACAGTAGGAAGAAACACGGTTGGCTATGATCTGGCGTCATTGGAGACTGCTGCGGGCTTTTCAATGCGAGATATCACCCAGGTGGTGCGACAGCCCCAGAGTCCATTGATAGCTGTGTTTACGTCGTCAGCCATCCGCTTTCTAGAAACAGTTGCAACAGGGCTCAAACTCTCTCGCACAATTGAGTACCCCGGAATTGTGACCGGTCTGTGGCACGGTGACCAGATGCTGTTGGCAACCAGCGAAGCCTATGAGCTACTGGATTTGAGACAGGAATCAAAGATCCCTCTATTTCCACTTGCCCCGGGCTTACCGCCGCTACTAGCGGCAGTAGGCGAGGATGAGTTTGTAGTTGTCCAAGGGACAGCCATTGACCAACCGGCCATGGGTCTAGTGATTAACGACCAAGGTGAAGTTGCCCGGGAAGGCCAGGTGATCACCTGGGATGTATACCCCAAGAACCTATGGGCCATTGACGGCAATATTCTGGCTATCGTGGAGGATAAGTTGGTTGTCAACTCTCTTGATAGTGGTGGTAAACCTCTGGATGTGATAGACGATGAGCCTGTCGAGACTATATTTATCGTGGAGGATGCAGCTTCCATAACCGACTCCGAGCTGGAGGACAAGTTTGCCGACAAAGGTGCAGCCGCCGTAAGAACCCGTGTGGTGGTATTGTTTCAATCTGGAAGGGCCGAATATTGGGCACCCCCTTCAAAGATCCTTCGCTTGGAGAAAAGCATCCTCGACAACGGATGCATGGAGATCACCCCAGATATGGTAGATGTGGGCAGTGAGGCGGGTGTGCTGCAGCTAGAGTATCTGAGCCTGCTGCTGGCCTTGCACATGCTGGATACTGGCAAGCAAATAGATGCGGTGCGAGCGTGGCTGGACGGGATTCGGCTTGACCCTAATACTGTGCTCTATATATTTGGCGCATCGGACTCACTGCCTGCGGGGGTGTTCAAGGGGCTAGTTCCACTGGTGGAGCGGCTCAAATCGCGTGAGAAGACACAAAGAGATAGGCAATTCTTCAAGACCTACTTGCGTACTCAGATCAAGCGGAGTACCGACGTCGAGTTCCGCAAAAAGCTCGAGATCCAGTATGCAAAGATCCTCGAAAAGACTGCGTTAGTAGAGTTTATCAGCGACAAGGAAACGAAAGCAGCCGAGACGCTTATGGCCAATATGCGCAACGATGGTGACTATGAGCTGCTGCAACAGATTTATTTGAGACGCAATATGGAGCCCGAGCTGCTCGCGCTTTGGCAGCAGGCGCTTGTCGGAGATATTTCGACAATTTCCTCGGCAGTTGCCGCCGAGAACATTGCCGATACGCTTGTCCGCAGTAGCAACGAAAAATTGGTGTGGTCAAAGGGCCTGGATCTCGTGGCTATCAACCCTGAGCAGGGTTTGCGGGTATTTACGGATGAGCACCGCAAGACGCACTTCGATGAAAAAGAGACTCTTGATGCACTTAAGAACGTCGACGGCGATCTTGCGTGGCGCCGGTACCTCAAATACCTGGTGTATACTCTGGAGATGCCACTATATGTGAGTGATCTGGCTACGTTTGTGGTCAATGACTTGATAGACTTCATCAAGCTATCCGAGGTCGCAAAGTCCATCGAAAATGCGCATAAGAGTTACTCAGAGCTTGGCTGGCCCAAGCGACCGTTTTTCCCGTATCTTCAGAGCCTGGAAGAGAGCTTGCCTGACTCGCAGTTCAAGAAGTTTGTGGACTTGGAGCTCGAATTTTGGGCACTGCTCAAGCGGCCCGAGACCGACGCCAGTGCGCTGGTATCTATTCTAGACGAGCATACGCCGCAACTCTACATTGTGCGATGTCTTGCGTATAGCGTGCTGGGAATGCACGTCCAGGCGTTGGAGATGCTGGGCACCTACCTTTATGATTTTACCAGTATACTACACTATTGCCGGTATGGACAGCCTTGCTCACCAAATGGGGACGACGGAGCCAAGCCAGTTGATACCAGCATGCGAAGGGACCTCGCGCGTGAAGCATTCCGGCAGATAACTAAGTCCTCTGCCCCCTACAAGCACGAGGTCATGGTGGACTTTCTGGCCCAAGAAGGCGAATGGCTCCCGTTTGAGTTTGTGGTGAGCCATGCGCCTGCAGACTGGCCAGCCCGCGTGCTCTGCAGCTACGCGCTGCACAAAACAGAGGCATTAGCCAATACCCGGCGCACCTCGTACCTCGAGCGCGGCCTTGCCAAAGGACAGGCGGCCAACACCTCCAGGGCCATTTCCTGGGCATCCCAAGAGATCGCCTCCGAGGCTGGCCAAGGAAAAAGCCTTGAGAGACAATGAAAAGACCCGGCTAACAGGTAAATCTCACGGTAATGGGTTTCAGCGAGAAGCTCGGTGAGTTGTCTGACTAGAACCTAAGGGGTCAGGAGCCAAATACGAGCAGTGTACAAAAAAGCCTGACGGCGACATAGATATATACATTAGAGCTGCGCCTGCTTGATGTCCTTGGGCGCAATTTTTCCCGCGGCAACTTGTGAAATGAACTGCTTTGACTGTTGCGAGAGGTAGGGGTTTCCAGACAGCGCCCGGGCAAACGCCTCGGCAGCAATAGCGTCAGAAACAGGCTTGATTTGCTGGTTAGCAAAAGAGCCGCGCACCTGATCCTCGATCAGCTGGCCGGCGGTCTTGGCCGTGATGTCGCGGCGGTTAAGCACGGACCACACACGGGTGTTGTAAGTTACCGACGACGGCACCAATCTCGACGAGATGGCGCGCGCATCCAGCCGGTTGACAGGGACACAGCCGGTCAGGTCGGTGCCAGCACTACGCAGAATGATATCCAGGCCCTGCGAGCCCGACAGCACACCTTCCTGGCCAGTGGCCTCCTCGGGGCGGCCTGACCGTTGAGCACGTTCAGCACCCTGCCGGCGACGCTGGGCATTCGCACGGCCCGAACGAGGGACCGAACGGGGACCGGAGCGGGAGCGTGGTCCCAAGCGGGGTCCAGAGCGGCCGCGGGCACCCACGCCGGTACCGCGAGCTTGGGGCACGCGACGCTCGACGAAGCGGGGTGACGATTCGAACTGGGGCTCAGCAAAGCCTACCGCCTCTGCGGATGCTTCACGAGTAACTTGAGAAGAAACCTGAGCACCGCCCTCGCGAGGCTGGCGGGGGCGGAACTGGCGAGGCTGACGAGCCTGGCCATCACGCTGGCCATCACGCTGGCCATCGCGAGGCTGAGCGTCACGGGGCCGGGCTTCACGAGGCTGTCCATCACGGTTTTGGCCATCACGAGGTTGGAACTGGCGCTGCTGGCCGTCACGAGGCTGGAACTGACGGGGCTGGCGCTGACCGGGCTGGCGTTGTCCGGCAGGACGCGGTTGACGCTGACCAGTCTGACCAGTCTGACCGGTCTGACCAGCCTGACCAGCCTGACCAGCCTGGCGAGGACCAGCCTGGCGAGGACCAGTCTTGCGGGGACCAGTCTGGCGCTGGCGCTGCTGGCCATCGGCTCTGCGGTCGGACTGCTGTTGCATCGCAGGCCGCTGCCAGGATTTACGCTCGGGACCCGAGGAGCCCTTTTTCGCAATGGCGTCGATACGGCTCACAAAGCTCTCGACATCAAACTTGACTTGTTTTGTGCCGGAAAAGAAACGACGGCCGACCCGAAACATGTGAAAAGGTAAGTATTTTGAAACTCGAGGCCACTTTTCACCGACCCTACCCTGATTGAATAATTGGGAGTCAGCAGGACCGCGATTCGTTTAGGTTGATTCATTTGCCTGTTCACTGATTCATCCGGGCTGCTTAGGCAGCAGTTCGGCCAGCTGGGTGGCCGGCTTAGGCAGCTACAAGGTAGCGGAGCCAGGCAGCTGGAGCAAGCACATGTTGCTGATCAGCGTGGCCAGGGCCGAGGGTACGCTCCCACCCCACCATGACCGACAATACATTGGAGAATTCGGTGGTCAAACTTAAGGTGATGGACGCCCTTAGGTCGCCGTCGGCCGATAAACTCACGCAGCTGGCCAATGTGTACAATTTGATGAACTTTCCCTTTCTGCTCGGACTGGCGGTACAGAGCAGTGCGCAACTAGCCGTAGTTGCTAAGATTGTGGAGTTGTACCATCAAGCCCGCCGCGACATCAATGAGCAGAACGAAGAAGGCAATTGTGCTTTGCATATTGCAGTGGCTCGCAGCCGGAATGATTTGGCTGCATTTTTGCTGGGTCAGCCGGAGATTGACGATACCATTGCCAACGACAATGGCCAGACCCCATTGGATATTGTTCCGAATCCAGTGATGGCTCAGGCATTGCAGCAGGCACAACAGAAATTTGTAGAATCCACGGCCGTACAGCTGTGGTCAGCTTTCAAAGCTCAGGATCTTGCGCAATTAGAGCGTATCTATGCCAACCCTCGGGTGCCCGAGCTGCTGGACATCAATGGCACAGATCCCGAAACCGGATCGACCGTATTGCATGATGCCGCGCACGCCAACAATCTCAAAGTCGTGCAGTTCATCTTGTCGCATGGCGGCAACCCGCTGGTTCAGAATCAGCAAGGTAAGCTGCCATCTCAAGTGACGAGCGACGACAAGGTTAAGCGGCTGCTCAACGACCAGGCCAAGAGTGCGGCCATTCTGGATCAGAATGCGCAAAGTCAAGGTGGCAAGGTTCCCCCGCAGATGTCTGGCTTCCTCAAGAAGTGGACCAACATCACCACTGGCTACCGTATGCGGTGGTTCGTGCTGGAAAACGGTGTGCTCAGCTATTACAAGAAGCCGCAGGATGCGCAGTCGTCGTGCCGCGGCTCTATAACTATGCGCAGTGCGCGGGTGCGGCTGGATTCGAGCGAAAAGAACCGCTTTGAGGTCAAGACCCCAACCGCAAAGTTCCATCTTAAGGCCGCCCATGCGGTTGAAGCAAGCCGTTGGGTCTGGGCGTTGCAGAATGCCATTACGTTTGCCAAAGATGCCGAAAAGGGCCGCGTCAGTAGCGAGCGGCAAGGGCGGCGGTCGCTATCGGCACCGCAGCAGCAGCCGCAGCAAAACAGGCGCGCTCTCAGTGTGGCAAGTGTAGGCTCCACAGGCTCAAAGACAGGTTCCCACTTGGGCCACCGCTCCAACATTTCGGTTGCAGCGTCTGAAACTGATAGAGTGTCTGCCAACAATATTATCATCAACGATCTGGCGGTCGCTCCTGACGATGACGATGCGTCCGTGGATACAGAGAAGTACGATGACGACGAAGACAGTACGCCGGCGGTATCGCTGGATTCGATGCTGGCGCAGCTGGCAGCCCTAAAGGACCTGTTTGCGACCCTCGGCCACCGCTCCAACGGTGATAGTGAGGTCGCTGACGCTGTGACCACAGGCCAGCGCAACATCGACGTGCTGGCTGGTGATCTCCAAGCGTACGCAAAGTATGGCCAACGACTCCTCATCAATCTCGATCGTTCGGAAAAGAACCAGAAGCTATGGGCGCAGAATGTGCGAGATTTGCAACTGGAGCAGGAGCGGCTAGAGGGACAAATTTTCGCGTATCAAAAGAACGCGGCGCCCAGCCAGCACGAAGATTCGGACGAGGAGTTCTTTGATACTGTAGACGGATGGGATGCCCCCTCGTCTCAGAGTGCTTCCCGCGTTCCCACGACTGCGGGTAGTCCTCCGGGAGCAGACGTGGCCGAGCCTGATCTGCCTACCATCTCTGAGACCCGTGAGGGTGCTGGCTCGAACGCCGGATCTGGATCGGGCGGAGCCAGTGCTGGAGGAATTGGTGCCGGCGTAGCTGCAGCTGTTGCTGGCGCTGCCGGTGCGATCGGTCTTGGCTCTGCGGCCCAATCCCACGGAGCCGAGACCAACGAGGCAGTTCCCAGTGAGGTGCATCAAGGAGCACAGTCGGCCCCTCAGGAAGACCTGTCGCGGGTAGAGTCGTCTCAGGTTGAGTCGCCCCAGGGTGCTCAGGCTGATACTAAGGATACCTCGGCTGAAAGAGGTCAGGCAAGTGAGGCCGCGGCCGACGAGGAGGCTTCGACTATGGCCGAGGAGGCGGATGCCGGTGCTGGCGTCCCAGATCCCGCATCTAGCGAGGTGCACAACAAGGCTAAGAAGGATGGCCTGACGGACGTACAAGAGGCTAAGAACCTGGAGATTATGAGCGAGAACTCGTTTGCGGGCTATGAGGAGCCTCCACGCTCCAAGCTGGCCATTGACGACGACAAGCGCCCTCGCATTTCGTTGTGGGGAATTCTCAAGAATGCCATTGGTAAGGACATGACCCGCATGACGCTGCCAGTGGCCTTTAACGAGTGCGTGTCGCTGCTGCAGCGGTCGGCGGAGGATATGGAGTACGTGAGCTTGCTGGACAAGGCCGCTGCTGCAGTTGACGACCCTGAGTTGCGCATGGCATATGTTGCTGCGTTTGCCGTCAGCTCGTACTCGTCCACTATCAATCGGGTTGCAAAGCCCTTCAATCCCTTGCTGGGTGAGACTTATGAATACTGCCGCCCTGACCAGGAGTTCCGGCTCATGGCTGAGCAAGTGTCGCACCACCCGCCGATTGGCGCACTCATTGCCGAGTCGCCGAGATGGGACTTCTATGGCGAAAGCAACGTGGACAGCAAGTTCAAGGGCCGCTCGTTCGATATCAACCCACTGGGATTATGGTACCTCAACTTGCGGCCTAACGTGGGTGCCAATGTCGAGAGCGAGCTATATTCGTACCGTAAGGTTACTTCTTCAGTCGTGGGCATCATGGTTGGTAACCCTGTGGTAGACAATTATGGCACTATGCAGATCCGCAACCACACCACCGGCGTCACTTGTGAGCTGGTGCTTAAACCCCGTGGCTGGAGAGGAGCCTCTGCCTATAAACTTGAGGGTACGGTTAAGGATGCCAATGGCAAGGAGGTCTACAGTGTTGGTGGTTCATGGGACGACAAGATCTATGCCAAGCGGCTGGATGGGTCCAAGGGCAAGTTGCTGTTGTGGCAGGTGCATGAGCGGCCGTCGGCGCCATTTAACCTCACGCCTTTCGCTATCACCCTTAACGGCCTTGAAGGAAAGCTAGCCAACTGGCTGCCGCCTACCGACACGCGACTGCGGCCTGACCAGCGCTGCATGGAGGAGGGTCGCTATGACGAAGCCAGCAGCGAGAAAAACCGCGTCGAGGAAAAGCAGCGGGCGGCCCGAAAACAACGGGAGGCCGAGAATGTCACCTATAAGCCACAATGGTTCAAGCTTGAAAAGCACCCTGTCACTGGCGAAGACTACTACAAGCCCATCAATGACTATTGGGGACACCGCAAGGCCCAGGATATGACCGACAAGGGCGACATTTTCTAATGACTCAAAAGCCTCAGTCTTAGTTTTGACACCTGCTCTGTAGGAAGATACTTCTAGATAATAACCTTAGGTTCGTTCAGGCACCAATAGCCTCTAACAATCGCTACCTCCAGAAGTTACCAGGATAACTATATGTGCTCATGAAGTCAAGCAATCGACTGGCCTTGGCAGTCGGGTCAGTCGACGAGCCGTTAGACCTGCAGGGGCGATACCGGCAACCCCGTGTGCAGCACCATCCAGGAAGAGTCGCCGAGAGCCCAATGAGCAATTAACAATGTAACCCGTAAATATACCCATGCATAATGATAAAAGTCTATCTCGCACGAATCTGTGCCTTGGCATCGACCAGCGTTTCTAGCTATATACAACGTGATGTGTATGGCGTGCAGATCAGGAGCTGCAACTGTAACCTTACCCGCAGGAAAATTTTCAGGTTCGGCTAAGGTTGCGGTGCATGACCGGTGGAAGCAAATTCGCAAAAGGGGCGCCTCGGAGAAACCATCGAGGCGATCATTTCCCGAAAAACAATGGGGCTGTGCGAGGCTTCCAAGCCTGCGGTTGCTAGGATTCTTGCTTGGCGACGCCTGCAGCTCCCCCACTATCGGACCCTTGCCCGCTGATAACGACCTCAAATGACCAATGGTGGGACTGCGAACCTGCAGATCGGGCATGAGTAATTATCGATCAGGGATGCCAAGAACCGCTTATCGCAGGGTTTATAACCCGAGCAAATAACCTTTACCGCCAACCGCAACAAAAATGACCTCTGCTCATCTTGTGGCTCGAGCTCCCCCAACTCCGTCAGAAATCCCTGCATACGATACGGGAGATGTCGCATATCTTATTATTTCCACCGGGTTGGTGCTATTTATGGTCCCCGGTCTGGGCTTCCTCTACTCAGGCCTGGCCCGCCGGAAGTCGGCATTGTCTATGATCTGGCTGTGCGTTATGTCTGGTTGCATGGCCATGTTCCAATGGTGGTTCTGGGGTTATTCCCTGGCGCTGTCCAGTAGTGCTACAAATGGCTACATTGGGAATCTCAAGCATTTTGCCCTGCGCGGCATGTTTGACAGTGACCCGGATGTCAAATACCCTGAGCTGTTGTTTGCCAGTTTCCAGGGCATGTTTTGCGCAGTGACGTGTGCCATTATCATGGGCAGTGCTGCAGAAAGAACCCGCTTGTTCCCGATGATGGTGTTTGTGTTCATCTGGGCCACCATTGTTTACTGCCCTCTCGCTTGCTGGGCATGGGGTGCTGATGGCTGGGCCGGTGCTCGCTGGGGCGTTTTGGACTATGCTGGCGGTGGTCCTGTGGAAATTGGTTCCGGTGTGGGCGGTATGGCTCTTGCATTTGTTGTGGGCCGCCGCAAGGAGAAGCTGCTACTGAATTTCAGACCTCACAATGTGTCTATGGTCACCCTTGGTACCGTGGTCCTTTGGTTTGGATGGTTGGGCTTCAACGGTGGCTCTGCGCTTGGTGCGAACCTGCGGGCTGTTTACTCAGTCTGGAACTCGAACCTGACCGCTTGCTTTGGTGCATTCTCCTGGGGTCTGCTGGATTGGCGCCTCGAACGTAAGTGGTCGACGGTGGCTATTTGCTCTGGTATTATCTCTGGCTTGGTTGCAGCCACTCCGTGCTCCGGTGTGATCCCCATGTGGGCGTCTGTTATTTTGGGTGTTGTTGCCGGCGTGGTTTGCAACTACTCGACCCAGCTGAAGTACCTTATTCGCATCGATGACTCTATGGATGTGTTTGCCGAGCACGGCATGGCTGGCATCATTGGGCTTGTTTTTAACGCCCTGTTTGGTGCCAGCTGGGTCATTGGCTTGGATGGTGCAACCGAGCACGACGGTGGCTGGCTGGACCACAACTGGAAGCAGCTTTACAAACAGATTGCCTACATTGCTGCTTGCATTGGCTACACTGCCGTTGTAACTGTGCTTATCTGCTACGCCATCAATTATATTCCTGGCTGCCAACTTCGGGTTTCCGAAGACGGAGAGGCCCGAGGCGTGGATGAGGACCAGATTGGCGAGTTTGCCTACGACTATGTCGAGGTCCGCCGCGATTACCTGTCGTGGGCTCCGCCTGCCGTTCACGACGGCCAACACCCTTCTAATTCGCCTGCCAGCGTACGCGAGGCTGAGAAAATCCGCTCCGTCAACACTCCTAGCGCTTAGACAGTATTTATTCTTCCATTGCCGACTTTAATTATCTGGGGTTTAACCCCCAACAGATTCTAACTTGATGGGCTTTAGACATAATCTAAACTGGAAGGACTGGACCAAGTTCTGGAGTCCATGAGCCTACTAGTAGTATCCAAACTAGCAAAACGTAGTCTTTAGATGCTTGCAAGGATGCCGGTTGAGCTATACCAACTAGCGGCCGCTAGCTATTGGCGGAATGATGAATGATAAATACTACTTGATGTCGCACCACATGCCTTTTCTCACGAAATAGACTATAAATATATTCTAGCACACAACTAGCAGCACCTAGCTAAACCTATCTATAGGGGCTTTTAGCGAGGTGGGTGTGTAGCCATTGCCTACCCGACTCGACTAGTACCTCTGGAACTTGAGCACATTGTCGACTAGCTGGCCAAGTACACCCACAGTGTCCAGACCAGTGGGCCCATCGCGCGCGTCTGCGGCGCCTTGAAGGATCGCCTTTTCCATCTTTTCTTGCTCGTGTGCTTGCTCTTGCTCATGGTAGCGCGGGGGCAATGGGAAGGTGCTGGCAGGAAGGTCCAGCGAACGGATGGGGTCACTGTTGATAATGGCGCTTTCGCAAGCGTCCAACTGCCAGCTGGCCATCTGGCCGTCTAAAATCAACCCAACACATGTTTGCTGGGTTACTGACTCCTCGAGTTTGAGCTGCTCAGCGAGGTACTTGAATGTGACTCGCGAAAAAGGTCTAAGCGCCTTGATCATTGCCTGACTGCTGAAAGATGCTGCAATCTTCGGTAGAGCGGCCTTGAGAATCGGATCCGTGTCTAGCTTGGGCATCGCTGTAGTCATGGCTGCTCGGAATGCACCAGAGTCCACAGCCATGTACGCATCCACGATCTCAGCCAATCCTTCCAGCTCCGGAGCATCATGATAGGCCTTTGTTTCCTGAGAATCAAACGGATTCAGACCACTATCGGCAATCAGACTGCTAGCGACATAATACCTCAGGGCCCGGAATCGATTAGGGTGGCCCGCCTCGTCGTAGTTCTTGAATGCCTTGTGCAGAAGCGAGCGGGCAGCAGACCATTGCGCCTGGCGCGTTGCCAAGATACCTCCGCACTCGCGAATGACACCGGCGATTCGTGGATGTACCATTTGGACCTGCAGCCGCGTGGCCTCGCGGTAAAACTTGTCCTCTTGCCCGGTTCCCAGCACGCCAGCAAGCTGTATCTGCAGCGCATACAGCTCCAACAGGAACGGGATACGCCAAGTGGTCCCGAGATCGCCTTCGGCCGGCATTTCAATCTTGTCAATAGCTGCCTGAGCTTTCGCGAGGTCCTGATGGTCGAATTGCAGGCGCGCGATGTTCAGAAGCGTGCGGCCTAGCAGCCGACTGCTGGGATCAACCTTGGCAGTTACGATTGGCAAGATACGTTCATGCAAATAGATCAAATCAGGAGCATGTGCCATAAACAGATGGTCCAGAATGTTGGAGAATGACACTTCACGATAATTGATGCTAATGTTGGCGGCCAGATCTACTTTGACGAACTGCTCGAGAGCGTCTCCAATTGCAGCGGATGTGTGCCGTTGAGCAACCCTCAGCTTGACCAGCTGCTTGGACGACTTGACGGCCCATTCACTGTCGCTTTCACTATCAATTACTGCTTGGAACTCTTTGTCGGCGGTTTCTGGCTCATCTTCCCGCAGAGTCTTAGCAGTATAGTAGCGGTTTTCACCGTCCATATCATCGGGACCCATCGCCTCGTCACTGGCGTCTTCATCATAACCGAAATCGAAATCATCCTCGTCGCAACTTGGCATAAAGTCGTCCTCATCTGACATGTTGGCTACCTAGTCACTGTCGTGAAGTTGATATGCGGTGTATGTAAGTCGCTGCCAGTGTTCCTATATATTTACATACCCACTCTGGGGTAAGGCATTTGCAGTATGGGCCGAACTCGACTGAGTATTGTACATGTTGATAGACAAGGTCCACAAGGCATTGAGGAGGAAGTGGACTACTTGAAACATGAATTGCGAGAGTTGGAAAGCGAAACCAAGCTGATGGCTTCAAATTGTGAGCGCATCGCCCGCATGTCCGAGTCTCATGCCGCCTACTTCATTGGCGCCCGCGCAGTGCTTTCGGGGTTGGCTCCTACTAGATTGGCATCCTCCCTTTCAGAGCGTCCACTGAGTGAGAGTGGTTCAAGTCAGTAGATATACCGTTCAGGTATAACACAAGTTAAGTAGTGAGATAAATATGTACATGTTAGCGTTCCAGTATTGTCATGTGAAGCGTCCCAATGCCTAGCAACACCCTTTAAGCATGGCTACATGAGGAAGCGTTTGCGCTCACGCGTATCGATGGCCACGGCGCCCAAATCCACCTGCTGATGGAAACCGGCGTCCAGACCATCCTTGTATGACTCGACACTGGTATCATCAAGGCACAGTTTGCCTAGGCCACCCTGTGCAAAGCGACGAATCCAATTAGAGGCAAGAGAGTTATCGTCGCGAGCATATTTCGGGTGCTTCTTGAAGTCGTGTCGGCCCATCCCCGTTCTCCACAGGTTGTTCATAAGCTCGTGGACTTCGTTGGTAGGCGCTCCTGGATACCGGCCACCATTGGGGTAGGCCTGGTTCAGGCGGAACAGCAAGTAGTCGGCAAGAATGGTCGGCTCGATCAAGGATGGATTGACCGCTCCAATCAGACACATTTTGATCATCGTTTCAGCATCGCGCACCTGGGGTACAAACACGCCCGGGGTATCAAATACTAATAGTTTCGGGGTCTCTGAAATGGTTACCGTCTCAGATACGTTTCGAGTGACACCAGGCTGGTTTCCAGTGCGAGCGGCCTTGGTTTTGTTACGAGTGCCAGCTGTGCGTAATGTGTTCAGGAGCGTCGACTTGCCCGCGTTGGGCATTCCGGTGATAAGAAGCCGATGCCCGAGTGGAGGTGGAGGGAAGGTGGCTCCGAGCTTCTCTCGAAGGTACTTTAGAATGCGTGTGCCATCCTTGCGAAGCGAGCAGTCAATGCGCATAAAATCCTGGCTGGGGTCCCAAGCTTGGATCTGGCTGCTCTTGAGAGGGCTCAGGTCGCTTTTTGTATACAACACAAGCTTTGGCTTGCCCGCCAGGACCTGATCAAACAGCGGATTCAAAGAAGATATCGGGGCCCGGGCGTCTCTTAGCTCCAAAACCATATCTATTTGGAAGGCGAGTTGGCGCATTGAAAAAAGGGCTTTGCGGTGATGGCCGTGGAAATTCGCAAGAGTGACATTATGATTGGGGAAGACCGTGCGAGGAACAAACGCCGTTTTTGACATACTTTAGGGGGTGGAGGGTCGTGGTTGATGCCTCTATATCTCAGGTCGACTGGGCACTGATGACGAAATTTCACTTAGGAATTGAAGTTCACTTCGCTAGATTGGATCCCAACATGCCTCTAGTGATTATCAGTGGGTTTCCAAGCTCTGGTAAAACCACCCGGGCTCTTGAATTGAAACAGGCGTTTTCCCAAAGGGAAGAAATCAACGATATCCATATCATCAACGATGAGAGCCTCGGTATCCCTAAAGCCAATTACAGAGACCGTGAACCCGAGAAAGCAGCTCGCGGAGAGCAAATGGCAGCTGTCAAGCGACTGTTATCTAAAAACAGTCTAGTGATTCTCGATAATTTGAGCTACATTAAAGGCTTCCGATACCAGCTGTTTTGCGAGGCAAAATCTCTTTCGACAAATTCATGTGTGATCCACGTCGGCACTCCCCTGGAAACCTGTCGGGAATGGAACAAGACACGAGAAAATGGTTGGACAGAAGACCTCTTCGATGCATTGGTGTTCCGCTACGAGGAGCCAAACGGCATGAACCGCTGGGACTCGCCCTTATTTATTGTTACTCCAGAGGAGGCATTGCCTTCAGGTGAGATCTGGGACGCGTTGATCAACAAGGTTCCCATTAAACCCAATCATGCCACCACAGTCAAGGCAGCTTTGCCAGCAAGCTATCTCAGTACGTTAAACGAGACGACTAACGCAATTGTCAAGCAAGTAATGGAGCTGCACCAAGATGCCGCAGGCTCCAAAGTAGTGGTTGCCGGCAGGCCAGTAACGCTTCCACTACGGCTGTCACTTCCCCAGCTCAACCGAATACGTCGAAATTTTGTGCAACTCAATAAGGCAGCGAATATTGCTTTGGATAGCATTGGTCCGTTCTTTGTAGAATTCCTCGAAAAGAATTGGGATCTGGAGTAGAGGGCCTCCGGCGGTACATGAGTAGAAGGGCCCTCGGCGATATCTATAGTGGTCATCAATAGGTGCATTATGCTAAAAGTTCATAGCTTAAGCCGAGGAGAACAAAAGAATTATTTGGGGGTGACCGGTGCTCATGCATTACGGCTATTGGCGCCGATGCACGTCCCCGCCGATGCCCTTGCCCAAGAGGCACGGTATATATATCCCCCCCTGCAGCTCACATATAGGGTTAATCTGGTTGGTGCAATGATTGTTGATTGCATTCGTCCACTTATCACTCGGCAAGGATTCCGGTTTGCATCGACATTGACTGCTAAGCAGTACGACGTCAAACGTGGAACCTATGCCAAAGTCAATGACGACGACATTGCTTTCTTCCAAAAGCTATTGAACAACGACGCAATCACCAACAAAGAGGATGTTGCTCCTTACAATGAGGACTGGCCGCATATGTATAAAGGACAGTCCCAGGTACTGCTCAAACCGAAGACTACCGAAGAAGTGAGCAAGATCCTGAAGCATTGCTACGATCGAAACCTTGCCGTGGTTCCGGTCGGTGGCCGCACTGACTTGGTGGGCGGTGCAGTGTCGGTGTTTGATGAGATCCTTATTTCGCTCGAGAAAATGAATAAAGTTCGCGAATTGGACGAACTTAGCGGTACGCTTGTTGCCGATGCCGGTCTTATTCTTGAGAATGCAGACAACTACTTAAAGGAGCACGGCCACATGTTCCCGTTGGATCTCGGTGCCAAGGGTAGTTGCCAGATCGGCGGCAACATTTCTACCAACGCCGGTGGTGTTCGGTTGTTGCGGTACGGCAATCTGCACGGCTCGGTCAAAGGCATTGAGGCAGTGCTGCCCAATGGTGACATTTACAATGGCCTTAGCCATGTGCGCAAGGACAATAGCGGCTACGATCTTAAGCAATTGTTCATTGGTAGCGAGGGAACGCTTGGTATTGTGACAGGTATTTCTATTCACTGCCCTCCCAAGCCCAATGCCACGAATGTCGCTTTGCTAGGTCTCAACTCGTTCAAAGACGTACAGTCCTTATTCAAGAAGACCAAGAATAGTCTCGGCGAAGTCCTCAGTTCATTTGAGTGCATGGACCAAACTGGTTTGGACCTCGTGCGTGGACACTATCCTTACAACGATCCGTTGCCCTCGAAGCCGCCGTATGTGGTGCTGATTGAGACCCAGGGTGCCAATAACGAGCACGATACCGCCAAGCTTGAAACCCTGCTAGAAGAGGTGATGGGCAGTGGCCTGGTGTTAGACGGCACCCTTGCGCAGTCCCAGGCCGAGCAAGCTAACATCTGGAACTGGAGAGAGACTATTCCCGAAGCCTGCAACGACGTTGCCGGCGGCACTTACACTTACGACATCTCCATGCCGTTGGCTACCATGTACGACCTGGTTGCCGACGTCAAGGAGCGGCTCAAGAGCAAAGGACTTATGGGTGATTCCAAGGACTTGCCGGTTATTACTGTCACTGGCTTTGGCCATGTTGGAGACGGCAACTTGCACATCATGATTCCTGTTCGGTACTATGATGAAAAGGTGCACGAGGCGATTGAGCCTTTCATTTTCGAGTGGACCCAAGAGCGCAATGGCTCTGTTTCGGCCGAGCACGGTGTTGGTTTCCAAAAGAAGGGTTTCAAAAAGTACTGTCACGATAAGGTACAGATTGGCCTGATGAAGCACATCAAGGACCTCTATGACCCGAAGCACATTCTCAACCCCTACAAATACTTTACTGAGGAGGAGCTCAAGGAGTTTTAATGGTGCTGAAGGAGCGAGCGGTAAGAATATTAGGCTAGAAAAGCTAAATAATACAGCCGTTGCAAGAGATTAGGAACGCGAACTACAAGCACTGGCGGAAAATACCAAAGATGCGGCGAATGATGCGGACAAAGCGGCGCACGTCATTGGCATTGACATTCTGGAAGGCACCGCCATGGCCACCCTGGGACTGGTTGTAGTTCTGGTTCTGATTCTGGCCATAGTTTTGGTTGTAGTTCTGGTTGCCATAATTCTGGCCGGTGTTAGCATAGCCTCCACCATAGCCACCCTGGCCACCCTGGGACTGGCCTCCATAATAGCCAGCGGCCGAGCCATTGTTGTTGTTGTTGTGATTGTTCTGATTGTAATTCTGCTGCCCAGACTGCTGATATGCATTCGTTCCGGGGGCAGGAAAGGATTGGGGACCACTTGGCAACTTGACCACCAGCACACCAGCATTACCATGCTTCTCCTGTTGTTGCAAGTTCTGCTTCTGGCAGTACTCAACCACGGCCGGCTTGAGCTTGGCGATATGGCCCTCGGAGTGAATACCTTTTCCAACAATGACCTGAATCTGAGTCTCATTGCGCTGCACGCCTGCACCGACCCGGGCATCCAAAGCCGACAGAGCCTCTCGAACATATAAGCCATGGAGGTCAATCTCGTCAGGACCGGAGTCGGCATTATTTTCCCGGAATACCCAATGGGCAGCTTGTGCATTCAGGTCCTGGGCCTTCTGAGCATGCATCTTTGACTGGTCAGACAGCTCCTTGGCGCCAGCCTTGTCGCCAGTCTCATACGCGTGCTTGGACTTGGAAGCCAGCTGCTGCTGCTGTTGTTGTTCCTTCTCGGCCTGGGCCCGCAGGTTCTTGTACTGTGAGTCGTCAGCATGGTTGTAGTCCCGCTGGACGCTGCGGGAATTTGTCCCAAGACCCAAAATAGCATTACCTAGATCACGAGATAGCTCCTCCATGATTGTCGCTGGTTTGTCGCTTTGTTGATAACGAACTATATTCTTCCGCACCCTGACAAATTCTTATCCCCGGATTAGGCGATCCTAGCCCTATTCCTGGCCCTCGCACGATACCAGTCCTTAGCGAGCAGTTTGTTGGCACTACCGGTTCAAATTACTCGCTTTAGGAATATCGGCCACCAAATATCAAACGAGTTAACCGGTGAGTTCCCACGCTTTTTCCAAGAGAAGGCTGGGTAGGACTATCATATATGTCACATGTTATGCATGTGTGTGGTACTTGGCGTTCGTATGCACCCGCCAAGGCCATTGTGTTTCCCAAAATGCTCTTCGAAAGGGAAGCCATAAGATTATATACATTAAAGAATGGGCTGTCCGCTGTTTCGAGCCAGAGCCCTACGAAGAGATACATTGGCCTTTTGTTCCGGATCGATTATCTCCAGTGCAGCCTCCAGCGTGCGCGCCAGTGTGGGCGTGAGATCAATTTTCTGGGCGAGCAACAGCGTGGGAACAAAGCGATGCAATGCGTGTGAGATTTGCACGTCGTTACCGGACTTCACGACCATTGCGACAGCTGCCTCGATGATGCGGGGGTCGACGGCAGCCAGAGTCATGACATTGTCCAAGATTCGCCAAAACGTATCCCATGTATGGCTATTTACGAGCGTGGTGAGCACCAGCGTAAGAGTGCGGCCATCTAGCAGCTGGTGGCTTTGCTCGAGAATTAGCTGGATGGCAGCCAGCCGCGAGTCAATGAAGATGCCGGGTCGCTGGCTGGGCTTAGGGTCCTCCAATGCAGAAATCGGGTCTACGCTAGTGGCACTAGGAGCAGCGTACATTCGAAACAGCAGAGTCACCAAGCGGTCATTAACCAATAGACGGTCCCCATCCACTCGGAAGGTAGCATCATACAATTGCAGCACCAGCTTACTCTTCGCATCACACAGTTGCTTCCATTCTGCCTGCGCACTCGGAGTAGGCTCCTTTTTGGCAAACTCAGATTGTCCACTGTAGGCAATTCCGCATAGTGCCATCTCCATATCGTCTTGATCTACAGGGAAACCGGCTGCTCGCTGCAGCGAGATGCTCTCCAGGACCTGTTCTAAAGGAAACTCGCCGCTCACCATGCAAGCACTGGCAACAAACTTGAGCCGCAGCTTCCATTGCTCGCGGTCGGGGAGAGCAGGCATGTTATCGAAAAACGAGACAACTACCGGGCTAGTCATATTCACCGGTTGCTCCTCAGAAAGGATTTGATCAATATGCGAAAGCAGGGTGTCATTTTGACTCTTGGAAACAGAAACACGAGCGGTAGAGATTCTGCGAGCAGTGTGATACTGGCGGGTTCCAGTTTTGCCCGCAGAGACAGAAGAGGTCGACGAGCCCACGCTGACAGGGTCTAAAAACTGCTCGTCAAACTCGGTGGTGTCCACCTCTTTCGGAGTATCACGTTCCCACAACTTCTCGAGATCCAGACGCTCACGGCGCTCCCCCGTCAGCAGATGCACATAAATATTATCCTTTTTAGTGTCGACAACAATCCACGAGCCGATTTTGGCCAGCTGCTCGCGGTCAGAGTTGCCGGCCATGCGCTGCTGCTGAGCTCGTCGCTGCTCTCTCCGGCGGTGAGTTCGCATGAGATTGGACGAGAGCACCCCTTCCGTAGACACTTTTACTTGGTAATTGTTTTTCAACCAAGTGAGCAACAGTTCTGCTGCGCGGCCTAGATGCCTGTTTGACTTGCCGGTGCCCAGCAGCATGAGGGCCGGCCCGACGGCAGACTGTCTATTGCGGCCATCAAGAACCTGAATATCCACCAGACCGAGATCACGGGCCGCAAATTCGGCCATTTCCTTGAGGCTGTCTGGAGACTGTGTTGGCAGCTCCGGCAGCTCCGGGTCCGGCGTTTGCTTCTGAGCCTCGGAAACGTACCACGGCACAGTTCCATAATATTTAAACAGCGGTACTTTTTTGATAAAACCAGTAGGCAAAGGCCTTAAACCTTTGACAGCTCCCCACATTATTTCTTGAAAATTTGGGAAGTGCCTAAGCGGATCTGCTCTAGGATACTGCAGTATAGGTAGGACCCAGCTGCAACCTAAGCTGGGAACTTGGCAGCTGGGAGAGAGTGCTTAGCATGGCCCTCCGCTCGGATCTTAAGAAATGGGAACATGCCTTCAAGGAAAAAGAAGGTCGGCGGCCTACCAGCGAGGATATAAAGAAAGATCGAAAAGTTTTGGAAATGTACCGAGCGTATCATGATACCAAAAAGAGTGGAGTGGACCCCAAACGCAAGAAGCCACCAGCTCAAAGTCCTCCTCCGGAAACCACCGCTTCTCCAGCGTCAGTGGCCGACCAGCCTGATATAGGAGACGGACTCGAAAATGGTAGCTTAAAAAACGATGAGGCAATTGATACAGACGTGGAACAGACCCCGCGGAAGCCAAAAATCACTGAAGTGTTTCCTACACCTCAGCATCAGGGCCGAGTAATGGGTCTATTTGACATTGTCCTACCGTCCACACCTCAGAAAGCACCATCCACGCCCATCAAAAAGGTTATTGTGGAGACACCTAAATCCAAGCGAACGCCGATTTATCTCACGCAGGCAGGGCCGTCGCTGTTCGATGGTGACTCCCCGCTTATCCCGCGACGGGCGTCGAAGTCCATCTCGCAGCTGATCGAGGAGGCTGCAGACATGTCGGACATCGAACCCGAGTTTCAGGAGCTCGTTGCTCAGGCCAATGCCAAGGCCAGCGAGAAGGCCGCGGAAAGCGGTGAAGCAGGCCTGGAGGCGGCCACAGCAGGAGCTGATGAAGCTGCTGATGCCAAGAAACCACCGGCCTACAAAAAGAAGGGCCAGAAACGAACTACCCGACGAACTGTCATGCGACCGGTGACGTCCGAAGACCAGGTTTCGGGCCGCAAGGCGTCGGAGAATTACCGTAGCCTCAAGATCCAGAAAAAGAAGCCTCCTTTTGGCCGGCCCAGCCGGCGATAAACAGCCACGGAATTGCCACCGAGTCGTCTTCGAATTGCGCAATGATCGCCGCTAGCCACAAAGTTACAGATACATTATTTATTATTTATGCCATTAGGAGATCCAACATGCCTTCAATCTGCTGGGCTTCCTCCGCGCGGTGCACCTGTGTGCCCACCTTGGTCGACAGCTGCCCCAGCAGGTTACTCAATGCAGCACTCTTTTCAATCACCGACGAATACATGTCCATGACCGCACCTAGCCAGTCGCAGGCAACAGACACACAGCGCGTATCGTGGATAGCTCTAAACACCCACTTGACAAGCGGCTCCAGCGAGTCCTCATCGCGACCAGCAAGACTCACAGCTACCTTACCGCGGTTGCGCAACTCCTCCAGCACCATGACAGTCTGGGCCGGTGCAACACCCGGCTGGAATGCCGCGTCCAGCGCGTCAGACCACCGGAACGCCTTGATGTGTTTTTCGTATGCCTTGAGGCGAACCTGCGGCTTCTTGACACCCTTGAGGTTCTGATGGTCCAGTTCACCGTGGTATTCGGCACCGCGGATCATCCGCGCGTAATTGCCAACTTTGGCCTGCTTGATTCCCTGGGCTACCTTGGGCTCGGTCTTGCGCGTGCGCACCGACAGCAGTCCCGATGTGAGACCAGTCGCCAGCTGCCGAAGATCTGGGGATACACCAGTGCTGAGTACGGGCCCGCCGTACTTCCAGCCGAACTTGACGGGATATGAGGGATCCTTGGTGTCGAAAACCTTGACATGACCATCCAACGAGCCGGCCATCATGCCCTTCTCGCCAGCAGAGGCCAGGCATGTGACAGTTTTTTGGAAATTACCCAGCTGCTTGATTTTCTTGCCGGCCGTAAGATCCCAGATCTTTACAATGGGGCCGCCAGCGCTGGCCAGAGTCGTATCGTTCAGGGACAGAACGCTTTCCACAGGATCCTTTTGATAGAATTCTGCAACAGCTCCCTCAGTGGTGGGAACTCTTGGATCGTAAAGACGAACATAGCCATCATAACAACCGGTAGCAATAAGATTCGATGTTCCCACAAATGTAGCACTCCGAATGTAGTCGGTGTGATCGGCATATTCTACCACGGGATCACTGGACGTCAGGTCCCACAAGCGAACCACTCGATCATCGCTGGCAGTCAATAAAGTCGAAAGTGATTTGGGGTGGAACTTGGTGACATGCACAGCGTGATGCGTGGGCTGTAGAGTTACCAGTACCGCACGCGAAGATGTATCAAAGGCCTGGATCAAGCCTGTGGCATCGCCAGCGACCAGTAACCGGCCATCATGGCGAAACTCGCCACTATAAACAGTGTCCTTGAAACGAGCGAATGTCTTCTGAACCTGCTGGGTTTTCGCTGAAAGGATCTGAATGCGGGTAGAGCTGGTGAACGCCAGGTCGTGAGGAGATGACGGATTGAAACTGATATGGTTGACGGCATTGTTTTCCTTGATTAACAAGGGGGCTTTGAAGCCTCGCCAATAACGCACATCAGGGGTAGTGGCTTCCGGAAGCACCGGCTTCCGTTGGGGTTGAATGCGAACCAGTGGTGCACTCATGAGAGTGAAATATCGGGAGCTGAAAAAAAATTTATTTGGTAAGCACTAATATTCTGTTTGGGATCTGCTCGCCCAGGCCTATAGTGAAGAGCAGACTAATTTTCCAGAGGTGCCGGCATTTTTCAATGCAGAACCTCATTGCAATTGTAGGAAATACAGGGGTGGGCAAATCCCAGCTTGCTGTGGAGCTTGCAAAACATTTGAACGGTGAGGTCATTAATGGTGATTCAATGCAGATGTACAAGGGTCTCGACATTATCACCAACAAGCATCCAATTGGCGAACAAGAGGGCATTCCACACCACCTTCTAGGTCATACGAAGTGGGAGGATCAATATTCCGTGCAGCAGTTTGAAGCAGAGACGGTGGAACTTATTGACAATATTGCCAGCCAAGGGAAAGTGCCAATTGTGGTCGGTGGGACGCACTATTATATCCAGGCTCTGATGGCTGAAAACTCAACAATTGGCCAAAGGGAGGAGCCTACGCGCCAGATGACTGCTGAAGAAGAGGCTACGCTTGAAGATCCGGCCAAAGTCGAGGCTAAGCTACGAGAAATCGACCCTGTTATCTCTGCCAAATTCCATCCTAATGATACTCGCCGACTGCGTAGAGCATTGGAAATTTTCTATACAACTGGTCAACTAGCATCTGAGATCTACCAGACCCAAGCAGAAGGCAGCATGAAGCTTAGGTATCGTGTGCTTGTTTTCTGGATCTACTGTGACCGCGAGGTGTTGAATGCTCGCCTAGATGCCCGCGTAGACACAATGATCAAACAGGGCCTCATGGACGAGCTTCACGAGATGTACTCGGTGTACAAAAATACACCAGGGTCTAGCCAGGGAATTTGGCAAGTTCTTGGATTTCGACAGTTTTCGCCCTTCTTAGACGGCCGTGACGAGACTATCGACAAGTCGCTCGAGGCAATGAAGTCCGAAACTAGGCAGTATGCCAAGAAGCAGTCCAAGTGGATTGTAAACAAGCTAACACCACTGCTAAAAAAATTGGGGGGAGATATGGCGATTCTCGACTCTAGCGACCTTTCACACTGGCAAGCTAACGTCGGCGACAGAGCAGTATCTATTGCAAGCGATTGGCTGGCCCGTTGCGAAATCAGAGAAAATCTTGTACCCGAACATATAGATGCCGAACGGAAACAGCAGGAATTTGGCCGTGACCAATGGGTTCGCTATCGCTGCGAGGCATGCAGTGTGCGTAGGGGGGTGGAGGTTGTGGTAATGGGCGACGACGCTTGGAAAACACATCTTGCCAGCAAGGGCCACCGAAAGCAACGCGCATGGCTGGAGGGATCACGATCGTCCCCTAGCGATAAAGGCACATAGATTCCAAGGTAAGTTGCTGTGGACCATGAGCTCTCCTTGATGGCTTGTGACCTATTTTGTTCCATCATTCCAGATCGCCGAGCACCGTAGAACCAAGAATATTCCAGGCCAGGGAGGCCCCTCCCAAGAGATCCCTGAGATCCCTCGCAAGAGATCACTACCCTCTGGGGAAAAGTAAAAAAATGTGCCTGAGAGTGTTGCACAAGTCGTACCAAAGATTTATAAAGGCTATGTCCATAATTGCTTCAACCGAACTTTAGCGGCATGCTGGGGTCCCACTGCCCTGGAATTCGTCTTTGCGGAGTCGGGGCCCGGGCTTCCGGAGCTTCCACAGGCGTGGGTTCTGGGCTTTGAGCCGAATGTACGGGTATTTTTGGCATTGGCAGGCGTGGAGGCTGCCATTGTCCACTTTCTCGAGGCAAAACAACGGGCGAGGCGAGACTACGCGGTTTGGGGCGCACGGGCACGGAATCAGAGGGGGGAGGCGGAACTGGCACAGGTTGGGCCGCTGGTTGAGGTGGTTGCACAGGGACCGGTCGAGCGAGCACCGGATCAGGTTCAAATTCTTGCGCTGGTTGCGCTGACTGGGGTTCTGGGGCTGTTTGGGCCTGTTGGGGTGACCGCACTTCTCGAGGGGGTTCGGCGGGTAGCGCTGCCGAAGAATGTGCTGGCGTCGATGACGGCACAGGATCCATGGGTTCTAAATAAGATGCCTGGGTGGACTGCGGCAGGGACTGAGGAGCCTGAGGCCGAGACGATTCAAGCGGATCGAGAGCAAGGTCCTGGATACGGGCGTGGATCCCAGCTTCGCGGACCTCGGTAAGGAAGGAGTTGATCTCTGTCCACAGGCTTTCATAAAAATGTTTTCCCTCATCCAGATTGGACAGAACTTCCTTGAACTTGTGCCCCGCTACCTCAAGAGCCTTGATAGCCTGTTGTCGGTCCTCGCTGCCGCTGCCTGCCTTGGCCAGTTCAGCAACAAAGTCGTGGTCCCGCGCTTGCACCTCGGCAATGAGTTTCACGTACTCAGCCTTTTGCTGTTTTACATAGACAAGTCCATCGTCGAACTGAGCAACAAGATCAAGATACACCGGCTCAAGATCGCTGGCACGCGTTACAGGGGGGTTGCTGGTTTTGATGAACTGCATCACCGGTGTCATGATATCCAGTGAGTCAATCCTAGCAAGCAGTCGCTCACTATAGTCGAAGCGCTGGGTGCAGAATCCCTGTAACGAGCCGGCTGCCGCGCGAAGATTTGAGCAGCTGATGGCCAGCCCACGGTCTGTCTGTACGGTGGGCGGCGCCGGTAAAAACCGCGAGATCTCGGCGGGACCTCTTTCCAACACAAAAATCAGGTTCTGTACTTGAGAAAGCCGCTTGGAGACCGTCTCGTCGCTGTTGGCAGCAATATCCAAGTAGTCTTTGAGTTGCACGTACTTCCGATAGAGGCGGTCATATTCAGGCCCAATAGTACTTTGGATAGCTGAAAGCTCGTCGCGAGCCTGGTCCAGCTGCCAATGGTCTCGGTCACGGATCTTCGAGATCTGCTGATGAGTCTGCTCGATGCGGGCCATACCGCCCATGCGGACAATTGCTTCGTGCTGATCAAGAATGAACGGCGGCAGCGCTGGGGTGTTTTGAACCTCCTCTAGTTTTTGGGGAAGGCCCATGCTTTCGAGGTCGACCGCAGTTTTCTCATTGAGCTTCGTCAGTTCCTGAATGATATACGTCTCGACGAATGCAATCAGTTTTTCCTTGTAGGCCTGCGGGGCCTGGAAAATTGGAAATGGTAGTAGTAGATGGAACAGAGGATGTTCTGAAGCTGACTTTTCGGCAGGATCATAAGGATCAGCAGCAGACGCGACAATCTGCTTGGGAATGGCGTCAAGATGGCTTGGTACATCCTGAAGATAAATAAGATCATTATCCTTTTCTGCACGTTTAAGGTCGCTGACGACCTGAGTATGGAGACTCTTGAGGTTGCTCACAACCAAAGGATCGAGGTTCTTTTCGTTGCCAAGCGCGCGGGCCAGTAGATCTCTCGCGGCTATGAGCCTAGCGATCTCCTCTCCGTACTTCCCCTTTTCCAAGCAGAATTGGGACCAGCGGTAGAGGGCTGTCGCTGCAAAATGGTCTCGCTTTGCAGGAAGATGGTGCAGCCATTCGTGCGTGACAGCCGACGTGCGGTCGGCCCATACCACTGCTTGGCTATAGAAGAAAGAGACGCCCTGTGCGAGTTTGGCGAGCGTTACGCCCTTGACAGTTTTTGGCGTGTTTTTGGCATTTGCCCAAAAGCATTCCTGGGCCTGAGCCAGGCACAGGGCCAGCAGACACTGCAGACTGTTGTCGTCAAGCCCAATCGGCGGGGCATGGGGCAGTTTACTGAGTTCTGTCTGCACCAGCGGCTGCAGCGCACCCGCTGCAAGCTGAAAACTTCTGTAGGCCTTTGGCAGGTCTTTAGAGTTGGCGGCAGTGCCAATGTGTGAATAGCGGGCGGCAGCGTCGTAGCCAACATTGAGGCGATCGAACTGCAGACTGTTGCTCTGCACCGAGCCCGAGCCGTAGCCAAGACCGCGCCCCCATTCGAGCTTACAATTTAAGTTATTGGGGAACTTTGGAGCCACGACGCCGAGCTGAGCGTAGTAGGTGAGGATCGGAGCAACATCGCCTTGGTCGTTAATGGACGCAATGGCGGCGTCCCGTAGACTCTGTAACTTGAAACTATCGTGAGCGAATTGGCTCGAATTTTGTTGGTAGGTTTCGTCAATATATTCATTGATACCTGTTTGGATATCGCCAGGCACACCCTGCCTTATGGGGATGGCCAGGAGCTTCGAGTCCATAGTCAGCGGCCATGCTGCTGCACACTACTAGTAAGTAGCGGATCAGAAGCAGTAGTAGCAATTAGTAGTCAGTCTAGTAGTCATTGAGGATGTCTAGTTGGGCTAGTCAGGAAGGTGGAACAAAAGATATTCTATTTGGTTCGAGTAAATCCTTGAGATCAAACACCCGGGCAGCAAGCAGCAACTCCGGTCGCTTTGCAAGACCTATTACCCACATTGTGGACGTTTTAGTACGCGGCCAATCTACCTGACCTAGAATCAGCAATTCTGGTAGCCTCAACCTCATTAAATTTCAGCGTAATTTAAACTAGCTTCAACCAATTTTAAATCCAGGGTTGGCCCTGGCCGGCCCAACTGGAAGGCCCAACCCCGTCAGGAGAGACATCCCCCCCGCATGTGGGGGAGTCCCCTCTTCCCATCTGACAAACATGCTCAGCCATAAGGTTGAACGGTTGGTGCGACAGTGCTATCCGCCTGGCAATGGCTCGGAGAAACGTCCGAAACCGAGCGAGCTATCGTATCTGATGTATTATTTGACTACACACCGCAACAAGATTCCACGAACGGCCGAGTTTCTCGAGGAAAAGGCTCACAAGTATATCAATCGCAACAAGGTTGGCAACGCAATGGTGACACTGGAGATCGTCAAAAGCATGGTCAGGGACTGCCACGAGGACCTCAATACGTTTGCGCCCAATGTTCTGGACATTGTGGGACTGGCGGTGGTGTCCAAGGATGATTCATTGGTTGAGCTAAGTGCACAGCTATTCGAAGCCTTCAATGAGTACCACGATGGCTTGCTGTTTGCATCGGACCAACAGTATGTGGATACTTATACATCGGTGATTCGCCAGTATATGCGGTTGGCAGTGTCGGATGGTCCACAAGCTCGTCGGCATCGGGAAGTTGCTCTACAGGCTCTGTCCTCGCTTACTGAGTCCCCGGCTGTGGCCACTGCAGCAGGGTTAAAAGCCGTCGAGGATTGCCTTCCGTCGTTTTACCAGAATGTTCCTGTGGATGAGACCGGCCTGGTGTTTTCGAAGTTCAATGAAGACTTTGACGAGTACGAACGGGCTCAGGCCCACACTGGTGGGGGAGCGGCTGCTAAGGTTCACCCTCCCGGGGGGCCGAAATCGTTGGTTGCCCTGCGCAATATTTTTGATACCAGTGACGGCACGCAGGTGGCTCGGGCCACTGCTGCGCTGATCAAATGCCTGGACGTTTCGAGACCCATCAAATGGGCCCAGTCGTTGCTTCAGGCAGCCGCCCAATGGTCGCAGATCCAGCTGCGGTTCCGCGTGCTCAATACGATTGTTGAGCGCATGGTTCGCGTGGATGTGAGCCAGCTGGCAGTTCTCCGTATGTATGCGGCGCTGGTGCAGGCGCTTCTTGACTCGTCAGAGTCGCTGGTTGGCCTATCGGTGGTGGACGTTTTGCGACAGCTCCTGAAACTGCAGCATCGGCTAGTGAGCGGTAACTGGGATGCCGGCTCACAAAAGCAGGTGCGCAACCTCATCTCGGATCTACGGGGGCTCGTGGGCGCATTGGGCCAGCACACTATTTATCCTGGTCAGATCTCGGACATGGTAGGCGAGATTCTGTACAAGTACGCCAATGTGTCGCCGGACCTGGCGACCGGCAGCGTGGCAGGCTCAACACCGTCGGACGAGTCGGATCAGAGCCGTCGCACGCCCGGTGTAATTGTGAGCGATCTACAGGACATCCGCGCGTTGTTGGACGCGCTGCCCCAAAGCGAACGGCTGCCGGTGTCAGTGTGGACATCCACACAGTGGCTGCTGACCAGTGACGATCCGCAGGTGCTGACGTTTTACTCGCGGACGTTCCTGGACTTTCTGGCCCGCGCACAGCCTGTGGCGCAGCCCTATTCGCGGCTGGGCACGTCTGTATCGCGCCAGCTAGTGCTCTCACTATTGGACCGTGGCAATCAGGCCATGAACTTTGTGGCTTGCTATTACTGCTTGTGTGGGCTGGTCGAGCATTTGCGGGACGATGCGCCGTCGGCGTTGCCGTGGCTACTGCATGTGCAAACCACGGGCGAGCGTTCCCTCACCGACCATACACATCGCTACTCGCCTATCCAGGCGGTCGGCCACCTTAGCGTGAGCCAGGCGTTGATATTGGCAGTGTCGCGGGTGTCCGGCCATGGCTCAGCTGCCGACAAAGCGCTCGAAATCATCAATGAGCGTGTGGCCCTTGGCCAATGGCTGCCAGGTATTCTCTATCCTAATAAGATCCCCATCGAAGAGGCGGTAGCAACAGCAGTGCATCAGCCACCGCATGCTCCACATAGCCCGTCACATCAGCCGGTTATTGTTTTTGGAGATCTGGAACTCACGCCGGCCGAGCTCGAGTGGGCCACAGACCCGGTGGTGCCGCTGGATGACCCGGTGGTGCCAGAGGACTTGACGATCTTCAAGATCCGTGCTCGCAGCATCAACGGATCCAGCCACAGCGTGTCGGACGAGCGGCTGCTATCTAATCGAACCGCGTCGACGTTTCAGAGCACGGGGCCGCGCCCCGCCGAGCTGAAAAAGCGCGTAACGTCCACGTTTGAGGTGGCAGCGCCTGTTTCTGCGCCGCGCAACCCTACGCCAAGGGTTGACATGGTGAGCCTGCTGGGGAAGCTCAAGGTTGACGGCAGTAGCCGAGGTCGCCTTGTAGCTTAATTGCGGATTAACATAAAATAGATTAATGCATTTACATCGGCTTGGCTTCTGGAAACCGGTCCTATGACCTTTTGCCTTTATGGCTATGCAACACCGGCCGATAGCCTTGGTACAAAGAGTCTATCGCTGCTCTGGCAACCAAGCATGTGCTCGGTGCTGAGAGTCCGTTAGCTGCGAGGGATAGCGCTAAAGCACGAAATGGCGCATCTCGAAGATCACCTCCACCGTGATCAGCACAATAATCATCCACTCGAGACGCAGACTGGTCTTTTCGCTCAAGTGGTTGCGCAGAATCGACACCATGTCTGCCACATAGTCCAGCTTTTTGTTAAGGATGTTGATGCGTGGGCCCACATCCAGTTTGCGACTCACCAGCTCGTATAGGCTCTCCAGCTCAGGCTCTGACCAGTACAGGTCTGGTGTCTCTGTAATATCGCTGTAAAGATTGAGGGCACCACGTATCTGCAACAGTCGCCCTGTTAGCTTCTCCACATCCTTCTGCTTGAGCCCTGTTTCTTTTCCAGCAGCCATGTGCTGCGAAATGACTTGCACCTGCTTGATAAGAGCCTCACTGGCAATTTCGAGAGCACTGAGCTTGGTGTGTCGCGCCAGTCCCGATGAAAAGGCCGCTTTATCAAGCAGCCGCTGCTCCTTCGACGGTCCATGAATGTAAATGACATCGCCAATCATACCGCTGCGCACATCTGCAGGTGTTGCCTCCTCCACATAGTCCATATCCTCTGTTTCAGCTTCCGTGAACGAGCTGATTTCGGCCGGCTTTAGAAGAGGCAGCAGCTTTTGCAGAACTTCGGACTCGTCCATATTCCAAGCAACCACCGTACCATTGGCCAGTACCAGAACATCGCTTTTTTCGAATTTGGCGTGCGCGAACTCCCCGCTCTCCAGAATCCGGCAGTAAACGCCCTGGCCAGTCAAAGCGGTCACAGCGTGCGTTAGGTTATACTGGGCCGCCTTGGACGCCGCAGTACACGGCTTGATGTTTTTCGGTGTCTGCGGTACTTGCCTCTTCAAGGTTTTCCTCACTTTAGCCGATTGCGACGATGTTGAGGCAAACCGAAGCCCACATCGGCTGAATCGACCCAATCGGGGTAGCCCTGCCGGCATCAAAGCCCGATATGTCCACATGATGACTACCCAGACATGGTTTGGTATCGTTTTAAAGAGGCGACGACCTTAAAAGAGACTGACAATCATTTGATATACCAATTTGGTGTTTCATTAAGCCAGGCGTAGATTGCAACTTCCAGGCGTCTCTTCGATCTGTTGCTGCTCCAGACCGTCTTTCAGATCATCTAGAAATCTCGTTTCACCATTCTAGAAGTCACAACAAACCATTTCAAAAGCTGCTAAAACTAAACCAGAAATATCCTCCAGCCCAGTCATATTGCATACGACCCGGCCGGATGGTCACATGCAGCGGCGGCCATATGCGGCGACGGCTGCAGTGACATAACGTCCTACCCCACGATGTTCGAGCGTTTGTGGGATACCCGTGAACTACTTCGCGATTTTGCCTTTGTACCGACACCTCACTATAAAGAGGCCAATTTTCCGGACCTCTCCGGCAAGGTGTTTGTTGTAACCGGCTCGTCCAGTGGCATTGGCTTCGAGACTGCCAAATTGCTAGCTGGCGCCGGCGCAGCCGTCTACCTGGTGGGCCGGTCGGCAGAGAAATTGAAAAACTGCCACAAGGAAATCAGCGAGAAATTTCCCAGCTCTCGCATTGAGACGTTGCAAGTCGATCTCGAGGACTTGACGACCGTCAAGCCTGCGTTCGAGAAGCTGCTGGCGAAAGAGACCCGTTTGGATGGCATTGTGCATAACGCAGGAATGAACCTCAACAAGGAGGTCTCTAAAGTTCTATCTAACGGCCTACGGGATGCGCTGGTTGTCAACAATCTTGGGCCCCAGCTCATTCAGGACCTGTTGAGCCCGCTGCTAGAAAAGACGGCCAGTAGCGCACCCCCAAACAGTGTGCGGGTTGTTTGGGTTGCGTCAAGTGCACATTTCCTGTCACCCGCGAATGGAGGTATCCATTGGGAAGACATCAACAAGACAGATGTTGGGCGCACTTATCATGGCTACTACGGCGAGACCAAGGCCATCAACATCTACCAAGCCATCCTATGGGGCCAGAAGTACAAAGACGAGGGCGCAAATATCATTTCAGTGAGCATCCATCCTGGTATTATCACGTCTGATATTCGCCGACACGCCCCCACGCAAAGCAGCCCGTACTCCATGTTTGAACGGCCTACGGTATACGGAGCCTATGCCGTGCTCGCTCCACTTTTGGAGCCAGGACTCATTTCGGCAGACAATGGCAACTACTATGTGCCGTTTGGCCAAAAGGCCCGCATTAGGCCTGATATTCTTGCTGCTGCTCGTGACCCGGCCGCCGGACGTCGGGTCTGGGATTGGCTGCAGGATAAGGTTAGCCCTTATCTGAGTGGTCCTCTAAAGTAGACCAAATAAATATCACATATCTATTTTCTGTTACAAAGCTTGATTAAGATGAGTTCAGACTCGGTATATATCGTGTCGGTTCCATTTACACGACATGCAACTGACTTGGCAGGTACAGTCATGAACCGGGGCAAAGCGACTGTAGCCAAGCTCGAGAAACTGCTGTTCGAGCAGCAGGCCCGCAAACAGGAGGCGGCAGCCGCCCAATTTCGAAAGTTTAAGGTCACAGAAACCAAGCGGCTCAATGAAAAGCCGCACACCCGGAGCCTTGAGCATGGAACATTCTTCACACCCCATCTTTCCCCACGATCCAAGGCCGAGGAATTGGCGGCCAAGGATCCTGTTCGTACCGAGTATGCAATCCTATTGCCAACTGGAATGGTGCTGCTGCAGTCTCATTCCAACGCCAGCGAGCGACTAAAAAGCGTGCCGGACACTAGCAGTGCCAAGGCAGCACAACGAGCCAAGGAGCTTGAGCAAAAGGGTTGGACGCTGCGTGGGCGTAATGGCGATCTGCTTGAGTTTGAGAAGCTCATCAATCCGCGCCAGCAGAGTGCGCGCACTACCCTTAGTTCGGCCAAACGGCTTGTGGTTGCGGCGGGCCTATTGACGGCCGCCATCTACGCTGGTGAATATATTTATAAATAATGTCTATCCTCAGAGCATTTAGGCTCTGATAAACACTCTCTGAGACTCCGATAGTTGGGCATGCATCCTAAGATGTCTTTGAGAGCTAGCCAAAAGAGGTCCATCAAGAGGTCCAGACTGATCAAGATTGATAGAGACAGATCCAACACAGATTGATTCAGACTGATCAAGACAGATCCATACATTGGCCACAGGCTGATCAAGATAGATCCACACAGATTATTGAAAAGCCGATTAACTATCGATTCAAGCCTCGGTCTCGCGCGCTAAACGAATGGTAGTCAGTGTGTTCGTCCCTCCCATCGAGCCTTTCCAGGCGGTCAGCGCAGATACTACCGCCTTGTCGCGAAGATCTGGAGCCGTGAAACCATCACGATATTCCCGCTCGTCCGTGTCCAATTGGAGTTGTAAAGCGTCCTGGCGCGACGAACTGGGCCGGCCGGGCCGCCGCTGCTGTTTGAGAGTCTCAAGCTCCTCGCTATTGCGGCCAATAAACGCCTCGATCATATCCCGAATATCCTGTTCAGTGTACTCTTCTTTTCCAATTTTGCCAATAAATTCCTTGAAAAAGTGGTAACGTAGCAGCTTTCCGCTCCGGTTATCCGCACGACGGGACTTGTCGCTGTCAAGTTTGTCCTGGCGCAGCTGGGCCCGGGTGAGCTGCTTTATTTTGCGTCCCTTGGGATGCAATTTAGTTCCACCACTATTTTTCTGGACCTTGCTCAATTTTTTCACTACCGGCATTTCAGGTGGGATGTGTAAAAGTTACTGAAAAGTTGGGTGGAAATAAAAGTTGATTTGGAAATAACCCTTAGAAATAAATTTCAGTTCTGGGACAGCTGCCGGAATTAGGCTTGCAGCAGGGCAAGGTCGCGGCCAGAGAGGCCCAGCCAAGCAGGGCAAGGCAGGCGCCCGGCAGTGGTAAGCTGGTCGTGTGGGCTAGTCATCGTTTTAGACATGCCCCGCTACACTGTTCCTGAATTGGTAGAGCTGAGCGAGTCCAAGCTGGTGGAAAAGCCCGAGTTTAAGTTCTCGGACTTTGCGCGCGGCGAGCCCGGACTTGATCACGGCGCCAAGACGAGCCGTCGGCGGTCGTCGCACCACCATGCTCGGCCCACGCCCGTGGCTATTATCCCCAATCACATGCTTTCGAGCGCTCCTGGTACTGCGAGTGTAGCCGAAGAGGACCGTGGTGCCGAGAATGTCAGCGCAGACGGGCCCGAGGATCCCGATGATGAGCTAGCCGCGCATTACTTTTTGCAACGCACGCAACAGAACAAGCATCGTACCAAACAACAGCAGCAGACGCCGGGCACGCAGGCGATCCCACTCAAGTATGCTGCTGCGCTGGCGGCGACGTCCAGCATTGGCCGTGAGGACGCGGTTGACGGCGAGTCTGCCGTGGACGATGAGGAGCAAGAGGCCGATGGCTGGGTCTCCGTGTCGCGGGACAAGCCGCGCAAGAAGAGTATGTCGCGGACACGCGGCTCGTTTTCACGATGGAGACGGGACTCTGAATAGGTTTTTTTTGGGCCAGCCGCTAGCCTGAGCCACCAGAGTACCTCCCAGTAAAATGGCTCAGCCAACTGGCAAAGCCAACATTCGCGTAGTTTCTAGATTCTATGGTCGGTAGGCTCCGTCTAGTCGTTACTCGTCTAGTCCAGTCGTTCGTCGTCTATTCGTCGTTAGAGGTTATTCGTCAGGTTGTCAAGTCTGGCGAACAAGTCTGTGAAACAGGGTGCTATCGAACTGAGCTATCGAATGGTTAGGTCAATTCTGAACAAACGAGGTTTATATCAATCTAGTCACGTCGTCTAGTCTGGTCCAGCAGCATCCACCCAAGAAAATCACCGTGGCCGAGCAAAGTTTAGACCTATTAAGTAGCGTCAAGGCCAGTGAAGTAGAGTCTAGCGGAGCCTACTCGAATGAGTCTAGTGTCTAGTCAGGTCTGCAGAAGTTTACAGATGGAACAACTCCTTCAGAATCCGCTCGGTGTCGGAAGGCGAGTTGACAGCGTGGCCTGTGACACGCTTGTCATTGTAGATCTCGTAGTCGTTGCCGCCCTTGAAGGTCTTGTCGCCGAAAAAGTGGATCTTGTCAAAGCCTTGGTTCTCGACATGCTTGAGGCAGTAGGTCTTATCCCAGCCAGTAGGGAAGACATCAAAGGAGATCTGGCCGCCAATCGAGTAGGTGAGGTCCAGGTCCTTGAAGTGCTCCTTGAGGTTGGTAACCATCTTAGCGCGGGTCTCGGTCTTGAGGTCAAATTTCTCGTACTCGATGCGCTCCTCAGTAGAGGCGTTACGGCCAATGGGCGAGATGTTGACCAGACCCTTGCGGAACTCCACAAACGTACCGCGACGCTTGGGCAGCTCAAGGTTGGCTAGGTACTTAAGCACGTACACCACAAACTCGTTGTAGCGCTGCTCACCCATCCAGGTAATGAACGACTCGGTATCAATGGGCTTGCCATCCTTGTAAGCAGTCAGACCGTTCTCAGAGAAGCAGTAGTCGAAGTCGTGCAGCACAGTGTCGCCCAGCTGCTCCACCTGCTTGGGCAGATCGCTACCGCCAACAAAGCCAACAACAACCTTCTTGCGAAGCTCTGCAAGCAGCTTGGCCATCTCAGGGGTGATCTTTTGACGTGCAGGAGTCAGTGTGCCGTCAACATCAAAAAGAACGAGAGTCTTGGGGTCTTTACGGTCGGAATAGGACATGTCGCGTTGGAAAGAGCCACGTCCCAATTTAGCATTCGTTAGGGTTCACCACATGGACACCCTAGCCCTACCAGACGCGCGTGGAAGCTGGTGGTTGACGTGCGTCTAAGCTGGTACTAGCGCAATACACCAATAAAGTATAGACTATAATGGATTCTACAGAGAGCCGCTGACAAGACTATCGTGATAGCCACTCGCCAGAACTACGCAGGCAATGCACGAGCACCGAGAGCAGTCTTATTTTGGATCTTGTTGTCGATCATATTGTGGAACGCAATAATGGCTCTGACCAGAGAGCTCAGGTAAACTACCATCAGCTGATCATTGGTCTTGGTGGTGAAGGATTTAGTAAGTCCACCACTGGCGGCGCCGCTGAGATTGGGAAGCAGGTTCAGTACATCCTGTAGCTTGCCAAGAATCACATGGTTGACGGGCATTTCCCCAGACAGCACCCGGTCCAGGTAGTTGGCGATATCGCGCAAGTGTCCATCAAGACCCTGAAGTGATGCCAGCTGGCGCGTGAGACGGGTGCTGAGCGTTCCTGCCGCTGTGTTGCGCACATCCCGCAACAGATGCTCCACACCAATCTCCTCAGCCTCCTCGGCAGTGATTTCAGAGGGCACATGCACAAACGTGCGGCCTGCAGACGTACCATCGCTCTTGACCTCTTCAATCGCCACATATGCGTCCGTGGGAATACCAACCTCTTTGGGCTGTACGTCTACAATCAATAGCAAAGGGTTGGGCGTGTATCGCTTGAGCAGCTCATTGATTTGCAAGTCGGCCGCCCGCAACCGAGGGCCCGAATGGTACCAGCCAATCAGGCGCTCATTTGCATTGACTTTTTTGAACATTTCCTGCATGCCCTCGATATAATTGTGGTCCAGGAACCACACGTCTGGGTTACGTTCGTCCTCTTCAAAAGGCACCGCAAAGCTGTTGGCAACCCGCACTGTGCCTTTGCGCACATCACCAAGAATAACACCAACAACCCGCTTCTTGGTGCCTTTGGCAATCCGATTATAATGGTCAACCACCGACAGCAGCACCAGCGGCGCCACGGTCACCTTGTCGGGAGTCATGATGTAAGGTCCCCCAGGCTTCTCCCAGTAGACCTTCTCTGTAATCCTCTCCAAACCAACGAGTTCAAACATACTAGAACTCCCAGCTGATCCACGCCAAATCTCCAGACCTAGTGCACCATGCCGTTTGGTCAATTAATTATTGGCCCGCCAGGAAGCGGCAAATCTACTTACACGAACGGCATGATGCAGTTCTTGTCGGCAATTGGTCGGAAGCCGTCTGCCATCAATCTCGATCCCGCGAACGACCGCTTGCCCTATTCTGCTGCCTTGGATATCCGCGATTTCACATCGTTGGAAACCGTTATGCAGGAACAGAATTTGGGCCCTAATGGTGGCATCATGTATGCCTTGGAACAGCTTGATGAAAATGTGGACCAGTTCATATCTCAGCTCAAGACTCTTGGCAACAAAGAGTACCTGCTGTTTGACTGCCCCGGTCAAGTCGAGCTTTTTACGCACCATGGGGCATTGACTCGAATCTTTAAGAAGTTGGAGAAAGAACTGGATATGCGGCTAGTGGTCGTCAACTTGGTTGACAGCTACTACCTTGTTTCGCCCAGCCAATACATCTCAGTGCTATTGCTTGCACTACGAACAATGCTGCAGTTCAATCTACCACATGTGAATGTGCTCTCTAAGATCGATAAACTATCGAACTATGGCGAGCTGCCATTCCGGCTGGATTATTACACTGAGGTGCAGGATCTCGATAGAATGTTACCGCTAGTGGACTCAGAGATGGGCGGTGGTCCGAAATACGCGAAGCTCACCGAAGCCATTGCCGACGTTGTAACTGACTTTGGCCTGGTGGATTTCCAGGTCCTGGCGGTGGAGGACAAAAAGTCCATGATTGCGCTACTCGCAGTTATCGATAAGGCTAGTGGCTATCTATTTGGTTCTACAGAAATCGGCGGCGACTCAGTCTGGGTGGATGCCACCCGCCAAGGCGGCTACCTTGGAGGTCCTATTGATATCCATGAGCGGTGGATAGAGCATAAACGTGAACATGATGAGGCTGAGCGTGCCGAGCAGCAAGCTTTGGTAGCAGGGGCTGAGGGGACGGATGGTCCGAATACGAATACTGATGCTATGGACGTTGATACCAATGGAAATGAAGATGACACCAACGGAGGAGACGGTGAGGACGATGCCGCTTGGCGGGCCGAGATGGCGTCGTTCGAGCAAAAGACCGGAATCAAGGCGAAGAAGTGGTAGACCTCAGTTAACTATAGTTGTAGCTACTTCAAATACTTTTCTGCCTTCTCGATGGCTTCAGCGGCAGCCGTTTTCTCTACGCCCTCCAACTTGCCTAGCAAGGCCTTAACTTCCTTTACTTCCCGCACAAGCGACTCGCGCACGCGAGGAACAACCCGCTTGGTGTCATCCAGCACCTGCTGTGTCTTCTTGATTTCATACTCGTCGCCAGCGGACTGTCGCAGCGATTGCAGCTTGGCCTCAATCTCTTTTTCCTCCTTGACGTACAGCTCATGCTCTTTAGCCAGCCGCGAAACTGCGTTGATCTTAATCTGTGCGCGCGACGGTGCCACCATGTTTACAGTCAGGCTTGCCTCGCGTGTCAGCTGGTGCCAGTTGGGATCGGCAGCGAGTCTACTAGTATGCATGGGGCTGCATCTAAGAACGGTCATTTGCAATATTGACGAGAACTAGCCCCAAATGAAGAAAAATAGCTAGCAAGCTCTCTTACGTATTTATCCTTTTCATTCAGGTTCTTATAACGAGGTTGATTTTGTTGTCATTCTGGCGTCTAGGCTCGTTCGCCGACATTATGCGTGCAGCCGGCTTAGATAGCTCAAGACGCATTTTTCTTCAACAGCTAGCAGCTGGATCATGGCTAAATTACTATGTTCAATCAAAGGAGTCTCAAATTAACACATCTATTGGTACATCAGTTAATGTTTGGCAATTTCGACTGTGAGAAGCTGAAGCCCAATATGACCGTCTTCTAGTCCGTCAAGTAGCTGGGAGTTCGTAGTAAGTAGGCATTGATCATGGATCGGCTGGCGGCAGTAAAGGCTCGTCTGGACGAATACACAATGCTCGGTTCGATGCTTCAAAGTGATCCGCAGAGCGTCGTTCGCGATGGAAAGGTCACCGTTTATTTGGGCGATGGATACTTTGCAGATCTGCCTTTGGACCGCTCTATTGATTTTATCGAACGTCGTCGAAAGACCCTCGCCTTCGAGCTGGCAAGTATTCAGGAGCATCACGGTGTTAATGAAGAGGGCTTACCTATGATGGAAATTATGGAAGAGCTGGATGAAGATGGAAATGTGATCAGTTCCAGAGTTGAGCAGCATGGCAATGCCCTGGAGCAGATGCGACACAAATTTGAGCAGCAGCAACTCAAAGACAAGGAAAGGGGTGACCTGAAACATAAACCGAACGCCAACCCTCATGTTGAGGCTCACGCTCCGCAGGGACATCCAATTGCCACTCCTCATGCGGCAATTCTCAAGGCGGGCCCGTCGAAGACTGCAGCTTCTAAAGCGGACCCAGCAAAGATCGCCTCTTCTAAGGACCCAAAAAAGGCCCCTGCAGCAGGCCCAAAACCTATCCTCAGATCGGCAAGCGATTCTCGGATTACCGAGCTCCATGATGAGCCGGCTACTGAGGCGGCACCCAACCAGCGTACGCATGATGAGCCCAGCAACGAGATGACACCGGAAGAGAGAATCAGTACCGAGACAGTTAATGGCGTCTCACGAGAGGATATGCTGGAACTGCAGCTTCTCCAGGAAGATATGGACGATATCCAAGGTAGTGACGAAGACATGGCCCAAGAACTAGACCAGCTTGACTTTGAGGATGAGGACAATGAGAACGACGACGACCAGAGCGATGAGGATGAATTTGGTCGAACTCGTGGGTCCATGTTTCCTCAGAACAGCCGTATGAGTGAATTGCTGATGAGCCAATTTGCCGCCAAGGGTGGCAAGGAGGCTAAAGAGCCTGGAAAGCCGATTATCGCATCTCAGGGAAATATTTCTAAAGAACCCAGCAAAGACGCCATCGATGATGCTGGCAAAGAGCCAGGAAAAAAGTCGGTGCGCTTCTCCAACTCACTGGATGTGCACGAGTTTGAAACCAGTAGCGACGAGCGCAAGGGCCGTATTGACCCTCCCAAGGTGTCGAGATTCAAGCAACAGCTAGGAAAAAACCACCCAGAGGTTCAGGATCGTATGAAAGACGACAGAGCACCTGTTTCTGATGTTCTAGAGCGGCCGGTCTCAAAGACGACGCCGCCTGTTGCAAACGTCATGGAAAGCTCCATGGCTACTGCCGACCACCCCATTGGGGAGTCCTCTGAACGGCTGGGTGGCCAGGAACGTGCTAACTCTACTCATGCCAGCTCCATTTTCAACGAGCGACGGCCTCCCCCAAATACGTCAGGTTCGCAGTACAGCCGGCGGTACCAGGTCCCCACCACCAAGCCACAAGCCGAAAAGATTGCTAGCCCCAAGGTGTCGGCGGCGGATCCGCGCTTCGCTGGTACTGGCGACATTCGCGACGAGGACTCTCCCAAAATCGCTGACCTGCAGGACGATGCCTTGAAGTACTTTGACGAGGCAACCATACCTGATGACCAGTTCTTAGACCTGCACGATAACATGGATGACTATGAAGTGCCTGAGGAAACGCCTAACCGGCCCACTAAAGATGGCCGGCCCTTGATGGGTGCAGTGGCCGAGCGAGAGTCTACTACACCGTCCGAGCACGCCTCTGAGTCTGCGCAAGATATGGCCGAGATCCGCCAGGATTACCAGCGGTTGCGCCAGAAGCTCATTTACAAGGCCGGCGGCTATGTCAAGACTGACAATGACCAGGAGACCGAGCCCGTGGATCAGGATGGCAATCCTTCGAAAATGAGCCGGTTCAAAGCCGCTCGCCTAGGCATGAGATAACCCTAGCGTCCAGAGAGGTGGCCTGAAAGCCTTGCAGGTGGTCTTAAAGCTCCGAGGAATGACTTGGCAGCGAAGATTGAGTACATACGTATCCAGCTAATTATTTAATTTAGTGTTTTTTTCGTATTTCTTGTCCGACCTCCACCATGTATGGCAATCGCTGTATGGCCGATCATGCTCCATGTGGCCCTGACCCCGGGTCATGCGGTGGGTCTTATTAACCTCGTCTGAGCTTTCTACAATAGCCTGAGAAACAGCAGCATTGGGCATGTCTCGAGCCTCAGAGGGACCCAAACCGCTACACGCGCTTGGGAAAAAGCCTCAGTTACCTCGGAAGAAGGCAGCCAAAGAAACCTTGTCGGAGAATGGCTCCAACAAGGGCATTACTGCCACCCTCGGCGAAGTGTCACCATCTCCCTCGGTATCTAGCATTGACTTCAATCAATTATCGGTCGAAGGAGTCACAATTGCACTGCAAGACACGGAAAAGCTCAAAACCATTCCCCCACCACTCCCCAGTAGGCCTCCGTTGCCCCCAAGACCAAACCTATCTGCCAGCGTTTCACCACAGCCTTATGGAGCACCACCGCCCGTAAACCAGCCACCTCCATACGAGCTTGAAAACACTAAAACTACAGAAGCCTATGGAGCCCCACCGCCGCTGGAACGTAACCCATCCACAGCAAGCATCCCTGTCTACGGCAACCCTCCGCCTGTTTCTGCAACTGCAAGCACGGCCTCGCTAGCCAGCAGCTTGCAGAACGATTCGGCCTCCTCGAGCTTTTACGGACTTGCAGATAACAGCTCTCGTGCATCTGTTGCTTCCAAGTTTGCTCCCCCGCCAGGATTCGTTCCCTACCGAGGTTCTACCGATGAGCCAGCTCAATCTCCTTCACGGTCTCGCCAGCCGCCTCTCCAGACACAAACACAAGGCCAGCTATCACAAACTGCTCAGCCACAGCTGTCGCATTCATTGACTAGAGAGACCCCGCCCCCTCCTCCAAGAAGGTCGCCTGCAGTCACGATTCCTCAGAGACCGGCTCAGACATTCACCGTTGACCCGCAATCTTCCCAGGCTCAGACAAAAGCACAGAGTCCCAGTATATTTGCACCCCCTCCTCTTGCAAGAGGTCCTACCATGTCTCTAAAACAGGCTGAGAAGCGTGCCTTGGACATGTCCCAAGTTAACAGTCGGCCTCCGCTTTCAGAGGGTCCAACCGTGATTGACAAGAAAACCATTGTGAGTATTTACATGGGACCTCAGTATATTTGCATTGCTGGTAATACGTTCTCAGTCTTTGCCACGGAGTCGTTCAAGCCACTTTATGCGCCCTTGGAAGCCGTCACGGCATCGGCCCAATGCGGTGAGCTGGTAATGGCCGGAACTAAAACTGGTCATATTCTCACTTTTGACCCCCTTGGAGCCATACAGACTCGCAAGGTATCCACCACCCATACAAAGCCGGTGACCCACGTGTTTTCTGATATGCATGGCGCCCTCACGCTGAGCTCGGAAGGAAAGTTGAACGCATGGGCAGATATGACGCTGGTTGAGCAGCCACAGTCATTTCGCGTAGGCGCCAATGTCAAGGCCGCTGCATACTGTGCGCCATACCTGTACATCGCGAAGGGTCGTACTCTGCAAGTCTATGACCCGTTCCACCAGGTGGGCAGTTTCCTCATAGCCACTCTGTCAGACCCAACGGACAAAACCTCATCGACAGTGGGCGAATATAGCGCAGGTTATGCTGCTGATGATGTGGTTGTATTTGGACTTAACGATGGTACACTATGCGTGGTCAAAGACCTGACGATCGTTTACACTATCAACGTGGGCATCTCAGCAGTCACCTGCATAGATCGCGTGGGCACCTTGTTCTGGGTTGGCCTGCGCAACGGCAATATTCTTGTGCTGGAAATCAGCAGTGATTCTGTGCGACTTTTAAAACGCTGGCAGGCTCATAACGGTCCCGTCAGCTGCCTGAGTGGCTTGGAAACGCCGAGCCTGGTTCTTAGCGGATCAACCACCGAGATTGGCGCTTGGGAATCAGGGCTCCAGCAGGACCTGAGAGCCCAGCGCCTACAAGAAGCACGCGACGCGAATGCATTTTACCACAAGATTTCTATCCAAGTGTTTAGCTGGAACGTTGCATCCCTACCAGTGACACAGATAAATCAGGACGCCATATACGATAAGCTGAATGCGCCAGACATCTTTGTGGTTGGTCTGCAAGAGGTCGTGGATCTCGACAACAAGGCCAAGTCCGCAAAATCCATCCTAGGCACAAACGACAATACGGACAACGATGGCGTCTATACGGCGTGGAAGCAGTACGCGCGCACATGTCTCGGACCCGACTATGAGGTAGTTACGGCCAAATCGCTGGTGGGTCTGTACGCGTGCGTGTTTATGAAGAAAGAGCTCATCAAGTACACCCAGGATGTGCAGGCGTGTGTGGTCAAGACGGGATTGGGGGGTTTGCATGGCAACAAAGGCGGAGTAGTGCTTCGCATGCGTGTATTTGATAGCACGCTTTGCTTTGTGAACGTACACTTGGCCGCTGGTCATACGTCTGTCGTACAGCGCAACCGCGATGCCGAAACTGTCATGAAGTCGCCGATCGCCGAGGTCTCGGGGTACGCGGCATCCACTGGTGGCGACGGGTCGCGGCCGATGGACCACGAGTACTGTTTCTTTTTTGGTGATACAAACTATCGCATCAACACCACGCGCGAAATGGCTATTAGCATGATCAAGACTCAGTCGTGGGCCCAGCTTTATCACCATGACCAGCTCGCGGGTCAGCTCCACAAGAACCCAATGTTTGTGCTCACCGGCTTCCAAGAATCTCCCATCAGCTTTGCGCCGACCTACAAGTTTGACAAGGGCACCGACTCTTATGACACGAGTGACAAAAAACGTATTCCTTCGTGGTGCGACCGCATTCTGTTTCGGGGAACGTCAGTTGAGTGCACCTCCTACACAATAAGCAAAAGTGCTCGAGAGTCCGATCACAGACCGGTGATTGGGTCCTATGAGGTCAAGCTAAAGCAGTATGATGTCGAAGATAAGTGATCTCAACACAAAATAAGATAGAAACTAATAAATACTAGCCAATGGCAAGACATTTTATGAAGCACGCTCTCTCGCATGTGAACTCTCTCGGGTCTACGAGTTAGATGGCCGCACAGCTTGCCAACCCTTGAGCCGGTACTGGGCATCCCACATGCTCTCGGTGTAGCCACTATAGCGATTAGAGCCCTCAAACTCGTCCTGTATTTTCCAACCTCTCGCTCTAAGAACCGAAAGAAGCTCGTCCATTGAGAATTCGACGCGGGCAGCCGTACCCCATTTGAGTGGCCCATAATTGATCCAAGTACCGCCCGGAGCCAGCATGTTCTCAATGCGGTCAATATAGTCGAGTGCACACTCAGCGGTATCCATAAAGAACAGGGTCACAATGCCGTCGTATTTGTAGCCCTTGTCGAACTTCAGAAAATCGGCAAAGTAGTTCCGAGCTGCAGAGGGATGGAATTGCACTGTTGTTGCCAGTGTTTGGTCCGGGGCTGCGGCGATATGCGAAAAGTCCAGCAGAAACGGGTAGAGTTCATAAGCCTTTGACTGGTTGGCAAATAACGCTGCAAGGTGCATTGTAGCCGAGAACTCAACCGCATCAACCGTTTGACCCATTGCCGCTATCGCAGACGCTAGCGCACCAACCCCTGCGCCTGGTACGAGCACTTTCGATTTTTCCGGCAACACCTTTTTTAACCGACTTAAAATAGGTTCGAATAGTTCCTCGCGGGATTTTGCAGACAGATTGGAGTAGTCGCGCGCATAATGATTTACAATATCCAGAACCGAGTAACCAGAAGCCGGGGTCGTGCAGGCAATTTCCATAGGTCCAACAGCGTACTGATCGATCGCATAGGTAGCCAATGCCTTCATGAGAACTGCATTTTCAGAAACCAGTGCCTGCACTCTGTTGTATCGTTTGTAGGTGTTGATGGCCTCGTCTTGGTGGGCCGCAGTCATGCGGAAATAGAGCTTCTTGCGCCGGGCCACAACTGCCTTTGCAACAGATTCGTACCTTTGAATCCCCGCAATCGCAGCGACAATATCGTTCCGCGAAACGTCAACGGTTCGTTTATCTTTCAGGAACGGAAGATATCTTTGAATCCATGTAAGGTCACCTTTTAGTTTCACTACAGCCATGAGAAAAACCCAGACGATTGTCAGTACCACTAGGAATACTTGCGGCAATTGCATCTGTTTCGCTCTAGTATTTCAATGCGATTCTTGAACCGGTATCCCCGATTGTTGACTCTCTTTTCGACTCGACTTCTACCTCGAATTTTTCCTGACTTCTGCCCGATTTTTCAACCTTGGGGACAGTAATATATACTGGTTACCTCGCACGTCAACATCCCAGCTCAGCTTCGCAGCCCAGCTTCCCAGCCCAGCTGCGGGCGCTGACGCCAGGATAGCCAATCCCAGTCTTGGCATTGCCAGTCAGCAGCACACGCCGGGCGTCATGCGGGCCGTTCTGCCGGTGTCCTAACCCTGGTACAGGAAGAGTCACTGTCTTTTTACGTTCGAGCTCGCTTATTGGCGGTCAGTAAGCATTTCTGGGGATACTGTCCCCGCGGTGTTCGATCGTGCAGGGGGTCTCATTATGCAAGGTGAACAATATATGCGGGGAGTAACAACAGAGGACCCAGGATCGAGAGCTACTGTACCTCAGAACTGATAAAAGAGCGTGACCAGATCTGCCAGATTCGGCCCAGATGGCGGACACCATAATCCCAGCCCGTCATGTCAGGGCTTGAGGATGGTGTTCAGCCGCATAGTCCCTCCAAGTATCCACCATGACTGACCTACCTAGAATACGAACGTCGAAGGCAAGGTTTGTGAAGAGAAACATCCGGAGTGTGAAACAACGGCGGAATAAGGTGCCTACAAAATGGCGGAGCACTAGATATATTCGACCTATTGGCCGACTATGTGGATTCGGACTGCGGGGATTCCCTATGATCCGTGGGTTCCTTCCTGCGCGACGACGTCATATCTATTTTTCCGCCAGGTGGTAGCTTCCGGATATTCCGAAGCCCTACGCTAGGCGAGACGCTTGGCTGCTCGGTGATTTCGAGCCCAATAAACAAGGGGGGTGTCACTGCCTAAATAGTGATGGGGCGTTATTCCCCCATGGTCAACCCCGGTTTTTCCTGCATGGTTGAGTATCTGGGGCTGATTGGCCCCTACCCCAAGAAATGCGCAAGTTCGGAGCTGCAGGAAAGCTGCAGGGTGTGACATAACCCATAGTATAAAGGCCGCGTCTGGCCAATCTCTGTAATCTTCCCGTGTCCAATGAGTTCTATTTTGAAAGAGCGTGTTCGAAACCCGCAAATCCTGTCGAAGCTCCGCACTGTCGAGGAGGTGCTTCCCTTTTTCAAGGACGACCAATGGATGGGCTGGTCCGGCTTCACCGGCGTTGGCGGCCCCAAGGTGATCCCCACCGCGTTGGCGCAGCACGTCGAGGCCAACAACCTGCAGAACAAAATGCGATTCAACCTCATTACTGGTGCGTCCACTGATACTGATGTGGAGGGCCACTGGGCCGAGCTGGGCATGCTGAAGCGTCGCACACCTCATCAAGTCGGCAAGCCCATTCAAAAAGCCATCAATGATGGCACCACATTGTTTTTCGACAAGCATCTGAGTATGGTGCCGCAGGACCTGACCTATGGCTTCTACACCAAGAACCGGGTCGGCAACCCCAATACCATTGACGTTGCGTTGATCGAGGCCACTGGCATTGACGCTAACGGCCATCTGATTCTGGGCCCGTCGGTGGGTGCAGCTCCCGAATTGGCTAGTGTTGCCGAGAACATTATTGTCGAGGTCAACACCTCCTTGCCCTCTTTTGAGGGCCTGCACGACATCAATATGCCGGTGTCGCCGCCTTACCGCGAGCCTTACCCGGTGTCGCATGTGTGGGACCGGTTCGGTACCACTGCCATGCCCATTGACCCCAGCAAGATCTTGGCCATTGTCGAGTCCAATGCCAAGGACAGTGTTCCCGACAACACGCCTAGTGACGACATGTCCAAGGCCATTGCTGGCCACCTTGTGGAGTTCTTCGAGAACGAGGTCAAGGCAGGCCGCCTCCCCGAGAACCTGCTGCCCCTGCAGAGCGGTATTGGCAACATTGCCAATGCTGTTGTGGAGGGCCTTGCTACCTCGAACTTCTCGAACCTCGATGTCTGGACCGAGGTTTTCCAGGACTCGTTCTTGGACTTTTTGGAGAACGGCAAGCTGAACTTCGCTACATCCACTTCCATTCGTCTAACTCAGAAGGGCTTTAAGCGTTTCTTTAACGACTGGGATACCTTCAGCAAGAAGATTCTGCTGCGCTCGCAAGCCATCTCCAACCACCCCGAGATCATCCGTCGTCTTGGTTGCATTGCTATGAACACACCTGTTGAGGTGGATATCTACGGCCATGCTAACTCTACCTGCGTCAATGGCTCGCGGATGCTGAATGGCCTGGGTGGCTCGGCTGACTTTTTGCGTAACGCCAAGCTCTCCATCATGCATACCCCGTCAGCTCGCAAGACCAAGACCGACCCCACCGGTATCTCGTGCATTGTCCCCATGGCTACGCACGTGGACCAGACCGAGCACGATCTGGATGTTGTTGTCACTGAGCAGGGTCTCGCTGATCTCCGTGGCCTGGCTCCCCGTGAGCGCTCCCGCCAGATCATCAATAACTGCGCGCATCCCGACTACCGCGACCAGCTGCTGGACTACATTGACTTTGCCGAGAAGTACTGCATGAAGACCAAGAGCATGCATGAGCCGCAGGTACTTTCTGCCGTGTTCAAGATGCAGCAGAACGCCATTGAAAAGGGCACTATGAAGGTTGACTCTTGGTAGTTTTGTTGCCATTGAAACTTCTCTGGCTCTGACTAGCGCTTTGCTGTATAAGGCTCTTCGCCGCCATGCCGTCATATAGAACCGTCTTATGAATATATGTTACTATTACCTTTGAATGGTTTTGTATGTGTGGCCAGGTCCAATATAGGTTATCTGGAACAAAGGTTAGTAGCTCTGAGACGCTGTTGAACTCGTGTAATCTGCTGCACTGTTTGGTGTCGTCAAACATCTGGGAACCGCTAAACCCATCCTCCCTCCGAATAATTGGCCTCTTAATATTTTGGAGAAACACAATTAGAAGCCAACCCACCGCGAGAGCGGATAACCGACCAAAATCACAACGCCGTAAACGATCACCGAGCTGGGCACGCCGCGAGTGATAAAGTCAGACACCGTCAGGTATGGGTTGCCGAGCTCGTCCGTCATACAGATAGCCGTCACATTCGGGAAGCCCGACGTGGGCAAGCCCATGGCGCCCGAGCACAGCAGCGCCGCGATCATTACCAGCACGCGCGGGTGAGGGTCCTCCATCTGCTCGCCAATGGACTTGACCAGCGGTAGCACAATCAGTGCCGCAACTGTATGGGAAATAAATGTGGCGACTACCAGAATCATAAAACCGAACACCAGGCAAATGGAAAATAGGCTCAGGTCGCGGATATGCACCTCAATATGGGTGGCCGCAGTCGCTAGTAGCCCACACGACTCAACAGCTTTGCCCATGGCCACTCCGCCCATGGCCAGGGCAATGATGGTCCACAGAAAGTTGTTAAAGTCTGCAGCCGAGAGAATGCCAGGACCAAACAACAACACGATCGGCACCAGCGCTAGAATACCCATATCGCCAAAGTAGGGTTCCAGTTGGTGAGCCAGGCACCACAGCACGATGGTCAGCAGTGTAACCGAAAGAATATAGTAGTGCACAAACGTGAATTTATCGGACGTACCGCGAATATGGCCCATGGTTGTTGTTTCGGAAGATGGAGGGAACGTGACAATCAGCAGCAGCCACACGAGCACAATGCCTACCACCGACACTGGAATCACCACCAAGAACCACTCACCCCACGACGGTTCGGGAACCATGTTCTGCAGGGCGATGATATTTTGCGGGCTGGCAATAGGCGACATCATGCCGCCAATATTCGAGGACAAGGCAATGCCGAGGATGATAGCTTTTCCGAACCCGTCACCGGTCGGCAGCGTACGCAACAGCGGCTGAGCTACCGAGAACAGCAGCACGGGAGCAGCCACGTTGCTGATCCACATACACATAAATGCCGCCACAAACATTAGCACCAGTACAATGATGCGCGGATTCGAGCCGGCCCGCGACAGAATCATCGTTGCCATGGCCTTGGCAATATTATACTTGGACAAGGCTGCGGCAAGTGTGAAGCCACCCAGAAGCACAGTGATCACCGGCGACCACATTTTGGCAAATACGAACGCGGAGGCTTCCTTGGCTTCCAGCGGATGGCCGTGCTTATTGACAGGGATCCGCAGCACCACGATCAACAGCGGTACCAGCAGCGACGTGACGAAAAGTGGCAGTGATTCGGTCGCCCACAGCAACGATGCAGTAATTACCACAGCCAAGCAATTGGACTGAGGCCGCGACTCTAGCGGCTGCACAGCTATGATCAACAGAAAAACGGCAAAAATGCCAATCAACCTAAAAGCAGCAGGTTGCACCAGAACGCGAGGGATCTGCACACCAAACACAGAAACAGTGCTCTTGGGCACGGCCTCTTTATTTTGTGGAGCGGATACGCCCTGTGACCGGCGTTCCATGCCAATCATGTCTCGCCAAACCGTGTTGCGTTCCCAAACAACATGTTCGCGCAAGTAGCCCTTTAGTGCACTGAGAGCAGCATCCGTGTCACCATCGTAAAGCAAATCAGCATACTCTTCGACCAGTCGGTCAATGCGAGCTCCCAGTTGTTCGTGAGAAGCCGAGCCAAACACGTAGGACTGTTCAAGAGTATCCTGGGTATATGTTTGCAATAGCGATGTTCCTAGGGTCTTGTCAAACTTCTTCAAGGCCTTGCGAAAACCTGTACGGTTGAGATCCACGTAGGATTCGAGCTCGCTCAAGGATACAAATGCAGATACGATCTCGCGCTTCAGCGTGATGCGCTGATATGTGGATTCTTGCGGCATGCTCACCGACGACGATCTACGGCGGAGAGTTTGAGCGGGGGCAGGGGCCTGTGCGCTTGTGGAAGGTCCAGCTGTGCTGGCATTCACAGCTTCATCATCCGAGCTTTCGGAAGCTCCATCTTGCCGAACAATGCCCTGTTGAGCTGCAGCCTCAAACTGGTGGAACTTCTGCAGCAGAAGGTCGTCGCGCTCAAAAAGCTGGCTCTCTGTCTTCTCGTAGAACGAGTCGATTTTCTTGAGCTCCTTATTCAAGGCTTTGACGAAAAGGGGCTCAGGGTCGGTAGTGATCAGCGCAGCGCCTTCCTCTCCGCCGGGCCGGGCAAGACTGGCTTTTTCCAACTGGTAGGTGAGTTTCTTTAGCGACTCATAGTCGATATATTCGGACCGCCACTCGGGAACGGCATTAAATTGGAGCGTGGAGCTGAACTTCATGCGTCGACTTTTCGATGACCGTCGCGATAAGGGCTGCAGAGGGATATCTCGCGACACCGTGATTAGCCAGCAGGGGGGAATGAGGTTTCACGATATAAGCTGATTCGGATAAAGTTGCCGAGGTACCCCTTTTTTGTGGCTAAAAGTTAAATTCAACTAAATGAGTTTGAAGTAATCTTCTATATTTCTACAAGTCGATTTATAGCATTGCCGTTGCTGATACTTACTAGCTCATGCTTTCTGGCTGTGGTGCTCTGGGTTTGTAGTTGCTCGTGGTGTGAGCGCTGAGTGAGCATGTTGATTGTCGCTGCCTTGAATTTGCCGTTGACGGTGGAGTTCGAGCTGGATTCGGACAACCATGGTGATGCTCCATCGATCACCGAAGATCAAAACCGCAACTCTTTGTTGCCGTCTGCGAAAAAAGAAGAGCCAGAGGGCCCAGAAGTGCCCTTCGATTTTGCTCAAGACCACCGCAACGCTACGCAGCCGCCATCTCGAGCCATCTCGCCAATGCCTAATAAAAGTATTGTCGATACTCGCAAGCCGCTACTTAAAAACCAGCCCATGTCTGTAAATATGGAGATCTCAAAAAAGAAAACCACTCTTCCTGAGAAGGTCGATCCATTAGACAATGGCAAGATTGTGGGAGGAATTGATCAAGCAAAAAGCGAATTGCGGGTCCCAGAGACCGAGGTTTCTCTCCACAAGGCGGCACAGCAATCCCAAGGAAAGATCATTGGGTCAGTATCCACTGCAGACTCCTCGGATTCGGAAGTCGCTTCACAAGTCGACGAACGGAAGGACCGCAAAGCTCGGCCGGCCCACGTTCGGGCGTTGTCGTCGGCGGCATCATCCAAGTCACCTGGCAGCTCACGCTCACGGTCGCGTATGACCCGAGTTCGTAGCCGCACCCTTTCGTGGAGCGGTTCTACACCCTCGTTTTCGTGCCGCCGATGGGATATCGTGCCTCAGACTGGCGGTAACGGTGGCCTATATAACGCCATTCAGCGCGCCCAGGAAACTGGTGCCATTCAGGACGTCAAATGGGTTGGCCAGCTGGGTACTCCTACCGATGTGCTGCCCAATACCGTCAAGCTCAAGATTTCCAAGGAGCTCGAAGAAAAGTCATGCGAGGCTGTATATGTGAGCGATAGCGTGCGGGTGGGCCACTATGATAACTACTGTAAGGAGATGCTATGGCCGACCTTCCACTGCCAGGTGCCTGAAATCCCGCTATCCAAGGCATATGAAGACCATTCGTGGGGCGACTATGTTGCTGTGAACAAGGCTTTTGCAGATAAGGTGGTAGCTGCCTACACCAAGGGCGATACCATCTGGATCCATGATTACCACTTGATGTTGGTGCCTATGTTCGTGCGGCGGCGCCTACCCGACGCTCCCATCGGCTTCTTTATGCATGTGTCTTTTCCTACTTCCGAAGTGTTCCGGTGCCTTGCTTATCGAGCCGACCTGCTCAAGGGAATGCTTGCGTCCAACATCATTGGCTTCCAAATCGAAGAATATGTGCAGCATTTCATGATGACGGCAGCGCGCATCCTTGCTGTAGATACGAGTGCTGGTCGAGTAGAGACCGATGAACGTGATGTGGAGATTGTTGCTTGTGCGATTGGCGTGGATCCTGAACGTCTCACCAAGCTAATCCATGAACCGGCGGTGCTGGACCATCGTCGAAAGATCCGCGCGCGCTGGCCGACGCAGAAACTTATTGTGGCCCGCGACAAGGTTGACAGCACGCGCGGCCTTAGCCAGAAACTGCTGGCATTTGACCGGTTTCTTGCCCAGCACCCCGAGTGGGTAGCCGATGCTGTGCTAATCCAAGTCTGCCTGTCGTCGGTGGGCAGCGACGAGACGGAAACGGATCTAGAGTCCATTGCAGACACCATCAATTCCCGCTACGGCGATTTGGCCGCGGGCATTCAACCAGTGGTGCTTTTGCGGCAAGACATTGTGTATGAGCAGTACCTTGCTCTGATTGGCGAAGCGGATGCGTTCTGTATCACCGCTCTTAGAGACGGCATGAATCTCACGTGCCACGAGTTTGTGTTTTGCAATAATAAGGAACACGTGGGCCCTGTGATTCTCAGCGAGTTCACAGGCTCTGCATCTGTGTTTGGAGACGATGCCATCTTGATCAACCCCTGGGACCGCAAGCAAGTTGCAAATGCGTTCTATGAGGCTCTTGACATGTCCAAAGAAGAGAAGACCCAACGCTGGGAAGACCTGAGGCAGTATATCTCAGCGCATACTGGCAGTGCATGGGTAGCTTTATCGGTAAGTGCCATCACTGAAGCCTGGCAGTTGGACCAGACGTTGAGCATTGCCAAGCCAGATCTACCAAAGATCACCGCGTACTACCAGAACGTCGGCGAAAAGCACCGACTTTTCTTTTTGGATGCGGGTGCAAACTCTCGCGAGTTTCGGCGCACAAGCATCGGCGAGGCTGAGGCCGATAGTCGCGAAGTTCGTGACCCCCGTGACGCTCGTGACACCCGTGACGCCCGTGACACTCGGGATGCACCCCGATCACGGGCACAGAATAGGCCGCCCCTCGCCCACAGCTCTTCTTCTTACTACTCGTCACGCATCTCTTTTGTTCTCAATGCTCTGCTAAGTGATCCTCTGAACATTATTTATGTCTCAAGTCCCGAATCCTGTGCATATATGGACCGGGTTTACCGTCAGCTGCCGTCGGTGGGACTGATTGCCGAGTCTGGCAAGTACGTGCGGTATGCAGGCGTGGAAAGTGATGAATGGCATGAAGTGAGCCATTCCGACAACAACGACTGGCAGCAGGAAATTGGGCCGCTGCTGAAGAGCATGGAGGAGCGTGTGCTGCTCAGCCGAGTAGCCGTGCATGAATCCACGATTGTGGTGGAATTTGGCAAACAGGTGACCGAGCACGGCGAGCGTGAGATTACAACCATAGGCGAATATGTGAGTCTGATCAACGACACGTTCTCCAAAAACGGCGTGCGGTGCCGGCTGGACCACAATCAGCTGATTATTTACACGAACGAGCTCAGTACCCAGCGATTGCAGGCTTACCAAAAGGTGCTAAGTCAGGTGCCCGGCGATATTGGGTTCATGCTGCTAGCTAATCAGGCGCTGGCCACCGATGCCGACGATGTGATTTATACTTGGTGCGAGCGGCAGAAGGCGTCGGGCAAAGTGGACGAGCTGGTGACAATGATTCTCGGCAAGCACCCCACCCTTGCTCAATGCATGGTGGAGGGTTTGAACGCATTACTTACTCTGCTGCAAACCATCAGTTCCAAATAGTCGACTAGCTGCAGGGTTCCATAGTTCGATTCGCTGATACTTTGACGCCGATACTTAAAAACGCATCATGACGTCACGGTCATGGTTCTGCATAATGTGGGGTAGGGTCACGGGGTCCACGATGCCCCATCCGCCTCTATCGATGGGGCAACGCTTGTGGTTCTAGTTTTTTCCTCAAACTGGAAAAGTATTAATTTGCTGGAAAGTTTGGTCCAACAAGCGCCACCTTTGACTCTAGACACGTGGCACCCAAGCGGGGCTGCACCTATCTCGCCACCCTCGCACATGCAGGGGCACCCAAAATCAAACCCTGACCCCGCAATATGATGCGACCCATATTGTTTCCCTGCCCCAGCCCCGATAAGTATATAACGCTTGCCGCCCCTCCCGTTTCGTTGAACATCTTCCTGAACTTTCCTCCCTCTTCGCCTCTGCATTTACATTCTTAGCATCCATGGTCTCTGATATTCCCCTTAGCCCCTCCACCAACCCCGACAAGCGCAAGCGATCCTTCTCGTTTGGCTGGAACCCTTCCATGGGTTCCGCCATGGGCAGCTCTATGCCCGGTAAGGCCTCTGGTGCGGAGCCGTTGGCAATTCCCAAGATGCGCAGCCGGTCCGATTCGGTGGCATCCAGCGATGGCTCGCCGTCGAGCCCTATTGACAGTTCTGGCCTGTTTGCGCGAGCCCGTCGGGGCTCTGTTTCTGGTGGGATGCAGCCCAACCTGGGGCCTTTGCTTTACCGCAAGCCATCTCAGGATGAAGAGCGGATTCTCAAGGGCGAATTTTCGCCGTTTTGATTATTTATAGTACAGTCGTTTCCTTTAACTGGCGGCTTCTAGCTGCCCTAGTCTGTGCCTCTTCATGTCTGCGCAGCTTTCTGCTGAGGACTCTTGAAGTGGCAGGATTCATTTATACTGATCCTTATGGTCTACCTACCGTCTTTAGTTTATAAGTCGAAGCCTTTCTCCTCCAAAAACTTAAGTGGTGCGCATGGTTTCTTGCATGAGCAGTCTGGAAGCACAATGGCGAATTGCTTAAAATCTCATAGTGATATCGCCTGCTCGTAGTGATATCGCCTTCATCTTTGGGCGAGGATATGTAGCGAGGCTCCTCAGTTGTTTCTCTAAAGTGCGATTGTTATTTGACGCCCTTTCGCCAACGTTTGATTCGGCCAAGTGTAGAGCGGTCATCTCCGGGGGTACTATGACGTTCCTCGGGGTTTTCCTGAAGGTGCACTAGGAATATGAACAACGGCAGACTCAATATAAGGAATTGAGGAGCGATTCAATTTTATTGTCACTTTTAATCTACATAGATATGGTTATTCCATTCTAGTTTGAACTTTGCAGATAAAACTGGATACCATGACGGAGATCTCCTGCCAAGTTGGTTATCGCCCCTTGACCTGCATACTGCATGCGCAGGTATAAAGCAGGGCCGTCGACTACCAACTCAAACAAAACGAAAATGTCCGCACAACTATTGGAACTAACCAAAGAGTCTTCCATGGGAACCATGGGCACAGAAGTGCACCGAGATATTCCTGTTATTGACCTCTCGAATTTTGCAGAGAGACGCACCGAGATTGCCAATGAGCTTTGGGAAGCAGCTACGACCATTGGCTTCTTTCAGGTGAAAAACCACGGCATTGACCCAGCAATCATCGACCGTGCGTTCGACAATTCAAAGAAGTTCTTCGCTCTGCCCACTGAAGTTAAAGACAACCTCAAACTAGTCAAGAATGCGGGGTACGAGTATTGTTCGCAGATTCGACCCTCCACTGGAACCAAGGATCAGAAGGAGTCTTATCAGGTTACTCTTCCTCGTATGAGTGGACTTTGGCCAAGTGATGAGCAATTGCCCAAATTCAAAAGTGAGACCGAGGAATTCGAGGGTATGTGCTGGAGTCTCGGCATGAAGATCCTATCTTGCTTTGCCAGCAAAATGGGCTTCGACGAAGAATTCTTCACCCGTGCTCACGAGCCTTCGAGCAAGGCATATCAGAGCACTCTGCGCATGATCCACTATTTTGCACTCAACCCCTCAGAGGTTGGCCGGTCTCTTTGGCGAGCTGGAGCGCATACCGACTTTGACGCCTTGACGCTGCTTTTTCAGCGTGATGGACAAGACGGTCTCCAGGTTTGCCCCGGAAAGGATATGGCGGATCAGTCGTGGACCAGCGTTCCTGCAAGTGATAGTGTCATTACCTGTAACATTGGCGACATGCTCATGCGGTGGAGCGACGACAAGCTCAAGTCAAACTTCCATCGGGTGCGGAATCCGAAAGAGGGAGAGTCGCTGGATTCCCGTTACTCGATTGCTTTCTTTTGTCAAGCCAACGAGGATGCACTTCTCCAAACACCTCAGGGAACCTATCCTCCTATCACTGCCGCTGATTACCTGCAGCAACGGATTCAGGCAAATTTCTCCGGCAAATATTAATACATAGCTTGATGTGTCCGAGCGTTTTTATATAGTAGTAAACTACATGGATGCGGGCAACACAAAGGCGAGCAACTCGACGCTACTCAATCCTATCAGTGCCGGAGAGCTCGAGAGACATAATAAATCCGAAGGAGAGCCGATATGCTTTGCCAGCAAAGCCACCAGAAACACTTCTCATAAGTTCTTATAAGAATCATAGAAATACACCGAGCTTCGATTCTCTGGCCATTTCGTTGGTCTCGTTCATCTGCTCATAATCCAGGTCTGTTAAGACAAGGTCCTGGTTCCAAAGAGCAGTGAACTCGTCGGACGCAGCCATATCAACAGCCCATGCCCGTTCCTTGACCTTTTTAGTTCTCTCACGGTCTTCTTCCATGCGCCTCAAGATCTCTTCGCGAGGGAGCTCGGGCTCCGTGGGGATCTTCTTCGACTTTATATATGCGGCCTTCTTCGAAAGATGCTCCTTGACTTTGGGCAGCACTTCGGGTGAAATGACCCTCTTGTGCGCCAGCTGTTGGGCTACGGCTTCGGCATCGGCGATGTTTGCAAGTGCCGCTGTCATGGTTGGCACCGATAGGTCCATGATTTTTGACAGATCGGTTGCGATCCAGTGATGGAAGGGCAAATTATGGGAAATGGAGACGCCTGCCAGCACGTCCAATAGATAAATAATGTTCACGCGAGCGTTGAGAGGAGCTCTGCTCAACTCGTCCAAGATCTTGCGGTATAGATCCTCCGCATACTCAGGGTACTTTAGCAAAAACTGAATGACAACGTCCTGAGACTTGGACGAGGCCGTAAGGCGCTGTACTGTTTTAATGAACTGCTGTCGAGTCTCGAACGAGTCCATGCAGATCTTTGGAGCTGGCGGAGAAGGGCGGAAAGTACAGCGAAAGCCTTTGAATTTAGCCTCTATAAGCGCTGGGAGCTAGATTTGGCTAGGCCTGACTTGGGAAGCTGTCTAAGGAAGCAGTAATATGGAAGCGATTCAAACCCCCAGGGTGCTGCCTAAGGCAAAAGCTAAGCTACCGGGAGACTTAATAGACTCGCGCGCTGAGTAAACTGAAAAAATGCCTAAATCAAAAGGAAAGGGCGGCAAGAACAGACGGCGCGGAAAGAACATGTCCGGCTTCAAGCGTGAGCTGACGCTGCGTGATGAAGGCCAGGAGTACGCTCAGGTCCTTCGTATGCTGGGCAGTGGCCGTATTGAGGCGTCGTGCTTCGATGGTGAGACCCGCATGGCTCATATCCGCGGCAAGATGCGCAAGAAGGTCTGGATTTCGCAGGGCGACATTATTCTGGTGTCGATCCGCGAGTTCCAGCCCGAGCAGGCCGATGTCATTCTCAAGTATCACCCCGAAGAGGCGCGTGCGCTCAAGGCGCAGGGCGAGCTGCCGGAGAACATCCACATCAACGAGAACGAGGCTGCGTCCGACGACGAGGAGATGTTCGAGTTCGACAACGACGACGACGACGATGGCGATGACGACGAGCTCAACATCGATGATATCTAGATTAGCTCTTTACTGTGCCACTGTGTTGTAGTTTGCGTGTAGCCGCCTGTCATGTAGTGGCTTGTTATAGTGAACTGCTGTTACTTATACAGTATAGAATACTTTCACTTGTTGAGCCTAAGGGTCTTGGTCGTATAATTGTACTTGGGCTTTGGAGTACTTGCTGAAAAGCACTACTTTAAAGTACCACCGCAGAGTACTGCTTCAGGAATTGAAGGCTAAGACTGCTGGAGAAGAGCATCATGGGCTCGGCGCTCACCAGAGTTACGACGCTCCCCTTCATCAAAAGAACTCAACCCAAACGAGTCTTCGTGCTCAAAGTCACCGCGAGAAGTAGACCGGCGGTGGAGCTGGATACTTCGGCGGGTCTGCAAGCCAGCCACTGTGTTGTCCATAGGCATACCTTCCAGCGACTTGTTAGGTAGCAAATGGCGGATATCATCTGAACGAGAGAGGTTGAGCAGATAAACGCCCGTGAAAATAATAACAAAGCCACAAATGAGCGAAATAGTGTTGACGGCGTTGGTCGTGTTGAATCCGCCAAAGAGAATGAAAGACGCGCACAATGTGCAGGTCGTAAACGTGACATAGTACAACGGGTTCACAATTGAGGTATCAAATTGGTCCAGGGCCTTGTTGAAGTAGTTCATTTGCGTCAGAATACACACACCAACCACAATCAAAAACACATAGGTGCTGGGATGCGTGAACTGGTTTTTGCCGGCAAAAGTGAGCTTCAACGCAATTCCAAACGCCTTGATGGACATGACCGAGATAGATCCAACCGTCGAGCAAATGGAAATGTAGATCATAGGGTGCTGCCGTCCGTACCGCGGAGCCACCTTGTAGATCATATACACAGAAAACACGCTTACCAGTGTGGCATAAAGCAGGAATCCGGGCTGCATAGCGTAGTTCAAGATCTCGTCAACAGTATCAACATCCTTGTCCGGCGGGGCATGAAGAATGATGATTAGAGAACCAATTAAACAAATGCCACATCCAAGCTTGCCGAGAACACCGAGCTCCTCCTTGAGGAAAAAGGCGGCCAAAACAGCTCCGATAATCACACTCAACGCGCCCAGCGGCGTCACAAGAATAGCGGGAGCAAATGTATAGGCAGCGAAATTGGCAACCTCGCCAATGGCCATCGTGAGCATACCGGCCCACCACAGCGGGTTGCGCAGGTACTCGTAGCCATCACCTTGGAACCCTGAGTTCTGAGCCGCGATAAGCCCTTTTTTAGTGATGATAAAAGACGTGCCGATGGCCAGGGAGCTGGAAATCGCCAGGCCCAGGCCAATGTATTTATCCTCGAGCATCGTCATGCTGACTGACTGCTGGCCGCGTCAGCCGCTGCGGGCTGTAAGCGTCCTTCCTGCCGTACCCTGACTGCGGCTGGCTGGCCGTAGGGTGCACGCAGAAGGAGTCTCTAACAACTTTGGAAATAATCAGCCATTGCCATTGCGACAGCAGTAATTCACACCGATCATAACTAACATCTATAACTCTTAGGAATAGTAGACTCCCTGAGGCAGCGCATAAGCGGCCTCAGTAGCTGAGAGGTGTGGGAGCGACAGCTAAGTTTCCACAACAGTAAGGTTTCCACAATAGTCAAGGCAGTCGCAGCTGGCAGTGGCTGAATGGCTACACAGCACCTTTCAGAAAGAAATCTCCCAATCCTCGCCAATCTTGACGTCCGGCTTGCGAATGATAAACCCGCCCGCAGCAGGGGAGACTCCGAGCAGTTTATTGCCAACAGTGGCCCGCTCGGCATAGTCGCCCAGCACGAGAATACGCTCGATCGTGAGATCGCCAAACGGGCCTTGGCTATGCTCGACCTTGTTGGTGATTTTTCTGTTTTTAAGCTCAAAATTGCTGAGCACGTACTCGCCCTTCTCATAGCCATACGAGATTCCGTCGTCGGTGTACAGATGGCCCTTTGCATGGCCATCAGCATCAACAGCAACAACAAGTGTGAAGGGATCGTTGGCCATTAGCTCGGCCGAGCGCCGAGGCCGCTGCCGACGGGCATGGATGGTACCACCCTTGATGAAGAGAGGAATGGTATCCAAATCAACCGGTACCGAAATTGTGGATGGACCCTGATGAGCCTTGCCTGTACGGTCATAGTAAAAGTCGTTACTTGGCAAGTAAACTTCAATGTTCTGGACGTTGGAGTGCACCACAGGCTTGGCCATGATAGCATCGCCAATAAAGAACTGGTCGTCAATGGTATAGGTTTCCTCATTGTCAGGGAACTCGTAGAACAATGGCCGCATCACCGGCGCCAACGTCTTACTTGAGTCGTAGAAGGCCGTATAAAATGTCGGCAAAAGACGGTACCGCAGCTCTAGTGCATGTTTGACCACCGTTTGATATGGCTCGTCTAGCAAGTAAGGCTCGCGCCGACGAGCATCAATATGCGCATGGCCACGGAAAAACGGGTAAAACGCACCTGCCTGATACCAGCGAGCCAGCAGCTCGGGCTCCGGGTTACGGAAAAATCCGCCCACATCCGCTCCGGCAAACGGCATGCCCGCCACGCCCGACGTCAGAATCATGGGGGTGGCCGCCTGCAGATACTCCCATTCTGCCTGGTTGTCACCAGTCCACATAGCAGCCAGCCGTTGTGAGCCGGCAAAGTACGAGCGAGTCAATACAAATGGCCGCTGCTGGTGGCCGTAGCGATCCAGCATACCATCAAATGTGGCATTCACCAACTGTTGGCCGTAGATGTTGTGGATATCACGGTGCTCCCAGCCGCCATGGTGGATCTCATCCTTGTATGCGGAAGTCTCGGGACCCGAAAAGACCGACGGCTCGTTCATGTCGTTCCAAATGTGCAGGTTGTCGGCATTACCACCAAACTCATCGCCCATAGCAAACAGTGACGCCCAGTACTTGCGGCCTTCAGGGTTGAACGGGTCGATCCAAACCGAATTGCCGGGCCAGCAATGGCCCTCAAACGGGTTGCCACGGCTATCCTTGACGGCAAGGCTTGAGGACGTAATTCCGTCGTAAACACGGTAACCGCTTTCCTTGAGAATATGAGGATCGATGATGGCCACGAGCTTACGCTTGGCAGCGTCCAGAATCCGCATCATCTCGTCGGGGTCAGGAAACGTGTCCTTGTTCCAGGTGAAGTACTTTTTGCGCTCAGCATACTCGATGTCCAACCAGATCACATCGTAGGGGATTCCAGCCGCATCGAACTGCTCGTTCACACCGACAACATCATCAGCACTATTGTAGTTCCAGCGGCACTGGTGATAGCCAATGGAAAATGCCTGCGGAAGTGCAGTCATGCCAGTCACATGGCCATATGCCTCAATCACGTCGGCCGGTGTGGAGCCTACAAAAAGGTACACATCCAGCTTGCCATTCTCAGAGATCCAATGAGTGTTTGTAGACTTATGCTCGTGTGAAATATCGATGTAGGTATCGGCGGCATTTAGCCACAGAACACCAGCACTAGAGCCGGGTTTGTTGGCAACCATAAAAGGGATAGAGCCGTACATGGGCAGAGTGCTCTCTGTCTCGTACTCGAAAATATCCACGTTGTACAGCCGGTATGGATCCTTATGGCCAGTCTCAGAGTTTGTATCTTTCAAGCTGAGCCGGTCGGCATGCTCGGGGATTCCGTATACATGCTTGTAGCCCACAAAATCGACATCAAGAGCCACAGATTCAGGGCCCTTGAGCTTGTTGTCATTTTTACCATCAAAAGAGTCGGTCCATGCACCATGTTGGGATTCGAAAAGGTTGGATTCTGTCTCACCATCATCTTTGGAACGAAGATGCTCGAAGTTCAACAGTTGACGGTCGTTGAGCACAATCTGGTCCTGGCCATCATGGCTCAGACTAATCTTAACGGGGTTAAATGCAATCTTGAGGGTACTCTTGTTACCAAATGCAATCTCGGCGCCCTTTGAATCATATGTAGATTTGATTGCAGCAACGGGTTTGCGCACTTGGCTGCCATCTACAGCATCGCTAGGAGAATAGCGCTCGGCGGTAACCAGATCCGAGTCAATTTGCCGATCATTCTCATCCAAGACAATATGGACCGTATTATCGCTTTCAACGTCGATGCTCAACGGCAATTCAATGGCCTTTGAGCCAACGGTTTTGGTCACAACAGCCGAAAAGTGGCCATCGGCCAACTCAATACTTTGGGCGTCAATGGCATAAGGAGAAACAAATCCTGGCACCTGAGCCTCTACCTCATAGTGCCGATTACGGTTGCAGAATGGGTTTTGGTCGCAATTGCGGAACAGGTAGCTTTTAACGGCCAATGCCGGTGCTACCAAAGCCACCACCAGAAAGCGCATGTCAGCTGCCAGCATCCTCAACTGCCAACTCTCCAAGCTTGCCTGGGAAGTTGCCTGTAAGCTGAGGGTAACTTCTCAGGCCCAGGGGCTGCCTCAGCTCTAGCTGGGAGCGAGCCCAGCCTGGGAGGCCAGGCGCTGAGGCAGCTCACATGCTGGTGGTAATTTCCGGTGGATCGCAGGGCCTGGGCGCATCGCTGGCCAAGCTGCACGTTCAAAAAGGTCATGATGTTGTGATTGTTGCCCGCACGAAATCAAAGCTTGTGGCTGCCGTACAGGAGCTGGAGAAACATCGACCATCGCCGAGTCCAGAAACACAGACCATTCGCTACGTGGTAGCAGACGTGGCTGATCCCGTAGCTTGTGCCAATGCATTTGGCACTATCGGTGAAATTCCAGATCTTGTTTTCTGCTGTGCCGGTGCTGCTCGGCCGGGCATGTTCTTGCAATTGAGTGCTGCCGAGCTCAAACAGAGTATGCAGACTGTTTACGACACGGCCCTGTTTTTCAGCCACGCAGCCCTGCAGGTCATGGCCAATGCGCCCGACAAATTCAACCAACGCCGGCATCTCGTCTACTGCTCTTCGGTAGTGGCTGTGTTCCCACTGATTGGCTACTCGAGCTACGCTCCGGGCAAGGCGGCCATCCGCAACCTGTCGGACATTGTGCGTCAAGAGTGCCTACTTCATAATATCAGAGTGTCGCATGTGCTTCCAGGAAACATGGCCACCGAGGGCTTTGAGGTTGAGGAGCTCACAAAGCCCGAGATCACCAAGAAAATCGAGGGCTCCTCCACTCCGCTGGCCCCAGACGTGTGTGCCCAACATGTGCAGAAGTATTTGGATCGTGGCTCCGACACCATCTATACCGATACCATTGGCTGGGTTCTCGGTAGCTCCATGCTGGGAACCAGTCCACGCTACGGCTTTGGTATTCTACAAGCGGTTATGGGTGTGTTGTTGGCCCTATTTGGGCCGATTGTGGCTTTCTTCGTCAATAAGGATATCACTGATTCTCTGGTCAAAGACCCCAACGAGGACGATAAGACAGAGTAACTGCACTTTGCCTAGCGGCACCGCCCAGAGGCTCTGGGCAGCCCTGCCTGCTGCCTGCTGCCTATTTGCGACTAATAGTATTATCTAGCTTAGCACTGTTTCTTGCGGGATCAGCCAAGAGCGGCACTGCACGGCATCACGCCTTGGTCAACGAATATAACCAGTTGACTCCGCGAACAACCTCCGCGTTCCACATGTCAGTCATGGTGTCTTTCCGGTTGCGGGTTTCCAAGTCAATGGGGTCTGTGTAGGGCCGGGTCAGCACCGGGCGACCCAAGGCAAAGTTGGACGAGAGCTGCAATTCGCCACGCACCTTCTCGGAGTTTTGACGGAACTGCCGCGCAGTCAGGTAAACGGCCGACAAGCCGGCAACCACACCACTCACAAAGCCATAAATGCGAGCCATGTTATGTCAGTCGGCTTTCGGGACTCTGGCGTCAGCCTAACAGGCTGCTTGGCAAGCAGTCAGCTGGACGCTGATGGTCACCGGGATCAGCCGCTAAAAATGTTCGAATAATTTGATATAGAGGGATTTTACTGTTACCATAACTCGAGATCAACCAATTAGAACCCAATTCAATTGCAATTCATCTCCGGAAAGCGCCTTTGTCTGACCTCAAGTACCGGCTGAAATTTCACGCTGACATTTCACGCTTGATTCATCATGGTCCATCGGAAATTAAACCGCACCGCCACGCACCGGGCGTCCCTGCTGCGCAACCTGGTAACGCAGGTGCTGGAAAAAGAAAGCATTATCACCACACATGCCAAGGCTAAAGAGGCCCAGACCGCCGTGGAGCGGCTGATCACCAAAGCCCGAAACGCTCCCGCGAAAATGTCCAACGAGGCTAAACAACGGCTGATGAACAGCGTTTACAAGCCAGATCTTATCATGCCGAAACTCATGAATGATATTTCACAGCGCTACAAAAGCTTCACCGGTGGTTACACCCGTGTGCTTAAGCTAGAGAACCGTGTGGGCGACAATGCTCCTCAGTCCATTCTAGAGCTGGTTGGCGGTAAACGTGACATGCGCCAGGCCATGACCGCACGAGTTGTAGCCCGTTACGAGGCTCAAGGTGCCCCTCTGGACCACATCACTGCCCAGAACGTCAAGAAGATCTGCCGCAGCCCCGAGCAAACTGAAAAGTTCCGTCAAGAGGTCGATACCATGCGTCAGGAATTTTATACCGAGGAAAAACTGAAGGATCTTCCTCCGATCGTTGCTCGTGAGCCTAAGCAGCGTGCCCCTATCGAGAAGCGGGCTAATCCGCTCAGCAAGAACACAGCCTGAACATACTGAACATACTGAACATATCTATGTATCTAGCGCCCTAAAAGTACAATAATAAGAACAGGGTTCAAACAGGGACCAAAAATTAAGTCTTGGAACACCTCCTCCCTTCTAAAAAAGGGGATTTGTTCGACAGTGCCAAAAAGTTCAAAAAAGGGTCCAACCGGGAATTGAACCCGGGACCTCTCGCACCCTAAGCGAGAATTATACCACTAAACCATCGGACCATTTTCGAAAGTTAAAGAATAAGGTTTGAGTTCTCTGGACACCTCGGCCATCACAACAAGCCTAATGTGCATTTTCTACGGCGTCTCTATAGTTAGCTCATAAAATCGTAAATCATAACTAAACACTAGCAAACTCGCCAAATTCGTCGTCAACCGTGTCCTCAAAGTGCTCGAACGCCGGCTCGGCCGGCTGTGAATCCTTTAGAGGAATAGTCGTGTCCTCATCTTCAGAATCGTCGGCAAATCGCGATTTGAAGGGCGCAGGCGGCGCCAACGCTGGCGCCAGCGGCCCTGAGTCACCTGTCTTGTCGGAACCAATAGACGAGGAACCATTGGGCGCTGGGTCAGAAGGGGCGTTTCCAGAAGTGGACCGCTCTCTTGCAGCCACCATTCGAGACTCCCAGGAGGACGAGCTAATGCGGTCCTCTGCAAGCTTGCGGCGCGTGAAGTTTTGAAGCTCAAGGCCAAGATCAAAGGCATCGCTACGGTCAACGAAGCCAATGCCGAGCACAACACGGATATCGCCATTACGGGCAATCAGCGCATAGTGCTGGCTGGAGTCCGAGCACGGCGTGGCGCCGATATCGCCATAAAACGGCGCGGTAGCAATGACTTCACCATGTGAGTCCAGCAGCCGTAGCAGCAGCGCCGTAGCCGATTGGCCGGCGCCTTCGACCTCATATTGCGGGTCGTCGCCGCCGTCTGAGACCACCAAGCGGCACTTGAAAAGCGGGTTCTTGAGATCCCAATCTTTGGATTGGTACCTCTTGCGCACCGGCTTGGGGATGGCGAACACTTTCACCGCAGCATCGACAGGCATTGTAGCTAGACACGCCAATTGTAAGGTCTGGCTTAGCAATTCATGCACCTCTATAATAGCTGTGCATGACTATGCCTGGGCCATGCTTTGAGCTGTGTGTCTAGGCGGAAACAGATCTTCAGTTTACAGACTGTCATAAACCCGATGACTGAAATAGAAATAAACACAATTTTTTGCCACACTTGTAGTCACTAGTTTTGATTGCTATAGCCTCTGTGCACTCAAGACTACAAAGTCTAGGTAGCCCCACGAAGATCGCTGACATGTACGACGACGACGATCTCGCGGACTACGACGACTATGGCGAAGACGAGGCTTTGGACGAAGTCCTGGCAGTGGTGGGCAAAGGCGTAACCGAGGATGAGGCTTTGGCGGCTTTGGAAAAAAGCGACTACGATGTGGATGTAGCCATTGCCAGTTTGCGGACCAAACTTGCTGCTCGGAAAAAGTCCTCTCCGGCGCCTAGCGTTGCCAAGTCGACGCCTAGCACCGTGAAGACAACTCCAAGCGTCGCCAAAACAGCTCCTAAGCAAGGTAAGTCTGAGCCTGCACCGGCTGGATCCACGGGATTATCAGCACTGTCGCGGCTACAACAGCTAGCCCAAGCAAGGCGGGCTGGAGAGGGTACTGCAGAGAGCGCTACGTCTGGCGAAACAAAGAGTTCGGCTTTGGATAGGCTTCGCAACCGAGCGGGGTCTTCAAAAGGACTGGGCGGTCTGGCAAGTCTTCGCAAGACGCCTTCGAATGGAAGTGCGCCTTCAAGTGCTTTGGCAACCCCAAGCGGGGGTAGTGCCACTTCCAGTAGAAGTGGAAGTCTTGTAAGTGCGAACGCATCCTCAACCACCAGCCTCAAAGAGCCCACGCCCGAAGCCCCTCAAATATCATACGCTTTTTCTCCGGCCAACCTGTCTTGTCCGTCCTCGCTTGGTGCGCTGCTGGCAGCGGTGCCAAATGCCCCAAACTCGTTGATTTCTAACTCAGTCGCTCCTTCCAAACAGGCTCCCCAGGCTTTCTCACAACCTTCTCCCGACGAGGTTGTTTTGAATGCCCAAGACAAGGGCTTTTCGGGATCCAAGCCAACTGCTGCTACGACAAAGTCCGGTTCCACTTCAAAGGCTGCCAGTCCTGCTCCTGCTTCCAGACCCGTTGCCAAAGGCACTATAAAAGTGGCGGCCACCAAACCCAAAGACGATCTAGTGGCCAACCTCAAGGCTCTGCGGGTCAAGCCACATCTCTCGTTTGTGGTCATTGGCCATGTGGATGCCGGCAAGTCGACGCTTATGGGCCGTCTACTTGTTGATACTGGCGCAGTGTCCAAGAGAACTATTGACAAGTTTGAGCACGAGAGTGCAAAGCTCGGCAAGTCCAGCTTCGCACTGGCATGGGTGATGGACGCAACCACCGAGGAACGCGAACGTGGTGTCACTGTGGACGTGGGCGAGGCATCGTTTGAGACTGCTACTATGAAGTTCACTGTTGTAGATGCACCGGGCCATAAGGATTATGTTCCCAACATGATTGCTGGCGTTGCGCAAGCCGACGTAGCTGTGATGGTCGTTGATTCAGACACAAACGCATTCGAGTCTGGCTTCTCACTTGACGGCCAGACAAAAGAGCACGCTGTGCTGGCCCGCAGCCTCGGTATTGATACCATGATTGTGGCCGTCAACAAGCTCGACATTCACAATTGGAACATGGACAGATTCCAGGAGATCAAGGTGCAGCTCACCGAGTTTTTGACCAAGCAGGTCGGCTACCCCAAAGACAAGCTGGTGTTTGTTCCCACATCTGGCAAAACTGGCGGTAATGTTGTTAGCAAGGCCGATATTCCCGGCTACACTGGTCCCTCATTGGTTCAGGCTCTCGAGAAGGTGGGCCAGCGCGAACACAACGTTGCTGGACCGCTGCGATTTTTGGTCTCAAATGTGTATCACGAGGATTATCAGCCTCACACAACGATTGTCGGAAGGGTAGTGTCTGGAGCCGTGGAAAAGGACGACCCAGTGGTAGACGCAAGCCGGCCCGACAGCCAAGCTGTAATGGTCAAGGATGTTGAGGGTAACGTTGCGGTTGCCGGTGATGTTGCAGAACTCAAAGTGGACGTAGCTGGCGACGAGGTACGGCCGGGCGACGTGTTGTGTGCTCCCGAGAGCGTGCTCAGTCCTGTGACCGAGTTCGAGGCGCGCGTGGTGCTGTTTGATTTGAAACGGCCGCTTTTAACTGGCGCAAAAGTTTCATTTTACATGGGTCGTGTCAACCAGACCGCAAAACTTCTCAAGATTGATGCCGTGCTCGATAAAACTGGCGCGCCCAAGACCGGCAAGCCGCCGAGACATCTCATCAAGGGGCAGAACGCACTGGTTAGGCTACAGCTGACCGAACCCGTGGTTGTGGCGCCATTTGCCGAGTCCAAGGACCTGGGACGATTTGTGTTGCGCTTGGATGGGTCGACTATTGGCGGCGGTGTCGTTGTGTCTGTTTAGCGGGTCCCTAAACTTTCTACTACCCTTTCACCTGTATCTACCTAATTGTATCATCATGATACTCCAATTAGATTCCTGTATCCATCTTACTGTCTACTGCACAAATAACAGTACCATTGTACTGTCTACTAGAACAATTTGGTCTACGATCGCAAGGTTCAGGAGGTAACGCAAGCCCTGCATACTCTATGAACGTTATGTACAGACCATAAGCATCTCAGCATAAGCACTTGCCCCTAGAAACAACTCGAAAGCTAACGGCCATGGCCACAATAAAATCAAATGATTAAATGAACCGTGGATCAGATTTTGACCTTATGTTGCATCATTTCTCTAGTATAACGGCCTGTCAAGTTAACTCGCCAAGAAACTCAAAAATGGATAACTTTTGACTTTGAATCGATCACCAACTTGGCTTTATATCCTAACTGACCTTACATCCAAAGTCACTCCGGGTAGATTGGCTGATCGGATCGCTCTATTTGGTCTAAGTAGGATCTCCCGTCAATTGTCGACCAGATCGAGATTCCTCGATCACCCCCAGATCAGCGCCTACACCCAACCCTACCCAGCAAGCTTGTCAGCCTGGACAAAATGTCTGGTGGAGAGTCGACCAACCCGCCGAAGCTTGGCGAGCCGCCATCGCTGGCGTCACTGAAAATAGGCCCGTCACGATCTGCGTCTGAAACTAAATCATGTTTGGTGCCACCGCCCACTTCTGCGGGCTCGCAGCCCCTTCATTTTGCAGGCCACGCAGCCGCAGACCCGCAGGATGCCGGCGACAAGCTTGTATCTCGCAACGTATCATTTATTCAGGGCTCCGGAGCCTCCACAGCATACAAGGAACACAACCCGCCTGCGATTCTACGCCAGAGCCAGCCAGAGCGAGATGAGTCGGTGCCCGAAGAGCCTGCGGTTGACGGGGCCCGCCGAGTGTCGAAAACAAAGGTGAAGCCTGCTCCAGACAAAAAAGAGGAGCTACACATATTGATTGGTGTGACAGGATCTGTAGCGACCATCAAGGTGGCGCAGATCATCCATAAACTCAAGCAGGTGTACCACAAACGCGCCATTATCCAGTTGGTAGCCACAAAGTCGTCGTGCGTGTTCTTTGACCCTGCCGAAATCCCCAAGGACGTCAAGATCTGGTACGATGAAGACGAGTGGCAGTCGCGTGACGGCAAGCCCGATAGTTCTGTGCACATCCAATTACGGAGATGGGCTGACATTTTGCTGGTGGCCCCTTGCTCGGCCAATACTCTGGCCAAGCTGACCTACGGCATCTGCGACAACTTGCTCACATCGGTGTTTCGTGTATGGAACCCCGCAGTGCCTATTTTACTGGCCCCGGCTATGAACACACACATGTACACCAACCCGGTAACACAGCGGCACTTCCGGGCACTTCGCGAGTACTTTCCATTCGTAGAGATCCTCAAGCCCGTTGAAAAAGTACTTGTTTGTGGTGATATCGGAATGGGAGGTATGCGTGAGTGGACGGATATTGTGCAGACGTTGGTGCGAAGAACAGGCGTACAGCCTGAGGACGAAGACAGCGATGAGGATGCCGACTAGCTGGCGATGTCTATGGCAGCATAACTTCTGGCATAAGTAATATAAGTATTTACATTTTGAGCATTGAAAGAGAGCCAAAGAGACGGCCCAGAAGGTCAAGTGCGACTTCATAGGCGCAAAAAGCAGAGATAAAAAAAATGGTCCCTGGCGGGATCGAACCGCCGATCTTGGCGTTATTAGCACCACGCCTTAACCAACTGGGCCAAGGGACCGATTTCTGTGGAAGAGGTGATTCAGTTTGCTATATTCACATAGTTGGACAACTTAAAACAGTGCAAGCCATCGTCGGATTAGCATTCCAGAACACGGGATGAGTACTGGGTCAGCAAAAAGACGGTTGATCTCGGACTCATGGCAGATCACAAACCATCATTCTTATCTAGCATAAAGTTATATTTAAACGCCTTGCATACTTTAGAGCGCATTTTCATGCTTGGTGCGGGCCTGTGCAAGCAAATGAGCGTTGCGCTCCGCCAGCTTCTCCGTTTTATGGCTAATCTGCTGCAGCACGCTAGACCGCGGCGGCGGAATCAGCAGCGTCTTGGTGCTTTCGTTGATCTCACCGTTGATCTTGCCGTCCTTGACCAGTTGCGTGATCCACGTCTCAGTCTCAGAGGCAGGAAGACCCAAAACAGTGGCCAGGCGGTCAAAAACAACAACAGTGTGAACGCGGCAGTAAAGATCAGCAAGCAAAAACCGCACGGATGTTGCAAACTGCGGGGCTAGGCCACTCACAAAGGGATCGGCGGCCAGAAGCTCCTCGGCAGACTTGAGGATGCCGGCGGCAGCGTCCAGATCGTAGTCCACATACAGAGCCTTGACGACCTCGGAAACAGGGTCCTGGTACTCGTACAATTCCTGCGACACTACCCGCACAAGATCCTTGATACGGCGGTGGTTGGGGGCAGTGCCAATGGGCACGTTGGTGATCAGAACGGCCACCGTAAGGTACCGCAGGATCCAAGGGCACGAAGCCTGGATGGTGCTCATGTAGCTGGACTGGAAGAATGTATCGCTGAGCCGCTCTACACCGTTTTCGCCGTTAAACAGCACAAACAGCGACCAGTGGATCAGCCAGGCCCGTGCATTAAGCTGCGCAAGCGCATCGGGATTGGGCTTATGATCAAGCACCTCCTGCACCTTGCTGAGGTCCTCAGCAGCAGAAACCCAGTCCTTAGCCTGGATAGACGCTGCGAGTTTACCCCATGTAGCGGGAGCCACCGTGGCCGGCTGAGAGCGAGCGGCCGTCAACAACTCGATGGCCTTGGCATAGTCACCCGAATCATAGGCAAAGCGGCCCTGTTCCAGCTGGGACTCGTTTTGCACCGACTTGCTCTTGCTGTCGCGGGCAGCGGCCGCGGCGGTAGCGTCTCCACCAGCAGCAGCGATTTCGTCCACCAGAAGGGTCTTGGACAGGGCCTGGAGGTCGGCCTTTTTGGCATCAGCAGCAGGAATGCTCTGCACCTGCTGAGCGTGCTTCAGCAACTGGTGCAGCTGCTGCATGTCCAGGAACGGAGCCATTTTCTCCGTCAAGTCATATTTTTCGACGATACTCATGAGTAATGAAATTTCACCGTGCTGACGAGTTTGGCTGCTCAGCTGGGGGAGATCTGCAGCTGGCTGGTGAGCTCGCCTGTCACCTATAAGATGGGGCCACTCTTTAAATACAATCAAATTATGTAGATAAGATATAGATTGGCATCTATGTGAGCACTGCCGGTACTTATAAATGGGTATTGTGGTATAATGATAGAGGCATTCGCAGTATTAGCCTTGCATCTACCGACCCTGCAGCTATTTTTTGCCGAAAAAAGACATGAGACTAGCTTGCTTCTTGGGCCCCTGCTTCTTGGGAATTTTCGGCAGGCTAGGTTTAGCCATAGACTTGGGTTGTGGTTCATTTGGTTCTGGCTTGGCTTCTGCTGGGGCATCAGACTCATCGTCGGTGAGCCAGACAACTTCTGTCTTGGTGATCGTATTACCTTTGGCATCCGTGGTCTTTGTACGACGGAGCTCCTTGCGTTTTTTCTTTGATGGTGCCGCCGAGGCTGGTGCTGGTGCTGGCTGTGAATTGAGAGACTCGGGTGGTGACGGCGTCTCTGACTCTGCTCCATTCTCTGCATCTGGCTTTGCCGGGGGCTCTCTCTTGGATTCAGCCTCCAGCTCGGGCTCCGACTTGACCCCCGAGTCAGGTTCAGGCTGTAGCTCGGGCTCTGCCTCGAACTCCATCTCCTCCGCGTACACGTCTTGCTCAGCGGCAGGAACCTCGTCCACATCCATAGCGTCCTCATTATCGAATAGGTTCTGCAGCCCATCCATCTGTTCCTTCCTTTGACCGGGTTCCTCTTCGTCGGACTCATCGTCAATGGTGTCTTGTACAACCACCTTTTCGGTGACGGGCATCGTCCGAGGTTTGTTGTCAAAAGCTTTGGCCACGACCTCTGATTTTGATGCTTTCGCAAAGGGGAATGCCTTGTTCTGTTTTGGAGGCTTGGAGTCTTTGGTCTCCGGCTTCTTTTCTGCTTTCAAGGGTGCAGATTTAGATGATTTCGATGGGGTAACTGGGACAGCTGGGGCCGCCGGAGAAGCCTTGGCAGAAGCAGGGGGCGCGGCCCGAGAAACGGGGGCAGCTGAAGCAATCGGGGCAGCCGAAGCAGCAGGTTCACGGCCCTTGAGATCGGTGATTAGCGGGTTTATAATAAATCCCGCCTGTTTCAGCTCGTCTAGTGACGCGGAGCCGTCCATCGCTCGCAGCTGATCGCCCAAGCCAGATAGAACCGCCGGGTCGGCAGCATTCTGGGGACTCAGCGCGTAGATAGCAATGGATTTAGGCTCTTTAAGCGTGGAAGCAAAGTCTTGTGCTTCTGACACGTTGACGATGCGGATCACTCGCGTAGGCACGGCAGAACGGCTGTAGCCACACACCGTATATGCGGCAGAGAGGGATTGCTTGTTTTTGCTGTAGAACTCCTCCAGTAGCTTACGGGCCTCAATAGCAGGAATTTTGAGTTTCCTGCTCAAAAGCCCGTAACTGATGGCCTCTGAGGCTCCAAACAGCGTCTCGTCGAGAGTGTCCATGATTATGCGTGCAGGTCGCGAGCTCTAATTACAGATTGGGGCCGATGTCTCGAGTTGAAATTGGATTTCAATTGAACAATTATCTTCATAAAAATACTTTCGCTTCTAAATTATTATTCTTGGGTCTTCCTATTCTAGTCTCTGCAATTGCTCTCTCCGGGTCGGTTCTGTCGTAGCAGCCTCCATTTTCTCGTGACCTCCTGACCTCCGCCTAATCATGTCAGACCAAGTTGTGGAGCAGACAAAATGCACGCCCGACCAAGCCGATCTCGCTCTCAAAAGAAACTATGACGATGTGCGACAGGCTGTGCGGGCCGTCAAAGATGCCCAAAACAGGGACGTCCACTCCTACGGCAACGCTCTGGAGGCCCTGTGGACTCAGTACGCGGGCACGAGTAACAAAACCGATATCGACGGCACCATTCGGATGTTCGAGGATCTTGAAGTATCTTTGGAATGTGAGGTCACGTTGGCTATCGCCTACCAGCTGCAAGCTCCTGAGATGGGAATCGTGGAGAAACAAGGCTACATAAATGGATGGGCATACCTGAAGAAGTCTACAATTCGTGAGATGAGAAAAACAGCGATTGAGTTGGCACAGAAAATGGTAGATGACCACTCTTATTTCTCATATATCTACCGGTTCTGCTTCAAATTCAACCTTCCATCTGGCCAGCGACTGCTACCTCTTAATACCGCCATAGCCTACTGGCAGCTGCTTTTAGCACCGCGGTACCCAATTGTCGAGAAATGGATTGCGTTTATGCAGACACAAGAATCGACTGTATCGCGAGATGTATGGAACATGTTGCTTGTCTTCTGCGAGTATCTCAAAAAGGATCCCTCTCTAAATGAATATGACGAGAGCCATGCATGGCCCATGGTCATTGACTCGTTTGTCGAGAGCCTACCTTCTCTATAGTAAAATAATTTATCCCAGCTTTCACCTCCGCTCAATTTAATTATGTCTCTTCTTCATTTCTGCTTGAGCTTTGCTGAATTTGCCTAGTTTAACTGCTGCGACTAAGGCTCACGCACAACCCCCCAAGAGCCTCCCAAGCCGCCTCTACGAATCCTGCTTTGTCACATGAACCGGTCGAACCAGAATGTCAACGCGCAGCTCCAGCAGCTCGTGGGGCAATACCGGCAAGAGGCAGATCTCGCAAAGCAGCTTGGCGAGACGCCGGAAGGCCGTGCACATGCGCAACGGGCCCAGAATATCCGTAACATGCTCGAACAGTACCAGGCGCGGATGAAAGCAATGGCAGCGGCCCGCAACAACGGCACGCCCGTGCCGAACCAGTACGCCGGCAACATGCAAAGCCCCAATATTCCTCGTGCAGTGCCACAAATGGGCATGCGACAGATGCCCGGTGGTGGCATGCCAGGCAGAATGCCTGGTCATAATGGCCTTGGCGTCCCCGGGGGTCCTGGCGGTCCTGGTGGCCCCGGTGGTCCTGGTGGTCCCGGAAGCGCAGGCCCTGGAGGACCCGGTGCAGCTGGAGGAGGACCCGGTGGTAATCCGTCTTATGACAATCCGGCCCTGATGCAGCAGCACCTGGCCCAGCAACAGTTCCGCGCAGAGCAGAACCAGCAGACAGCACTGGCGTCTTTGCAAACCGTACAGGGCCTCAAGCAACGGCAACAAATGATCGAAGAGTTGCGCCGTGGCCAGATGGAGCTGGACCAACGCTCAGAACGTATCGAGGCCGCGTTGCGCAGTGGAAGCATTCCCGACGATGCCCAGCGCCTGCGACAAAGCTTGCAGTCACTGCGGTCCAAGCGCGAGATGTATCGCCAGCGCGAGATGCAACTCATGCAAGAGATGCGCGCGGCCGTTCGAGCACAGCCCCAGCTCGCCCGCAATATGGCTAATATGCAGGTGCCTCAGCCTGGTGGGCTCGCGGGCGGGCCAGGACACCTAGGTGGCCCTGCTGCGGCCGCTGCGGCAGCCGCTGCAGCCGGCCCGGGTGGTCTCGGCGGCCCTGGCGGTCCCGGTGGCATGCATGGACGTCCTGGTGGCCCTGGCGGCCCCGGGGGTCAGCAAATGCCTGGCCAAGCCCCAACACCGCTGAATGACGCGTCGAGTCTTGGTACCCCGGGTCCAGCAGGCCCAGGGGGTGCTCCCGGTAGTGTTTCAGGAGGGGCTCCTGGTGGTGTTCCGGGTGTGGGCGCAGGCCCGGGTGGAGCTGCAGGAGGCGCAGGTAGCGATGCTCGCCGGAATGTTCCTGGCCGTTTCCCGCAGAGCCTGGCTGTACCGCCCAATCTTGCGGTGCCACAACCGTTACCTGTTACTGTCAAGCAAGGCCGGCCCACTATGTCGAACGGCGGCGCATCGCCGTCTCTGGCCATCAACTCGCCTGCTCTTGCGCGAATTCCGGGTTTTGAGGTCAGCGGCGAGCGTGTGCTGTCCAAGCGTAAGCTCACAGAGCTCGTGGCCGGTGTGGTAGGAGATACCAACGATGCAGCCATCGACGGAGACGTCGAGGAGCTACTACTAGACTTAGCCGACGAGTTTGTCAACTCGGTTACCTCGTTTGCCTGCAAGCTGGCTAAGCACCGCCATTCGGACACGCTTGAAGCCAAGGACATCCAGCTTCATCTTGAGCGCAATTGGAATCTGCGCATTCCGGGCTACGCATCCGACGAGGTACGTTCTGTGCGCAAAATCCAACCGGCGCCAGCGTACCAACAAAAGCTGCACGGCATTGGCATGAGTCGCCAAGTGCAGCGCTAGCTTGGCCTTTTGTAGTCCCAAACGGGTTTCACGATTTGATGTCTCTATTTCTAGTTTTGGCTAGTTTTTGATTCCTGTAATTTCCTGTATTTCCAGTAGTTCTGATTAATGCTCTGTAATGTTCTAGTTGGTGCTCGATAGATACGTCTTTTTCTGTGCCTCGGCTCTATTATTCTACAGTCTCTCTTGGTTTCATTTCTGCTTCTCAAATGCCTTCGATGTGCTCTCATTTTGGTTAGTTTTTATAGCCGAGCCTAGCTAGTCAGTCAGACGCAGACGCATATATCAGAAAAAAATTAGGTAATTTTCTTTCATGGTCAAAAGTTACACTCGCTTCGAGTTGGCCGCCACGTTTGGCACTGTGGCGGGCCAATCGAATATTCTTTCGGTCCCCGGCGGCACGTCTGGCCAAGTAGTTGTTGGTGCCGGCGAGGCCATTTTGGTTTGGGATCTCAAGACCGCAGAATTAGTCGCTCGGCTCTACGACTCGAGCCAGCCCCCCACCGCTCAGGCTCTCCGCCTTGCCTACGAACCGGCTACCGGCTTGGTGGCCGCCGGTTACACCGATGGTTCTATTCGTGTATGGGATCTGAGCTCGGGCCAATGCCTTATCACGTTCAACGGTCACAAATCCGCTATTTCCACCCTGGTGTTTGATGGCTCTGGAACTCGCCTAATCTCGGGCAGCCATGATACTAATATTGTTGTTTGGGATCTAGTAGAGGAAGTTGGTCTTTTCCGCCTCCGTGGCCACCGTGCTCCCGTTACTGCTCTCGTACTTGTTACTGACAATTGGCTGATTTCTACGTCCAAGGATGGTATTGTTAAGCTCTGGGATCTCGAGACTCAGTTCTCAGTGGAGTCTCATGTGGCACACAAGGGTGAGTGCTGGGCTGCCTCCCTTTCACCGGACCACAAGCGACTTTTTACTCTTCCAAATGCTGCCGAACTCAGAGTATGGGATATCGACCTGGACCAACCGGAAGGTGAGCGCATAAAGCTGGTAGGTGCTCTTGACAGAGCGAACCGTCACCGTGGAATCTCTATTCACTGCCAGAACGATCTGGTGATTGTTGCCTCGGGAGACGTGGTTCAGTCCTTCCGGCAACGCACGGCAGACGAGCTGCAAAAGGCTCTTCGTCGTAAAGAAAAGAGAGCTAAAAAGAAGGACGAAAACGCCACAGTCGAATTGACGGTTGCAGACATGTATGTGGACCACTCGCATGTACGCACAAAGGCCAAGATTGTTGGCATGGTGCCTGGCGAAAAACAAGGTGATGTGGTTGTTAACCTTGCCGTCAACTCCATCGAGGAGTATCGGCTGGGCGCCGAGGCCGAGCGGATCCATGCTATTGAGCTCCCTGGTCACCGCACCGACGTGCGTGACCTTGCTCTTAGTGCTGACGGCAAGCTCGTTGCCTCCGGCTCTAACGGCCAGATTAAAATTTACAACACTCGCTCGCAGGTTTGTGTCCGCACCTTAGATGGTACCGGATATGTCTTGGCGCTAAAATTCTTGCCTGGTGACAAGCTTTTGGTAGCTGCCACTAAGGAGGGTAACATCGATCTGTATGATATTACGACCTCGAGTGTGCTCGGCTCTTACCCCGCGCACGAAGGTAGTGTCTGGTCTTTGGACGTTGCATCCGATGGACAATCCATTGTTTCTGGTGGTGCCGATAAAAGTGTCAAGTTTTGGGCACTTACGGTGGTAGAGCAGGAAGTGCCTGGTCACCCTGACGTTCGAGTGGCACAGATGACTCTGAAGAACACTCACAAGATCGAGTTTAGTGACGACGTGTTGGCAGTCAAGCTATCGCCAGATGGCCGCCTGGTGGCCGCGTCGTTGCTGGATAATACCATCAAGGTCTACTACCGGGAAACGCTCAAGTTCTTTTTGAACCTCTATGGCCACCAGCTGCCGGTATTGTCGTTGGACATTTCCGATGACTCGAAGCTTTTGATTTCTTCTTCAGCAGACAAAAACATCAAGATCTGGGGTCTGGATTTCGGCGACTGCCACAAGTCGATCTTCGCTCACGACGATGCGGTGTTGCAGGTTGCATTTGAGCCACAGACAAAATACTTCTTCTCCTGCGGAAAGGATGGCCTTGTGAAATACTGGGATGCCATCAAGTTTACGCAAATTCAGCGTTTGCAGGGCCATCATGGCGAGGTCTGGGCGCTTGCGGTTGCGCAGGATGGCTCGTTTTTGGTAACGGCTTCCCACGACAAGTCGATGCGGATCTGGGAAATGACCGATGAGCCGTTGTTTATTGAGGAGGAGCGTGAAGCCGAGATGGAGCAGCAGTATGAAGATACTTTGGCCGAAAATTTGGATAGAGATCATCAGCAGGAATTGGATGGCGATGCGACCGAAGACAGCGGCCAAGCCGTTTCCCGGCAAACTATCGAGTCTCTCAAGGCTGGCGAACGGTTGTATGAGGCACTCGATATTTGTATTACGGACCTGGAAGACAAGCCGAATCCCCGCAATGTTATTCTGGCCACTTTGGATGTTGCTCCGGAGCGTTATCTTATGGATACGCTGCTGCGGATCAAGCCTGCGCTTGTTGAGGACGCCCTTCTCACCTTCCCGCTGGACCGGGTCACAGGGCTGTTCAAGTTTGTGTTAATATGGATTCGACTCAAGTGGAACATTCCGCTGGTCTGCCGGGTGCTTCTATTCTGCTTGCGCAATTTTCACCGCCAGCTTGTCGCCAACAGGCTGCTGGAGGCCGAGTTGCAGGACATCCGCGATGAGTTGCGACAGGTGTTGTTGGATAACACCGATAAGCTGGGTTTTAACTTGGCCCAGCTCAAATACATCAAGGACATGTGGGACGTGGATCATATTCGGGGCTTTGATGAAGAGCCCAGTGTAGGCGGCATCAAGCGGCAGTTCGCTGCGACTTCGTTGTAGCGGTCTTAGTTGGAGTCTCTCTTGTATGCTGTAGATAATATTAGTCTCCCTCATCGCCCTCGCTGCCTATCGACTTATTTCAAAGGTATACTAGAAAGCCTCGATGCACACATTCGGGTACACACTATGCAACGTTCAGCGCGTCTGTAGCGGAACAAAAAACATTGTGAATAGTTGTTAGACTCTCAGACGGTCTATATGGCTGTCGTCTAAACAACGCTCCCGCGATTCGAAGAACCGGGAGCAGTAAACCAGTCAGGTGTATCAGCTATTTGGGGGTGTCCCAAAAAAGCACGTAAAAGCTGGCTAGGTTATAGATGCCTAGCATTATTTTTTAAAAATTTTATCATTCTTTAATCCTTGGAAGGAGAATAAGAAGGAGAGCCCGGAGAATACTGCGGCGAAGTCGGCGAGTACTGCGGCGAGGTTGGCGAATACTGCGGCGAGGTCGGCGAGTAACTGGGGCTGGTGGGGCTGTAGCTCGGGCTGGTGGGGCTGTAACTCGGGCTAGTGGGCGAGTAGCTCGGAGAGGTCGGGCTGTAGCTCGGCGACGTCGGCGAATAGCTGGGGCTCGTAGGCGAGTAACTCGGGCTTGTAGGCGAATAGCTCGGCGACGTAGGGCTGTAGCTCGGTGACGTAGGGCTGTAGCTTGGGGACGTGGGCGAGTAGCTCGGGCTTGTGGGCGAATAACTCGGGCTTGTAGGCGAGTAACTCGGTGAAGTCGGGCTGTAACTCGGGCTCGTAGGACTGTAGCTCGGGCTGGTGGGTGAGTAACTCGGGGATGTCGGGCTGTAAGCCGGCGACGACGGTGAGAAGCTGGGGCTAGCCGCGTAGGCGGGCGATGCTCCACCCGAGAATGGGCTGGAGGGAGCGTAGCCCGGCGACGTACCACCCGTGAAAGGGCTCTGGAAGCCACCACCATACTCGGTAAAGCCACCGCGGTTGTCAGCCATGCCGGATTGGGCCAGCGGCGAGAACGCAGCCGAGGCGTCGACCTGGCCGAAGCCATCGTGCAACGGTGAGAAGCCTTCGTAGGGAGTGGCAGAGCCGTCGGCACCAAATGACGCCGCAGCAGCACTGCTCGCGGTCTCTCCAGCAGGCATTGCCGCCATAGTCATGGGCAGCGACGCCAGCGCCTGGTCATCCACAAACACATCAAATGCGCCGGTTCCCAGAGGAGCAACCTGACCAAGCATGATATTCTCAGAGACACCCTTGCAGTCGTCCAGCTCAGCAGCGGCCGCAGCCTCCAGAAGAATCTCCACAGTTTCCTCAAAAGTGCACCGCATCAGCGCACCAGTGTCAGCACGATTGATACCATGTCGCGTGATGGCCATCAGATGGCCGCGCGAAGTCATGACGTCCACAAGCAAAGCCATATGGCGGTAGTTGACGTACGAACCATCGAAGGCAATGACCTTGTAAATCTCACGATAGAGTGCCGAACGAGTAGCTTCAATGCCCAGGACGCCCAGAATCTCAACGAATGAGTTGGAATACGTGCGGTACGGATCCACGCCATCAATCGACATGACGGCCGACAGATCAATGCCATCAGTTTCCAACACCCATTCCATCTTCTGGGCCAAATCACCAGTCACTTCATCCACATGATTCAGACGATGCTCCATCATAAACACCCGTGAAATCGCAGGAACACCTCGCAAAGTAATGGAGTCCAACATATGCTGCTCAATAGTCTTGACCATCTGGTCTTCCTCCAAATCGGGCTCCTCCTCAAGAGCCTTCGGATCGCGGATCACTCGGCAGCGGATAATCAGCTTGTCGGCATTATCCTCGCTCCACATCACGAACAAATCGCCGCCAAACGACGTGCTGATCTTGTCAGCAACTTGACTCATGGTCAGCTGCTTGTCCAACATGCGAGCACGGTCCAGCTCCAAGCGAAGAAGCCATGGCGACTGCATATGCAGCGTTGCCTCCACCTGCTCATCCGGAATAGAAAAGTAGGCCTCGACAGTATCCAGGTCCTCGGCAATCACCGTTGTGCGAGGGTCAGGATCATAATAAATCTCCGTCACCGCAGTCACGTTCTTGAGCGACGTATGCTCAATGGCTGCTTGCACAACCTTGGCCTTTTCAATATCATTGCGAGTATCAGGTTCCAAATACACGGTCAATGCAGGTGTCTTGATGTTCTTAGCGACATTCAGGATCTCCTTCAACCGCGGCACACCAAGCGTCACGTTTTTACTAGACACACCGGCATAATGGAAGGTGTTGAGGGTCATTTGAGTGGCAGGCTCACCAATAGACTGCGCAGCAATCACACCCACCATCTCGCCAGGATGCGCCAACGAGCGCGCAAACTGTGCCTCGATCTCAGCCAATACCCACTCAAACGCAACCTTGGTCAATCGGTACTCGTTGGTTACGCGAAGTACTGCCAATCGCGACCGCACCAAACTCTGTACAAGGTACGACGCATTGTTCTGGGCCTCGCGCAGCACATCGGAGTCGCCACGAATCACCACGAGATTCTCGCACAGCTTCTGCACACCGTGCACAATCTCCTCCACCGTCAGATCTGACACGCGGTTGCCGTCCACCGCAAAGATCTGCTGGGCATTCTGTACCACGCGGCGAATGTTCACCGGCAGCGGCCAGTTGTGCTCACCGGTCTCAAATACCTTTGTGCGCAGGAAGTCGCGGTCGAACAGCAGCTGCTGCCACTCCTGGTCAAGCAATCGTTGTACGGCAAGATCACCAACAATCTCGCTGGCGCTCTCGATGTGCAGCTGTTGATGATTTGCTGCCATGACGTCCACGCGATACCGCTTGCGGAACGCCTCGTCAGAACCAGGCATGGTATCGATCGTCTGTTTCTCAACTTGAGTGCCATCAAGGCCATCCTCACCGTAAATGAATTGGATCACATCACCGAGCGAGTTGCGGGCAGAGCCATCATACTGTACCATGATATCCTCCAATGCCTTGACCAGCCGGCGCTGAATATAACCTGTTTCGGCAGTCTTAACGGCCGTATCAATCAGACCCTCACGACCAGCCATAGCATGGAAAAAGAACTCTTGCGGCGTTAGACCCCGCAAATACGAGTTCTCCACAAAGCCCTTGGATTCGGGCGAGTAGTCGTCGCGCGTGAAGTGAGGCAGCGTCCGATCAATAAAGCCAAACGGGATACGCTTGCCTTCAACAATCTGCTGGCCCACACACGCAGACATCTGTGAAATGTTAATAAATGAACCCTTTGAGCCGGCAACCACCATCTGCTTAACGTTGTTGATGTCCTTGAGCGACATCTCGGCCTCTCGGCCCGCCGTGTCACGCGCCTGATTCAGCACACGCGACACATTGTGCTCAAACGACTCACGCAGCGTCATACCAGGCTCGGGGTTAAGTTTGTTGGCCTGGGCATCAGAAATAATTTCCTGCACTTTCTGCTTGGCATCTGCAATCGTCTGGGTAACGTTGCGCATCGTATCGCCATCGGCAATAGTGTCGCCGATACCAATAGAGAAGCCGTTATGCAGCAGCCAATAATTGACAACTTTTTGGATGTTACCCACAAACTTGGAACACGCATAAGGGCCCTTTTCTCTAAAAATCGTGTGGATCAATCCTCCAGCAGTAGCACCAACCGTCTTCTTGTCAACAACTCCGTACATGATCTCGCCCTTGTAAATCAACATACCGTTGTCTTTAGGTGAAGTAGGTGGGTTGTTTTCATCAAACCGCTGAAGGAAAATGCCCTGCGGAATCGACATGGAAACCATTTGCTTTCCGGTCCACAGAGGCTTTGGTTTCAGAATCGCCGGCGGAGGCACCACGCCATCCCATTGCGGAACCCAAAACAGAATATTCATGACCTGCTGGTAGTCCAAAAACGTATCGCGAACTGTCATTTTGCGCACGCCACACAGCGTATCCTGGACAATACCCATGACGGGCTTGTTACTCTGCGGAGACACAATCTGCAGGGGCACAGCACACAGTTGCGACAGTTCAGCGCGAGTCTCCTCACTCTGTGGCACGTGCAAGTTCATCTCATCACCGTCGAAATCGGCATTGTAGGGCGAAGTTACCGACAGATTCAGTCGGAACGTGGAATAAGGCATCACTTTGACGCGATGCGCCATCATCGACATTTTGTGCAGCGACGGCTGCCGGTTAAACAACACGGGATCGTCATCCATCAAATGCCGTTCCACCTTCCAGCCATACTGCAATGCAATGTCACCCACGCGCTTGTGGTAACGCAAATCAATACGCTCGCCAGAATCACGAATGATGTATTTGGCACCAGGGTGCTCATTGGGGCCATTCCGAACCAAGCGCGTCAGGCGCTGGATGTTGTAGGGCGTGACAGCTTCCGGGTAAGTCAGGGTACGCGCGATCGACTTCGGCACACCCACTTGATCAAGCTCCAAGTTAGGGTCACCGGTAATGACGGTACGTGCCGAAAAGTTGACACGCTTACCCATCAGATTACCTCGCAAACGGCCTTCTTTGCCCTTCAACCGCGCACGGATAGACTTGACAGGCCGGCCACTCTTTTGCAACGCTTGAGGTTGGCCAGCAATGTTGTTGTCCATGTATGTAGCCACATGATACTGCAGCAGCATTTCAAATTCGTTGATCACATGTGCAGGCGCACCATCCTGGTCGCATCGCTGGACGTTAGCGTTGGCCTTGAGAATATCAGCCAGTTTATAAGTCAAATCGTCCTCACCGCGCGCGCTATCATTAATCGCAATCGAAGGCCGCACAGGAGGCGGAGGCACCGGCAGCACAGTAATCAGCATCCACTCAGGCCGCGCATAATCGTTAGAAAAGCCGAGGTTCCGGCAGTCCACGTCGCTGATGTGGCGAAACACATTCAGCACTTCACTAGGAGTGAGATAACGCCGCTCGGGCTGGTCTAAATCGGCCGACTTGTCGCGTTTCCACTGACCAACCAACCGAAGACCATCGCGCCGTACGGCAGGCTGTGCGTTTCCGCACCCGCCATGATACTTCTGAGTCTTCTTCTCGCCACCAAAGCCATTATCCTCGATAGTATCAGCCTCACAAACCATTTTGGTCTTGCACAGCGACCACACGGCATTAAACCGGCGCTTGGGGTCTCTGATCTTGATTGCTTGCGCAAACAACGGATTGGACTCGTCGAGCTTGAGCTTGCCGCAGTGCACACACACGCTCTCGAGCACTTTTTTGATTTTGGAAATGTAACCAATGTGGAACACGGGCTTGGAAAGCTCGATATGTCCAAAGTGGCCAGGGCAGTTTGCCATGTCCTCGCCACAGGTCTGGCAGCGGAAGTTGCGATCAATAACACCAAGTCGCGGGTCATTAAGGCCTCCAACACGCGGCCGCATTTTTGTCTCGTCCATAGTCTCGGGATATTCGATCTTGGCCACGGAAATGGCCTTGACCTCCTCGGGACTCAGGAGACCAAACTGGACTTCCTTGATCGTGCGCAGCGGGGCGCTCGAGTAGGGGAAAGGGGCTCCACTCATGGCTAGTTAAGTAGTTTCGAGAGGAAGGGCCGGGTATAAAAGGACCGGTGGCAACTTCGTCTGGAGCCCGTTTGTTCGGTGGGGAGATTAGCTAACCACTTGGGACCGAAAAATTACCCGGAAAGTAGGGTAAGTGGTGCCACTCGACCACTTGCCTTTGTCACGCTGCCTGCTCCTAGCCCTACATTCCATGCACCCGCGACCCGGGGCCAAGCCGCTATGAGCTGCTGTGTCAGCTATAGACTGAGCTAATCTGGGGGATACCTCAAGCTATATAAGCAGCCATGCAAGGCGGGCTTAAATAGGTGAATTTATAATGTTTACTGAGGTATTTATAGCTAAGGTTGAATATTAAGCTCCATTGAGATATTTTGGAGACGTTTGGGTTGGTGAGAACTACGAGCTGATGGTGGTGGTTGGCAGCACGAATGATTGAGTTAGTGGTAGCAGCGCTAGCACCTGGTGGACCTGTGTTTGGGGGTAGCAGTGAATTGTGGTCAAAGGTGGCTAAAGGTGGCTCATATTGCGGCGTCGAATGTGGCGGCACATGTGGCGGCAAGTGTGGCGCAACTTATGGGTGACCTACCCAGAAGGGGTACTGGGGCATCAGACGCGTCAACCTTACCCTTAATTAGATTTCTCGCGCTCCCACCTGATACGCGTCAATGATCTCCAGCGAAATTAATGATCTCCCGCTGGAGTCTCGTCTCGACGCCCTTCTTTCACGAATTAACCATGCAGAGCAAGATGCTGGTTCCGAGGACGAATTTGACTATGCGGAGTTCACCCGTAAAAGAGCAGAGGAGGCTCGCAGCACCCAGCCGCCAGTAGCCAGTTCCAAAGCTCTTGCTCCTGCAATTCCATTTTCTGACGCTCTTGACGACTACGATCTTATGGAGGCAGACTTTATGGACCCTTCGCAGACGATACCCGAGGCAGACGAAGGAGACTTAGATGCGCCGGAGACCCCGCGGTTATCACGTCTAGCTTCGTCGCCTCGTCGTCTACAAAGCTCGCCGTTAGCCAATCGCGCTTCTCTCTCGCCGGTGCATTCTCCGGTAACGTCGCCGCGCGTAGTGAGCTCTCCCGTGCTCGCGTCATCGCCTCAGCGGGCTGCTGCAAAAGATCGCGATGCTGAACTCCTCAATGAGATCTATGCGGAAGCCGGCGTGGCTCCCCCCTCACCCACTGGCAACTCACCCACTGAATCACCGACCAACAACCCAGTAGCCAACGGGCTCGCGGAGGGACCTAGACACCGGCCCACCCGAAAAGCTGCTGAAGCCGCTGCTCGCGAGAACCAACGCCTGGAACGGGCTCTCGAGCTTGAGGTCGGTACTCGCACGGTTGCATCCGCCTCCGTCGATAGTTTCCTGGCTATGCTGGACGATACTAGCGAACCTCCCAGCGCCACCACGCCCATCACGTCTCCGCAAACCCCACTCAAAAATGCGCACCCCGCCAAACAAATCATGCTTTCGAGCCCGCCCAGCGCCCGTAAGCTGGCCAGCTTTGTGAGGTCAATTGCACCGGTTGGCTCTGGAGACGATGACGGCGACCTCGAAATTGTGCCTCAAACTGACAAGTCGCGCCGGTCGCGGCCTGTCAGGGCTCTTCTTTCCTTTGCGCGGCCCCATGAGGCTAATGCCGCAGCTGGCCCTGTGCGCAAATTAATTGCGGACCTGCAACTCAAGCAACGGCAGCAGATCTTGGCGTCACGCATGGCCAAGGTCCAGCAGATGGAAGCCATGGGTATTGACGTCTCTGAAGAAACCAAGGCTGCTGCCGAGGCGCCTGCCGAGGGGTCCAAGGAGTCGTATCTCGACAGGGAGCGGCGTCTTGCCGATGAGCTGCGCAAGCGAGAGAGACGAGAGGAAAAAGGTGACGTGTTCGGCTTTATGGACTCGGACTCGGATGCGTCTGACGCCGAGATCATGTCTGACGGGGCCGAAGGTACACCGGATAAGGCCCATGTTGAAACACGCATTGACGCTAACAACGACGGCGATAGCGACGACTCGCTTGATGTCAACCGCATGGATGATGATGAGGAAAGCATTCATAGTGCCAGCGAGCCGGATTCTGGCTCCGATAGCGAGCTGGAGATTCTGGATGTGGAGACTGTGTCTCGCCGGCAGCTGATTGACAGCGATGAGGAGGACGATGTGGACGACATGGACGACGCGGATGTGGATGCAGCTCAGGATCAGTCTACTCAAGCGGTTGCACAGCCCACTCAAGCGATTGCACAACCCACCCAGGTTGTACCGCCTTTGATTCCTGCGTTGCGCCGTGCCGAGCCGCAAGCCACCCAGGTACTGCCTGAGGTATCTTCTGACCGCCTTCGCGAGTTGTTGGGCGGTGTGCCCGCAGAGCTGGAGCCTACTCAGGAAGAACCTGGAGAGCCCAGCATTGTAGACGAGATCGACATCTCCGATAGTGGTAGCGATGTGAACGAGCAATCCGAGCCACTCAAGTTTGTGCCCGATCTTAGCGATCTGAAGGGTGCGCAACTGTCACGGTCGCAGGAAATGCGCGAGGTACGGCAGCGGTATCTGGCTGCGCAGGAAAAAGAGTTTGCAGCACCATTTGTAGATGACCAGGCCGAGGAAAGTGATGATGAATGGGCCGGAATGGGCGGTCGCAGCGACGACGATGGCCATGACGATGGCGATGGCCGTGACCTACAGGGGCTTGTTAATGACAAGGATATTGCTACGAATAAGGCCAAAGTGTGGCAGTTGTACAACCAACAAGAGCGGGATCGCGACGAGGTGGAGATCAACCGGCTTGTGGACGATGTGCACAACGGCTTCCGGCGCCGGCGCGGGGGCAATGGTCTGCTAGATGGGCTGAGCGATAGCGAGAGTGATGGCGAGCGACGCAAGGCCCAGGATGTGCGCCGGGCGCGCGAGAAGCGCAAGCGGGCTAAGTTGCTCGAGGGCTCGACGGAGGTGGCCAAGCTGGCTGCCAACGAAAAGACCATGGCGTTTGTCGAGAGCATGGCGGCCGACCTGATCAAGCCTGTACCTGCAACCCCGAGCAAGCCCACAGCCCTGTCCGTGCATGAGAGCCTGCGCTTCCTGAGCGAGTCTGCCGAGCCCGAGCCCGAACGTCACGAACCTATCGACATTGGCGTTGAGGATGACGTGGGACTGCCACGGGCAATGCTTTCGCTGCGGCCGTTGCGTAAGGCTACGTCCAAGGTAGGTCTGGGTCAGACATATGCGGCGCGAGTTGCGGCGGCAGAGAAAGGCGTTCAGTCAGTGGAGGTGCTGAAGTCGTTGGGGGCTCCGATGCGGGCTCCCAAGGCGAAGCGTGCGCGCGTGCTGGCGGCTCCTGCCCCTCACAAAGCCGTTCCTGCCAGCACCAGCCTGCCGCGGGCCGGCTCGCTATTCCGGAGGCAGTGGCAATAGGTCAGAATGCAGCCACAGTGTAGATATTTATGTCATTTCGATACGCGTTGACGCAGGAATTGCAGAAAGCGTACATAGAGCAGCGAAAGTCTAGACAAAGTGTACGCTGTATGCGCCCAGCTGTTCGAGAGTGTTAATATTAGCCAAAATAGATAGTTAACGGAATGGCATAAACCAGCCCTTAGTCTTGCGGGTCTGTTGGACATTAAGCAGTCGCTCACGGGCCGTGGCGGCGTTGGAGGAGGGCGCGGCCGTGGCAGCCGAACCTGATATAGCAGCAGTGGCCTTGCTAGCAGTGTTAAGCGCCGGCGAGTCGTATTCTGAGAAAATGCTCTCATGAGACTGGCTGCGGCGCAAGGTGGGACGTTCCAGTGCGGCCAGAATATGGGGCGCCAGCGTGGATTCACCCTGCTTTGCCGGCAGTGTGGGGACAATGGCAGGGGAGGGCAGTGCAGGTGCAGCAGCAACTGGCAGAGAGACCTTAGGAAGCGGCTCGCGCGAAAGTTTCTGCCGCAGCGGCAACTCTTTGGATAGCTGGTCCGCTTCTATTTGCACAGCCGCAACGTTTGTGGTAGCCGGCAGCAGTCCGGTCATGCTGATTCGTGGCCGCAGCGCCGCAGGAGTACTGTCCGCAACAGCAGGTTTGCCTAATGCGTCAGACATGTCGGCAAAAGAAGCGTCCATTGTCGTGTCTGCCGTCATGTCTGCCATGTCCGCAGTTTCTGCCGTCAAATCCGCCGTCAAATCCGCCGACAAATCCACCGTAGAATCTGCGCCTGCGAGACTCGTGTCTGCTGGGAAACTTGTATCCGCCAGCGAAACGTCCAATTGCTCGAATCTCGAGTCCATAGATAGGTCTGCGATATGCGAGACTTCGACGCTGGAAGACGACAACGACTCGGCCTGCGTATCTTGCTCCTCATCTTGAGAGTCGACGAGTGTTTGTGAAAGCTCCTGTTCGGAATAGCGTTCGCGTTGGGCTAGTTGTGTTGAGCGCGAAGTGGACTGGCTTCGAGTGGCATGCCGTTCGAGAGGCTTTCCTAGTTCTCCAAAACTGAACGGGTCAGAGGATGGCCGTTCCATGGCCGCACTTTCATTGAGACCACGGAAGTTTGCGGCAATGTTCTCCGCAAGCCGTTCCGCCCTCTTGGCCCGTAATTCTATAGCCGTGCGGTCGGACTTTGCGTGCGCGGCATCTTGGCGGAGCTCGACCTGCACGGCCTCCAGCATCTCAACCTGTTGCTCCAACGACTGCGCAAGCGAATAATATGAGTTCAAGCGCAAGCAGCGGGAATTTGCGTCAGCCAATCGGCCCGACAACTGGGCAATTTGTGCCTCGAGAGTGGCGATCTGCTCCATGGCATCGCGAGACTGGTCCATGAGCTGGGCATTTTCGTCCACCAACGCACCATTTGCCGCAGCCAATTGGTTTGTTTTGGCCCGAAACTCGGTTTCCTGGCGAGCGAGTTGCGACTCCATTTTGTGTAGCTGTAGCAGCAGCGATTTGCCGACTCTCGCGGAGAGAATCAGATCTTTTTTGAGACTGGCGATTTCCTTGTCGCGGGGGTCGGTATACGAGGAAGCTGAAGAGGTTGAGATTGAAGAGAGTGAGCTGGTGGGGGCGATGTAGTCTTTAATTTCTCTCACTAAGGCCTCTGGATTCATCCAGTGGATGGAGATAATGTCACTAGTGTGGATAGGGGGCTGGGTGGATTACGCGTTGGATAGACGTGATGCGCGTGGTTGGACGTGCACCGGTGAAGCTGGGATAACTGATGTGTCATGGCGGTGTTTCTGCTGAATAACTATGAGACGCGCTGACAAGGGGCGTTGGAACTGCTGAGTCGGATGTGTTGTCTGTGCTGAGTCCGTGCTTAGTCTGTTCAAGCCAAGCTGACTCTCAGCATCTGGGTGTCCAAGCTGCGTGATGCGACTGTTTCAGCTAAGCACCATGCGGGGCCCCTTACCCATGCAGCTTATTATAGATCCGGTTTAAGAGATGAGAAGAATATTTACAGTATTCGATCGCAAGAACATAATATTTCTAAAGAGCAACCAAACCTTGCTTAATTATAGTTCTTGACTACCGCGCAGATGCGAGATAAACAAGTAATGTCGAAATCAATTCATCTTGTTCTCGGTATTAGTCAGCGTAGAGTTCGCCCGATGTAAGCACCCGCAGTCAACGAACATCCTCAGTTCAACCCAATAATAAACAAACCAAGAACAAATGCAAGAACCGCCGTGCCCCACTGCGGCCAGGCGGGCACCACGTGGAATGGCTGCTCAGGCTTTTAATCCAAGTACCATTCAGCAATCCACTCGCCAGCAGCTTGAGTCTGCGCTCGAGCTGGAAATGAGCGAGACGCAGCGGTTGGCCGGCTCACTCCGAGAGTTCAAAGCCAAGTTTGAACGGGCTTTGCAGGTACAATGCCAGCTAGAAGAAGAGGTTGTTCAACGGGACAGTCAAATCAAGACGCTAGGGACCGAGCTGAAGGAAGCCCGCAAACAAATGCATCAAGCCGAATCGGACGTGGCTCAACTAACGATGGATCATATCAATGGACAAACTAAATGGCTAGAGCAAACGTCGGAAATGAACGATGAAATTTCGCAGCTTCGCAAGGAGCTGGTTGCTGCCCATGAGACAAACCTTAAGCTCAAGGACGCAGCCACCACGGCTCCTTCAACATCCAATAGCACCGCCTCCAAAGATGCCACCGGCGAAGATAATACCACCGTCACATCATCTACATCATCCATCGCCACAGCCACAGCTGTCCCACCAATTCTCACGTCGTCGTCAATGGAGCAGCATGCGCAGACGCTGCTGATCAAGGAGCTGCGTGTGCGTCATGAGCACATCAAAGAAGAAATCGCGCAGGTTCGCGAGATCAACGACCGATTGCAGGAGGAAAATGAGGGCTTCCAGCTTCTTCTAGCCGAAAAGACTATCTCGGGAGAGCTGCCGGGGTTGGCCATCGAGGGCACCTCACTGGAAAGTGAACTTGCACTTGGAGGCTCTTTGGAAGATCAGCTTACTCGTGGAGGTTCTGGGGGATCTCTCGAAGACGAACTTGCGAAGGCTGAGGCCACCGAGGCTGCGCTGACGGAACAGACTGAACACGCGGAGCAGACAGTACATGATGCCAGTGCCCAGGCTTCGACACACGACGCCGCTGCCGCGGAGCTGGCCAAACTCAAGTTTGAGTGCCGCTCACTTCAGAACCATAACAAGGCCCTGCGGTTGTCACTAGAGCGCCTAGTGTATCGGTTGCTGGAGAACCCTGACTTCTCCAAGACTATTGAGGAGACTATTTCACAGCGGACGCTCACCACGTTCAATAACCGCGTAGCGTCTGCATCTGCACGGCCCAGCCCGCGGCTCGACTCCCAACCTGTATCCACCGCATCTCAGTGGACCAACATGCTGTTCAACTGCCAGGTATCGGGCCAGCCGGGACGACGCGTGGTGACGAGCGGCGTGGACGACCATGTGCCGCGGCTGGCGGCGCTGCCGCTGTCCCCGCTGCCGCAAGACCGGCAGGCACGGTCGACGTCGCGGGCATCATTCTACTCCACATCCAGCAACCGCAGTACATCACCGCATACCGAGGACGACATTGTGATCGAATTGCCGAAACGGGTGCAGGTGCAGTCGAAGCTGCGCAAACTGCATTTCGCATGAAGCATGCTGGCTCGCTAGCTTTCCAGCTTTGTCGGCCATTGCCGTGACTCAATTCTACACCCTTATTTGCCTATCTGCACTTCTTTCATGATCACCCCATAATCATTGACTTGCACTACTTGATCCGGTTGTACTTGATCTGTTGCGCTTTGTAGTGTTCAGTCAATTTCACTGCCTAGTAAAGGCTGCCTATCAATCTGAATGTCTAACTAACTGACTATTTGTCTAAACATCTAACAATCTCGCTGTTTAACAATCTTGCTGTGAGTCAGTCTTACTGCATCCCACTCTATTTTTGAGTCCACACCACTTTTCCGTCACATGCACAAGTCAGCATTCACCACTATCTCATGATTCAAGTAGTTCTCCACAAGCATCACATGTAACTCTATCAATTCTCAATATTCCTAATCTCGGTCAAACTCCGCTATCTATTTAACAATAATTCAACTCAACACCCTACCCAACAGGTGAGATCAGCTGGCGCAACAACTGTTCAACCAGCTCAAAGCACCCCGCATTTGTCACCCCAGACTTCTCAACCTAAATCAACCACACAACCGCATGCTCGACCAGCCCAAGCCGGCGGGTGCAGGCTCATCCACAAAGCCCCAGGCAATTCCTACGAAACCGGGTTTTTTCGGCTGGGTGTCGTCCCTCGGAAGCCCACCCCTCGGTCCAGCCTCGGCCTCCTCAGCCTCCTCCTCGGCCGCGCCCCTGAAACTGCCGGCCACAGCTCCCCCACCTAGCACCGACTCCTCGGCAATTGCCCCCGAAACAGAGTCTGCCACCAGCGCTGCAGCAAAGCGCCTTGCCCGCCAAAATTCGGCTCGTAAGGACTCATCCTCGCTAACTCACGACGAAGCCCTCAACATCTCTCGCGCAGGCAGTGCATTCTCGCCCCCGCCGCCAGCCCCAGGCGCTCAAGCAATGACTGGACGGCCCCGCAGCAACTCTAAATACGACAAATTGGGACTCATGGCCGCGTACTCCGGCGGACCCTCTAGTTTCTAGCTTAGCTTTGTGGCCCCTATAATGACTCTATGATATACCTCCTTTTCTAGCAGTTGGCCCTGACCGCAATTCTGGGTAAGGGTTTGACATTAACCGTAGGGCAGGGTATTCGCTTTGTGGGGTAAGGGTCTGCTCGCACAAGAATTCAGGTACCACCATCATCAAGATGTCGTAGCTCATTTAGACATTTGACTTCACGGATTACTCGGTCTCCCCAAAGAACCAAGGCGTCAATTGGATACAAGAGCTAACTGTTGTCGCTTGATGGTCGTATTTTCATGATACTTCCATAGTCACGCTTGTCTGGTCACTTGTTGTTGCACTGATGTTTATGCATACCCAATAGGGAAGGCTAGCTCAACAAGGCAGGCAGAATTGCCCCGATATTTGCAGAAAGCGTGAATTGTCTGCTGCTTCTGGACTTATTGTTTGTCTACGGCTCCATCCGACGTTGGTGCTAAAGGCAAAGGTATGCTGGAGAAAGTAACGAGGGACATTGAAACTGATACTGAAAGCCCCGTCACTGATCGTAATATCATCCTTGCTAGTATTTTAGGCGGTATACTCGGCCTTTTACTTGTCATGGCTATTCTTCTTGGCTTCTGGGTCCGCAACCGCAAACGGTTCCCTTCGAAAGGAACTTCAGCTGAAGACGATGAAAGTATCTACAACCATTACGCGGCCTCTAGAACCCCTTCTCCTGTCCGTTTTCCTCCTCCATTACTCGAACAGCAAGCTATTCTCCCCAAATCCTCATCTCAGGCTCGTAAGGCTCCTGACGCCCCGAACGCTCCTTCTAAAAACCGGCTTAGCACGTCACGCAAAAAGTCCCCAGACAAGTCTCACCGGAAATCTGGAAATTCTCGCAAAAGCGTATCCAGCAGTATCTATATCCAGTCCCGCCCGCTTCCTGGCACACCTCGCCAAGCTCCTCCAGTGCCACGTGCCGAGCCGTTCATGAAAGATCCATTGTCGCACAGCTTCGTGAGCACAGCAAACCAACATCAGGCACCCACTGCCCCTCCTTCGCTGGTTCTTTCGTTATCGAAACGAGAATCCTCGAGTAATACTAGTATCCTCAAGAGCTCACGCCGCCAAACACTAAAGCAGTCATTAAACACTGTTATTCACGAGTCGATGAATGAGGAGCTGCCACGAACTCTACCTCAACTAAGTCCAGATGAAATCAAACAACAGCAGCCCCCTGAGTCGCCTCGTGCAGTTATCGCGGCCCCACAACGGCCCTCGCAAAACAATATGGGAGGCAAGCTGAAGGCTCTGCTGGGTCTTAGCGGCCGCAAAAAGAGTCTTCCCGAACAGCAGCCAGTTGCCACCACAAGACGTATCAGTCTGCCTTCGCCCGAGTTCAAGAAAACTTGGACCACCTACGATCCAGCTCCCAAGATTGACTTCACCTTGGATGGCGCTAGCAGCATTTATCTCCCGGATACGAACACCTCTTCCAGTACCGGTTCACGGAGCCGTACACCTGTTCATGCAACTCAGGGAGCAGCACCACAAACACCTCCTGAAAAAGTTATCACTACGCCTCCATTACCAGCTGCACCACTACAAGCGGCTTTACGAACATCATCCGAGTCGGAAGGCAACCCTCCTACACTTTCGTCGTCATCGACTCACGATACTTCTCGCAATCTGCATCCTACCAGCAGCAACGGCGGCACAGTGGGAACGGAAGCAGCATCAATGCAGTCCCTACTGGGTACTCGGCTGTCTGTCTGTATTGAGAGTGGTCTCTCCTGGTTGTCCGAGTTCCACAAGTTTGACTCGATGGGTAGCGCGGTAGGCACTCCGCTTCACACTCCGAAAATCACCCCGCAGTCCTTCCAACTGGCTCCTCCAAAAACGCCCGACAAGTCGGTAGTCTACTCTGCTGAAAATCCTTTTAATGAGGCAATCGCTCTAGCGCCCCGGCCATCTTCCCAGCGCCAATCTCTTCCGAAGCTAACCTTACCAAGTGGGCCCGCTGTCACGGGTTTGCCGTCACCGCCGGTCCCGGTGCCTCCGAAGGCATCTACTCGCCTTCCCTCGCTTCGAATTAGCCACATTTACAGTGAACCGATGCCTCCACAGCCGCGTCTCTCAGTCACGGAGGCACCGCCATCTATCGATGCCCACGCTCCAAGCGTTCTCTCGCCGCGGTATGGGCATACTCGTGTTGACTCTGTGCAGACATACGTCGAAGACCATCGAACATATGCTAACCAGCCCGAACTATACACTCCAGGTGGTGACACCCTTGCTCCACCGCCGGCCCCTTTTCCCTTGGATAATTCTCTGTCAGTTCCCACGCATGATCAGCCTCGCCCAGACACACTAATTGATGGTGACTGCGACTTTGACTTTGATCAAGGGAGACCGAGCGATAGCGCGACTCCAACAGGCACATTTGTGCAAAACTCTCGCCCTATCTCTGTGAGCAGCTCCATTTTCAACGACGACTATACAGGCGACGATACAGGGTTGACATTCGCTGATTTACAAAGACAGTATCGAGAATCTGGCATTAATTTGCGCCAGAACGGAGCTCTAGACTATGTCCGAGAAACCGAGGAGCTTTTAGAGTCTCTGCGAACTAACCAAGATCGGACTGGCGATGTCCGACGTCAGCCCCCAGGCTTGCAGAGTCAATCAAGCTCCGATACGCTACGACTGGGGCCAATCCCCAGCAATAGCGACGTTCGGCCTCTGCGGATCTCCAAGCAGCCCTCCCGTGGCGTGAGCTTGCAGCAGCCACCGCCATTTTGAGTTCAGTGCATGTGATCAAGGTTCGAGCATCACGCATTCTTTAAGTTTTTGTTTTAGAAGTTAAATCTTAACAACATTTTTGCAAGATCCCATCTTTGATGGGAGTGGGGCGCAGAACCTTGCATGGACACGCCCACAGACAGATCCAATGAGGAGGCTAGCTACGATCAGGCGCAACTCGGTCGTGCAAAGGTTCTCGGGGCTCTCCTGGGAGGTGTTATTGGTATTGCCGTCGTCATGATTGTTTTCACGTGTATTGCATGCTGGCCACGGCATCGTATGGTAACACGGCATCGAAAGGCTTTGGCCAGCAAGTCTCTCAAGATATCCAAGCCAGTGTCAGGAAATATCGCGGGGAGAACACGTCCAGGTACAAGCCAGTCGACGCACCAAGCCAGCCAACTAGCAATCACAAAGAATGGAGATAAACATCAGGTCGCTCGACCCACCATTCGTTACGGCGCGTCCAACAAAGTAAGTGACGGCCAACCAGTGCTCAAGCCTGATGAGCATAATAAGCCTGATAAGCCTGGTAAGCCCAGCATTCCTAGTGGTGAAACTTTTGGTATTCCAAGCAAGCTTTCATCTCGAGGAGCGAATACGCCCGACACTTTGAAGGTGTCCCTTCGACCTCTTCCGGGCACGCCGCGACCCGCTCCGCGGCAACCAGCTTCGCCCCCATATGCTCGAAATCCTTTGGAACATTCTATTCCAGAGTCACAGCGGACCCCGAAAGCACCCTCCAAGCCATTGCTGGCAGTCCCCTCGCGGGTCCCGCAACAGAGCCCCGGTTTTATGCGAAATCTACTGGAGACGCTGAAGTTTCAGAGCACGCCCGCCAAAGTCAGTGAGAGTGAATCCGAGAGATTTGCCCCATCGCCGCCAATCTGGGGTGCTAGCCAGGAGCGGACTCCGCAGGCGCGAAGGTCTTTCCAACGACTATTCAAAACCTCTGACAAGTTAGAACTAGGACGACCAACAAAGGTTGATAAACAAAAGGCTAGGCTGTCGGATGTGTTTAGGTCGTTACCGGATGCGTCCAAGCCCGTTGATCCTCCTCCGATACCCGTTCCGCCTCAGCCTGCTCAACGGTCATCCCCTTCTTCTGGATCCCCACGGGCACGCTCCGAGAAGAGATCGCCCTCAGAGATGCGGACATTCTCGGAGGCAAACACAGGGGTGCGTCTAGAGGGGAGCCCGAATACACGCACGGAGACACGACCACTCGAGATGATACGACCCTCACCTCCGCAACCACGTGGTAGGCCTTAAATCTATATGTAACGAACTCACACCATCCTGAACACACGGACCCTGCCTGCACCTTTAGGTAGTCAGTCGCCTCAATCTTGTCTTTGGCTGAACTTATAAATCCAGGCACACGCAGGTAGTCAAAGTTAACGTTTTAATCGGTATTTACCATTTATATAGAGGACCATACAAAGACCCATACAGAGGACCAGCCCCTAGGCAAGGGCCGGGTCCGGCTTGCCGTAGTCAAACTCAAAATAGGAGGGATCAAAGTGCAGCAGACGCACGTAGCCGTCTTCGGAGCCCGATACGTAGCAGGTGCCGTGCGGGTGCACTGCGATGGTGTTGATAGGACCAAAGTGACCACCCAGACGCCCCAAATCGTCCTCATAGATCTTGTGGAAAAAGTGGGTCTCGAACTTACCGTCGGACGACGTGGTGACATCACGGGCATCCATACCACCGCCGGCAATGATGAAGTTCTTGATGGGCGTGATGGCGGCCGAGTTAAGGGGCACGTCACCCGGGTAGCTCTTTTGGGTCTTGAGGTCGTCGACGTAGCACAAATGGCTGTTCTTGTCACGCGACGAGGTCACAAAGTACGTGCGGTCAGGGGACATCTGCAAGTCGGTGATGCGGTCCTCGTGGATCTTATTTTCGATCTCTGTTTCGCCGGTCTTGGCGTTAATTTTGGAAACAGTACCACCGCGGTGGGCGGCAATGATATGCTGGCCATCATAGGACCAACTCGCCTTCACAAACGGCGTGGACTTGTGGGCGTAGTGGGCTGTCTCGGTGAGTTTGGGGTTCTCGACGTCAGAAAGATCGACGTCGTAGAGCACGATGCTGCCCTTTTGGCCCATCTGCTCCTCGGCAACTACCAGCAGCTGCTTGTTATCCGGTGACAGTTCCACGAACCGGGGCGTGGACTTGTAGTCAATCTGGAGCTTTTCCTGGCCCGACTTGACGTCAAACACCCGCAGCAACAGATCAGAAGCGCCGGTGATGGCTAGACGGCACTCATGGTCGACGTCGATCGAGTAGACAGCACCGGCATGGGGGCCGAGAGTGCCCAGACGCTCGCCGTTGGAGCTGTACCATACGCACACGTTCTTATCACGACCGGCAGAGAAGAAAAGGTCGCCGTCGCGGTTGAATTTGAGCTGGGTCAACGGCCGTTCATGGCCTTTAACGACGATGGGACGCATTGAAAAATTTGATGACTAGCCGTCGCTACTAGCTTGGCTTCCCTGCCCAGGTTCCCTGCCTAGCCCAGTAGCCCAAGGTCGCATAGTGGCCGCCTCCCGAGCGCCTCAAGAGTCTAGTGACAGTTTTCGTAAATTTCAGCACCCTTCATTGAGACCTTCACTGACATTAGCTTCCCTAAGAATTGTCTTCGGAATGTGACTTTCACCGAGTAAACACGAGCGGTGAGAAAAAGATACTCCATAAAAGCGACATTCTCTCCCGAGACGGTGAGCCTTAAAACTAACTTCTGTAACTAAAAGTCAAACGCGAAATCAGTCGGGTCTGAAACAGAATAGAAAATCTAGCTATCTGAGTGGCTATCTAGTTAGTCAAGCTAAGCCTCAAGCTGGAGGCAGTTGTCAATCAAAGCCTTCTCCTCGTTCTTGTGCATGCTCTTGGAGCCTGCGGCAACCGACGCCGACGGCGGGCGGCCCGCGTAGCGAGCCTTGACGTCCGCGTACTTGTCGGTCTTGGCCAGCATGGTCTGGAGACGGGGCTGGACGTAGGTCCAGGCGCCAGCATTAAGCGGCTCTTCCTGACACCACACAATATCCTCGAGCGAAGGGTACTTGTTGAACAGCTCGCGCAGCTGCTCGAAGGGGAACGGATGCAGCTGCTCGACCTTGATGAACGCAGTATCCTTAATCTCGTTGTCGGCACGGGCCTTGAAGAGCGCAGCGTACACCTGGCCGGTACACAGCACAATGCGCTTGATACCTTCGCGGTCATTGATGGACTTGCCGAGCTCGACATCCTCAATGATCCACTGGAAACCACTGTCACCGGTGAACTCACCGATACTGGAGCGGGCCAGAGGGTGTCTGAGCAGAGCCTTGGAGAAGATCAGGATCAGCGGCTTGCGGAACTGACGCAGCATCTGGCGACGCAGCAGATGGAACAGATTCGCCGGGGTGGTGGGGTAAGCAACTTGGATGTTGCAGTCCTGATGCTGGCGATTCAGCTGCTCGGGGCTGGGGAACACGCGCGGATCCTCGTTTCCGAGCTGCAGATACCGCTCGATACGAGCAGAAGAGTGCTCGGGGCCCTGGCCGTCGTAACCGTGCGGCAGGGACATGACAATACCTGAGCGCTGGCCCCACTTGGACTCAGCCGCAGCAATGAACTGATCAATAATGACCTGAGCAGTGTTGGCAAAGTCACCAAACTGCGCCTCCCACATCACAAACGCACGCGGGTCAAACAGCGAGTAGCCGTACTCGAAGCCGAGCACACCATACTCACTGAGATGCGAGTTGGCAATCACAAACTGGTCCTGCTCCGCACCCATATCCTTGAGAGGAGTGTAAGTGCCGTCGCTATCCTGGTCGTGCAGGACAGCATGACGCTGGGAAAAGGTACCACGCTCAACATCCTGGCCGGTAACACGCACATGGTGGCCCTCCTTGAGGAGCGAGCCGAAAGCAAGCGCCTCACCGGTGGACCAGTCAATGCCCTCACCGCTATCAGTGGACTTCTTGCGAGCACCGAGAATACGCTTAAGGTTGCGGTGCACGGTGATGCTCTCGGGCCACGACGAGATGGTGTTGCCGATATCCTTGACCAGCTCCTCGCTGATGGCGGTGGGCTCGTGAGGCAGAACCTCAGTGGCCAGCTCGCGGGCGGTCTTGAAGTCCTTCCAGGCGGTTGAAACCCACTGGTCCTCGTTGCCGGCACCATGGTCCTTTGACTTCTCAAACGAATCCTCCAGCACACTCCAGATCCAGTCGCGGTGCTCCTTGATGTCAGCCTCGGTGAAAGTACCCTCCTTAACAAGCTTATCCTCGTACTGCTTAAGGGCAGGCACCTTCTCGGCGATCTTCTTGTACATGATGGGCTGCGTGAATGAAGGCTGGTCGGTTTCGTTGTGGCCGTACTTGCGGTAGCAAATCAGGTCGATAATGACATCGCCCTTGAAAGTGGCGCGCCATTGAGCGGCCAGGTTGAAAACAAAGGTCACGCTCTCAATGTCGTCACCATTGACATGGAAAATAGGGGCATCAATGGCCTTGGCGAAATCACTAGGGTAAGGCGTAGAACGACCCTGGCGAGGGTCGGTAGTGAAACCAATTTGGTTATTGACAATCACATGGATGGTACCACCAGTAGAAAAGTTAGCCAACTTCTCAGTACCCAGAGTCTCGTAAACAACACCCTGAGCCTCGACGGCAGCATCACCGTGCAAAAGAACGCCCATGGCCTTGTCATATACACCCACATCCTTTTTCGAGTGCTGGATGGCGCGGGTCTGGCCCAGAACAACCGGGTCCTCGGCCTCCAAATGCGACGGGTTGGCAACAAGCGACAGGTTAACCTTCTTGCCACCAGTGGTGGGGCGCTGGTAGTGCATACCCAGATGGTATTTGACATCGCCAGAGCCCTCGTCAAACACCTGCGAGCCCGAAAACTCGTAGAAGATGTCCTCGTTGGGCTTGCGCACCACGTTGGACAGCATGTTCAAACGACCACGATGAGGCATACCAATAACAATGTCCTCAACACCGGCATCTACCGAGCTGTCAATCAGCTGCTTCATACCAGGCACCATGGTCTCACCACCCTCCAAGCCGAAGCGCTTGTCGTTGGGGAACTTTGTGGCCAAAAACGTCTCAAACAGCGACGACCACATGAGACGGTCGAGAATACGACGCTTCTCGTCCTTGGTGTACTCAAACGGCACAGGGACCTCGACACGGTCGCGGATCCAGTCGCACTTTTCCCGGCTGGGGATGTGCATGTACTGCACACCAATAGAGCCGCAGTACACCTTTTCGAGCTTCTCAATGATCTCGCGGATGGTGTAGTCCTGGGGGCCCTCCTTCTCCAAGAAGCGCGGGAGGATGCCGGGGCCCAGCGAGATCTTGCGATCAAGATCCTGCTCGGTCCAGCCATAGTGCTCAATGGTAAACTCTTTAGGAGTGGTGGCATCATTGGCAAAACCCAAAGTCATGCCCAACGGATCGACCTTTGCGCGGAAATGACCCCGCACCTGGTAAGCGCGCACCAGCATCTGGACCTTCAAGTGGTCCAGCACGGGCGTGTCCTGTTGTTGCTGGGGCAGGGCTTCGATGTTGGAAGTAGGAACAATGTTCGGAGGCGCAGTGAACGACTTTGCAGAAGGCCGGCCGCCGTCAAGGTTCTTGAAATATGCTTGCCACGACACATGGACCGATTTGGGGTCCTGCTTCCAGGCCTGGTACATTTCGTCGATATAGTTTGCATTACCGCCCTGTAAAAACACGTCGGTATCCGTGGTGGCCAAACGGGCAGGGGCCGCGCGCATCAGCGACGCCCGCGCGTTCGACACCCGGCGAACTTGTTTGGACAACGTCCTAAGCATTTTTAATTTAGTTAGGGGGGTAAATATATTTTGGGATTAAATGACCTATAAGAGTAGGAGGATATGTCAGGTTAGGGTCCGGTCCCTGCCCGGTGTGCGCCCCAGATTTCGGCTATTCATATTGACTCGAAACGTTGTTATATCGAGGCAAATTTTCAAATTACCCTGATAACAACTGAATCTGAACCAAAGCCGAGACTTAATTTCATGTTAGTACTTGTTGGAAAATGGCAGCGATGACAGCTCCTTGAGGCCGTTACCCTACCGCATCGGCCGCTGCAGTAGCGACTGGAGAGTCAAAAGTTTATCAGAAATGTTCGATTGTCAGTATTTCAAGCACAATTAGTTCAATCTATTGTATTGCCAGCTGTCATGTGTTTTGGTTAATTTGTACGTTTGGCTCCTTTGATTGACGTCTCCAAGCACTACCTTTGACGTTGCTGAGTCTTCTCCTTGAACCGGCGGGCGGCTGAGTAAGCGAACGCCCTGCCGAGTTTGGCATCTTGAAGCATCTAGGAGCATCTGATGTGGCGTTGCTGCAATCGCATCGACTCATGGAACGTTCTTACTAGAACTAAGTTTGTGGCACAAGGCTATAGACTATGTAGAAGCTGATGGCTGAGAATTGGGGAACTAGTTGAAAAATCTCTAGCGTAGAAGCCTACGAACACTGACAGTACCTCCCCGAAGCGAATCCCCTAGCCCTTCAAGAAGGCAAGCTAGGAATCCTCTCACAATCCCAGATTGCTGGCCCTGGGGGATAACTATTTGGATACATTTCTATTAAACCAATGTCTCGTACCCTTGGGCTATATTGAGTGGCTTCAAGACAGGCATACGATCACCTACAAGCTACTGGTAACGAAGTATCTAAATATTGCACCATTATGCTACCAACAATAAATGAACTGTGGTATTTCCTGACCCTAGCAGACTACCGTTTCGGCATTAAATCGATATAAAGCCGCTACACGTGAATAATGGTGGTCTAGAAAACTGAGTGATCTTAAGGCAAGAATTGCAGGTGGAAGTCTTTCAAGGGCTCAGTTTTCATGGACTTCCAAAGGAGTTCTTCTTGAGTTGTCGCTGAACGTCAAAGCGGTCTGGTTCCCTACCCAGCGCGAGTGCTGGCGCCAACACTGGCAGTAGTACCCCAGCTTACTAGTAACATGACACTGGCCCCCACTATTCAAGAAATTCTAGACCTAAAGACCCTGCGATGGGTTTTTGTCGGCGGAAAAGGTGGCGTGGGCAAGACCACTAACTCGTGCTCGGTGGCTTTGCAGCTGGCTAAGTGCCGCGAGTCGGTGCTGTTGATCTCCACCGACCCCGCTCACAATCTCAGTGATGCTTTTGGCCAGAAGTTTGGCAAGGATCCTCGGCCCGTCGAGGGTGTACCCAACCTGTCGGCTATGGAAATTGATCCCACTGGCACTATCGAGGAGTTTTTAGCCAGCCAGAAAGGAGCCGAGGGCATTACGGACCTGGTGCAGGATCTGGCATTTGCGATCCCCGGTATTGACGAAGCATTGTCGTTTGCAGAGGTGATGAAGCGCGTGAAAAAGCAGGACTTTTCCGTGGTGGTATTCGACACCGCACCTACAGGCCACACGCTGCGGTTCCTGCAGTTTCCCACCGTGCTGGAAAAGGCACTCAACAAGCTGCGTGAGCTCACCAACAAATTCGGTGGCATGCTCACGCCACTGCTAGGCGTGCAGGGCAGTACTCTGGATGAAATGTTTGCCAAGCTTGATGAGACCCGTGACGTGATTGTGGAGGTCAATAACCAGTTCCAGAACCCTGATTTGACGACATTTATTTGCGTGTGCATCGCCGAGTTCCTCTCTCTTTATGAGACTGAGCGCATGATCCAGGAACTAACGTCGTTCGGTATTGACACAAATACCATTATTGTCAACCAGCTTCTGTTCCCGAAACCGGGCTCCAACTGCGAGCAGTGCACGGCCCGCGCAAAGGTCCAGCACAAGTACCTGGAGCAGATCCACGAGCTTTACGAGGACTTCCATATTGTCGAAATTCCCCAGCTCACAGGTGAGGTGCGGGGTGTTCCCGCATTGGAGAAGTTCAGTAAAATGTTGCTCCACCCCGCCCCTGAGGTGCGGTCTATTACTTTTTAGTGTGCTTGTAGGATATTCCTACTGTTAGCACTAGCCTATACTCCTATATATTCGGCTGCGTTCTCTACCTTATGAGTCGTTACTGGGTGCTGTCAGCAGCCTTACGGGTGTTCGTTCAATTTGCTTCATATTTGTCGTTGTTGGTTACGGCTCATCCCAGCTCAGCGGCTACAGCTACGATTTTCTAGTGAGATTTTGCCGTGTTGATGGACTGGTAGATGCAAGCCAGCGTATCAGAGTATTATTGAGACCTTTGTAGAATATGTCTTAGATTTGGCACTAATTGCGCTCTGGTGCGCCTTTAGCCGACACCTTTTCCCTGGCTTTGCTGCTTTAGACAGTACTATCCTTGCAAGCTAACTTCCCAGTTAACTTCCCACTCAGCTTCCCAGCAGTACCCACTAAGTAACACTGGAAGTAACAGTAACAGTACCAGTAACAGTAGTAACCTCCCAGCTCATCTCTAGACCACCTGGAAAGCTAGATCCGGCAACCAGCCCCAGAAATAACCCCTGAAACCAGTATGCCAGACCAGACGGCGGCGACAAAAGAATTGCTTGTGCGAATGGCCGGCCGCCTGGCTCGAGGTGCTGAATATACTCTTGACGACGCCTATCAACTGCTGGGCGTTCTGGCCAACGACGTGGGCGCAGAATGCTTCACGTCGTGTCCGGAAAAGTGGCAGGGCATCCGTGATTGTATCCAGCGGCTGGAGGTGCTTCGAGCGCGTGCTTGCAACACCCTAGTATTCCATGACGACGGGTCTGCACTATTCTCACTTGTGCACGAGGGCCGCAAAATGCAGCGTCTGGCACAGCGCATTCTCTCGTGCACGGATCAGTTCGGTATTGAAAACGCCAATTACTATGCGTGGGATTACCTCCCTCACTCGGATTTCCTGCTGGAAACGCTCGACGAGGACTCACTCGACTCGTCGGACCCGCTGAACATGCTGCTCCTCGATACGGCCCTACTCTATCAATTCCTATCCTGGGTGGAAGAATACAGGGAACTCTGGGCCGGTGTTGTGAACCAACTCCGAGAAGCGTTTGGGTCCGACGTTAAGGTGTTTTCACTCGAACCTCTGGACGTGAAGTTGTCGGCACCATGATCCGGCCACCAGATTTTTTTTTCCAGAAATGGTTCGATGGTCTAGTAGGTTATGGCATCTGCTTAACACGCAGAACGTCCCCAGTTCGATCCTGGGTCGAATCATTTTTTTGTCTCACGACGTCACAGTATGGACTTCAAAATCTATGGATTTATTCTGGTTCTCATTCAAACGCTCTCTTCGGCTGTAATTTTAATTATTTCTTATATTAACTTATGCTCAAGGCGGAGTTTAGCGAAGTGTTCGACAAACTGCCAGCCGCCGATGTGCCTACCTGAACATACCATTTTTCTCGCCAAGGCGACGGAACCGCGCGCCCGGCACGCTATCTGTTTCAAGCTTGTACTGCCGCCATGCCTCCCGCAGGTGTTCAGGCCGCAGTGCCTCTGAGCGGGTGCCTCGAATAGCATCCATTTTCTCTTGGACGTCCCGCGCCCGTTCGACGACCTCACCGACCATAACTTTGGACATGCCCGACAAAGCCACCGACACGTTTGCGGTAATTGATTGGTTGAGCACTGCGTTTGCGAATTTCTTGACGTTATTGCGGTTGATGTTGGCTCGGCGGAATGCCTCGTAACGGTTCATTTGATCATCGTCAAAGTTCTTGAGGAGTAAGGTCATGCGCTCCTTGGCAAGCTCCTGCTCATCCGTACCACCGTTATCATTTTGTTCCGCCAGCAACCCTTCAATATCATCCTCTTCTTCCTCCTCCTCTTCTTCCGGTCGCTCCTCCTCCTTCTTAGACATCCTGTGTGACAAAGGTCTGTTCCCAGCTGAATAGTCTAATTGAGCAGCCACCTAACTAAGTTAGCAGGGTCCGCTCCCTTGTTAGCTGGGTAAATGTAACTGGATTATGTAGGATGAGTTAGCTAGGCAAAGTGACACAAGCATAGACATGTAGGCCAAGACGAGGCGTTGAGTAAAGTGTTGAGATGCAGCATTCTAGATTGAAAGCAATAATAGGCTATTAAATAAATGCAAGCAAAGGCAACATGATGGCTGCGCCGATGGTATTAATGGCTCCCGCGTTGGGCTCTGCCGCTGTGCCGTTGGCGGCCACTGCAGCTCGCGTGCTGGACGCAGATCCCGACGCAGATGCCGTCGAGGCACCGGCCAACCCGTCAGACGTACCAGCGGAGCCCAAGAACGACACGGATGCTAGGCTAGCGCCCGACGAAGGAGCCGCTGATGAGTCGACAAGAATCCCTTCGGCAGTGTTTAATGGTTGACCCGAATCGGTGGTGATATCATTTGTCGAAAGCGAGCCGGCGAGGCCGCTGGGCGTCAGCGCTGCCGGCAGCACTGTGGTCATGGTCACAACTACAGACGAACCGGCGGCGTCTGTTGTGGGGGCAGTTTGACTGGCAACAATAGAATCAGTAGCGGCTAGGGCCGAAGTGATAACGGAGCTGGCTTCGCGCGCGTGGATCCACATTTTCGAAATAGCTGAACTTTGGTTGGAGTCGAGGGGATCAACAGCGGTATTGGGTGTTTAAGTAGGACGATCAGAACCCCACGCAACTGACACAGCTTCAGGATCGAAAGGAGGTTTGTTTCACACTCATGCATCTACGAGTTTAGCTCTCGTTGCCAGGGCATCCATGCACGATCCACCAGTCATGGAGCCATATCCTGCGAACCCCTGCAGGTTCAGGGCTGAGGCAGCCTGTGACGTCATCCATGTCTACAACGGTGATTGGAAGAGATCGGCCGAGAGCATCGCACTGGTGTGGGGTGCATAGATCATCACGCGTTGATTTAATTTTTCTTGCTCCCTGCTGCTATTTCCTTTGTATTCCCGCCACAAATTTCACTGCTATCTTCCCTCGCTGTGCAAACACGCTTAGGGTTTGTGTCCTGGAATGATTCAATTGTGCATGTGCTGCTGAGCTTAACTGCATTCTGTCGGTAGCCGCTTGCCTTGGCATGCTCTGGAAAAAAGTATGGTGTTCGGCTGTGCGCTAAAAAAATAGAGTAAAAATAGCGCCTACTGTCTGAAAGATAGCTAGGAGGTCTCCAAGCCTACGGTTGTCAATACTGATCTGGACTCATGCACGGCACGATTCACAAAAGGGGACGCGGTACATTCTCCGTCACTGGCATGCATGCCTCAGGTTAGGATCATCAAACATCTGTCTATCGGTCCAAACCAGTTCCTTGCCTCGATAACGCCATCCATGCGCAGTAGTGCATTTCTAGCTTCCACCACGCGCAGAAATGTATTTATTATTTATGTGCCTGACATGCGGGCGCACGGACATGTCTCACTTTTTGGATGGGTCTAGACCCAGGCTTTAGTTACGGTAGTGCTAGGCACAGAATCGTCGATTTGGCTGATTCTCGACGCTGCCTATGGTCTCTATCTTTGGATTTTCGCTTCTTGGTTGTTATCTATTCTGGTCGACCACCATTTGTTATTGGCTCACAAATACTATACAAGCTATTTATGTTTCATGGGAGGAATAACAAGACCCATAGACCATAGAGCCAGAATACAGGACAACGAAAATAAGAAACAACATTAAAAACACCGGCGACTCCTCGGAGTATACTCCAGAATAAAAAGGTCCCAATAACGGATAATCCAAATAAAGGTCAATCTGGATAGAAAGACTCGAGGAAAGCTGTGAGGCATCTCGCGATGACCAATGCCATTTCCTGAGCTCCAGAGATGCTTTTGGCCACAGTATATCAACAATATTACCCGACAACGGGTTCTTCATACATACCGCAACATTCTTCGACAAATATCACGCCTCAGTGACCCTTTGGCAAAGACACAGCTTCACCAGGTGGCTCGTGACGAGTTTTCTAGTCACAAGTATGTCACTAATCTCTCCCAGATAAAGGCCCTGCAAGACCTGGCTTCCCAAGATCAGCAGCTCCTGGAAGCAGCCAACAGAGGCGAGGTCAAGGCCCTGACTGAGGTTCTGGATCGAGGTTTCCGCTCCGTGGGCACTGGAAGGTCGCCTTTGCACAAACTGATTCCTGGACGCACCTCTGACGTCGACCGCTCCGACCCTGCATATATCTTCAACAACCTTACCGTGCCGGCCACGGCCACGTTTGCAGAGCATCAAGAAAGCACACCGCAAACCAGTGCGTTTCATGGATTTATGAGTATACTAACCGGCAACCGCCTGAGCTCTGGCACTGACGGACGCAAGCTACCACTAAAGATTGAAGAACGCTACACTGTTCTCGGTAGACGACTGGCCCTGTCGCGGCAACGAAATGTGATCCGCAGAGCTTATGGGCGCATAATACGTGACTCGGTTAAGCCCGTGCACATGTCTGTGATCGAGCACATTCGCAAACAACTACAGGACTATACACTCCCCAGAAAATACCGTCGTCGTCTTCAATTCTGCATGCGAGAATACTATGCTTTGCAGAGCACCGAGAAAGGCTATAAGGTGGTGCGTGCATACCAATAGCCCTCATAAACTAGGACGAGCACTGTGACAACCGGCTGAAGAACAGAGAGTGACCTACAGGTTATAACTTATATTAAACGGTGCTAGACCGTGAACATATCTATATGATGCATATCATGCGAGAGCGTGCAGATCTCCGATCCACGCATGGCCACTGCGTCGGCTTCATAGTCGAGTGCTTTTCCTTCAGCAAGCGCCCCCCCGAGTGTGTAGACCCGCACAGTGGACCCATCGGTAACAGCAACGCGGTCGTTATCAAATGAGGCACCGCTGCCGATAACTTTCGTCCCCGCCTGACCTAGCTTGCCCAGTTCCATGTCGGCGGTCATTCCATAGAATTCCTGGTCGTGAAAATGAAGGCCCACTAAGGACATATTGTAAGTTTTCGCGACACGGAAAGTGGCAGAAATAAGTTGCTGGCAGTGGGCATGAACACTTTCAAAAGCATTATTGAGCTCGCCCGCAAGACCCAGACCCTCAGAAAAAGTGGCCTCGTAGTACTTTTGTAGGTATACGAGGGCATCCCTAGGCTTGAAGCTGTCGGCGGGCACGACTACCACCGAGCGCGAGATGGCATCTGTGAATTTACGCTGCATCACGCCAGCCAGCGCATTGAAGCACAATGCGCCGACATGCAACCACTCGAATAGCTGATAGTGGCGAACTGAGATTTTGCGCGCTTTGATTGCCAGCTCGTCGATGTCACTGGGAGTTAGGCCTCGTGGAAGACGCGATCCGCAGGTCGATGCTGCCCCTGCCATACCACCAAGCATGGCCACAATCTGGGCGGGTATTTTTAAAAGGTTGTCCCTAAAGAGTGCTCGTATCTCATCGAACTTGGTGACCACTCCCTTGTGCCAGCGCTTGAAGCCGTTCTCGTGCTCGCTGTTCATCCACTCCTCCACTTGTTGCTTGTACTCCCCCGACGGATCTTGTATGAAGTCATAGAGAATGTCGCGAGGATCATCGGATGCATCGGAAGATGCGAGTTTCCCTAGAAATCGCTTGTCCAATGCCAGCACCGACTCGTGCAGCTTCTCAAATGTCTGCACACCCGTGCACAAAGTCGAGAGCATAGCAGCCAACTGAGCAGGCTGTTCGCTGATCAGTGGTAGAATATCGCCATATTCCGAGAGATAAGAGGATTGAATGACCGCAACTCTGGTCTTTCCAGCAACCGCGTAGCTGGTTTGATCGGCATTGGCGCAGATGTACTCGATTGGCTCGTCGATTGCTTGCAGGCGCGTCAAATCAAGGCCAAAGAGCGACAAAGATAGCTTACCCGACTTTAAACCAAACGTCAGAGGCACCGGCGTAGTAACAGGACTTGGGATCAGTGGATCGGAGATATCTTGTCGCGGTCGTGCTGCGGGCCACGCTACTGCGGAAACATCCTCAATCGAGCATTTGACCTCGTCTCCTCGACCCGTGGCCGCGCTGAGTAGTTGCACGGTGCCATCCTCGTAAACCACTGCCAATTTGCTGCCGTCGTGGTTCCACAGCGTCCGGCGCGCGATGGAACCACGTTTCCCCGGGACCGACCAGACCAGCTGGCCGCTCGAGCGGTAGAGGCCAATTCCGCCAGTGCGGCCGCACACCACCACGGTATTTATAGTCGGGGACCAGCCCAGCGTTCCGGCGACCGCGGGGTACGGAAGGGTGTGCATGTTTACTATCGAGAAGCAGGGCAGGGACGTTGAGGGAGTGACTTAGAGGGAGGGTCCTTTGCAGCTGGGAGATTCACTTAGTTAGAATAGCACCCTAACACAACATAGACTGAGTACGGAGACTGCTGGGTTCAGCTGCGACTAAATGCTTGGACTAATTGGTGAAAAAATCCCCATACATAGGACTCAACATTGAATCAATTCTGTTTCTGTTTCGATTCCAAGTTTCGAAATCGACTGATATTGTTTTTTTTTTTTTTTTTTTTTTAAGATATGCTTCTATTAGCAACTGACCTTGAGGCTCTAGTTCTCGTACTTCAGTCGCCCACCCTCTAGGTAGCTTTACATCTGTAGAGGTTAGTTTAGGAGCGAGCAGTCTACTGGGAGTTTGACAGTGTGAGCTTAGCGCTGTGTTAGTCTGGTGTCTGCAGGCTGGGAGTCTTTAATCAGACAGGACCTTAATAGGAAACCATGTTTGCTAAAAGCGCCAACTTCAAGCCGTTCGCGGCAATCAAAGGGTCTGAGCGGAAGCAAACCCTCAAGAAAATTGCTTCGAAATTTGGGGTCGATGTCGACGGCCGTGAAACGTCGCTAATGCCCAAAACGGTGCAGAGTGCTCGCTGTGCTCTGCATTCGGGCATGCTGGTACAGATCTACAGCGACGACGGACATCCCTTGTGGATCACCATCAAGGATATACTGATTCCGACTGTATATATGCTGCAGCTGCAGCCAGATCTTCTGCCTGTTGTATGGACCGTCCCCAACACCCTCGGGTACCTCCAAAACGGAGCTGATTTCATGACCCCAGGAATCTTTGGTGAGAATGCCAAGGCCGGAAAGGGTAGCCCTGTGCAGATCCGCTCGCTGGATGGTAAGCTTATGGCTGTTGGAATTGCTCTGATCAATCTGGAGGCTGTCAAAGAGGGCGACAAGGGCAAAGCAGTGGAGGTAGTGAATGTTGTCGGCGATACGCTAGTGCCTTCTCTACCTGCCGCTGCAAGCGCTAGCGCCGGTACTAGTGGAGCAGCCGCCGGAGCCGGATCAAGTGTTGAAGCGGGAGCCGAAGCCGGGGCACCAGTAGGCGATGGAGCAGGCGGTGGAGCAGACGATGGAGCGGGCGATGCAGATGAGGCGCTTACAGTTGAAGAAGCAGATGACGCCTTCAATTATGCCTTCGGCAAAGTACTCTCTATCACACATTCATACCCCATGCCATCTGCAACATTTGCTGCTCTTCTCAACGAGAACCTCCCTTATAGCCACCCCGATCTGAGCATCAAAAGCACGAGCTTCAAGAAGTTGGCCAAGTTCTTAAAACATGCAGAGAAGGAGGGCAAACTGACCCTCAAGGATAAAAAAGGCGATATTACTATTCAAAGTGCCAAGCAGGTCACCGACAACCTCCCGGCCGCGCCAAAGAAACGTGTGCCCGCGGCGCAGCTGGAAAAGCAGGCCGCCAAAGGCACAATGGATGCCAAACTGTTCTACAAGCCGCGATCACTTGCGCGGCCCATCCTGGAACCACACTCTATTGATCAGTACTACACTGCTGGAGAGTTGCGCAAGCTTGTCGAGGAGTACATCGGGACACAGAAACTGGCCACGGGAAAGCAGGTAACGGTAGATGATAACCTGCGACGAGCCCTCGGTATGAAGCAGGATGTTTTAGAGACCACCCGTGAGAAGATCATGCCGGCGTTCCTCAACAATTGCAACCCGTTCCACACCATCCAGCGGGTGGACGATGAGGCAGCCCCCAAGATGCTAAAGGGTGGCATTCCGCACATTGAAATCTCCACCGAGCGGCGCGGCGGCAACAAGGTCGTCACAAAGATCACAGGCCTAGAGAAGTTTCTGCTGGACCCCAAGGTTGTTGCCGAGCGGCTGCGGCACGCGTGCGCGGGCTCCACCACCGTGCAGGAAATTCGGACAGGTCTACAGGTAGTTGTGCAGGGCGAGCATGTGCAAAAGACGGCCAATGAGCTAGAGAAGCAAGGAATCCGTCCTGCGTGGATCAAGAAATAGGTGCCCAGCCATGTGGTTATATATGTTTCATACTATACACGCTTGATGCGTAGCATTGCGGTGACATGACAGCGACATTACAATAACACTTTCGCGTCAATGGCGAAAGCGCCTGCGGGCCCCAAGCATGGTGGGCACCTGGTCTCTGGGAGAGCTGCAGAACTGAGTGATACGTGCTACATGATTCAAGTCGGATCGACTTGGGCGTTATATAGTGCTCTAGAGTTTAGAGGGTTGCTTTGTGTTTGGTCTGAGTCTGCTTTGCGAGGACTCAGAATCAGGCTTTTCTGGGTTGCTGGTGGCAGAAGTGGTATAGGAAGTGGGGGAGGGTGAAGTTGTCTTGAGCGGCTTCAGGTCCGTCGACTGTGTTGCCAGGGTCGCTGCCTCTGCCTCTGCCTCTGCCTCCGCCAATACCTTTCTTTCAGTGGCAGCAGCATCGGCAGCTGCTAGCTCCTCCTGAATCTCAGGAGACAGTTTGCGTCTCTGAAACAATCGCAGCCACCCGGAAAGCAGCACCACGATTATGGGCCCCAACAGCGGCATATAAACGGCGAGTTTATGCTCATCGGGGAAAAAGGCCTGGGCAACCATATGCTTGTCGAAAAACGCGCGCTCGGCATCAACCAGAGCGCGTCCCGCCAGTGACACGGCCAGTCCCCATTGGCTGGCGCGGAGTGCAGTCAAACTGCCGGCCAGGGCGGCCAGCGCCCGGTCCGACAGGGTCTTGACGCCTTCGGGGATGGCAATTTGCGGCATGTTTTTAGCTAGACGATCAAGCGAGCCCAGCGACGCAGCCGCAGCGCGTAGAGCGCGGACTGTAGATATTCTGGCAAGCATTTCAAGCCGAACTGGCACCGACTGCGGCTCGGCCGACGCGCCAAGGAGCGCCAGCAGTTGCGACGCGAAGATATCCATTACCGGCGCCAGTGCATCGGCATCCAGACGCCGACCCGGTCCCAGCTCATTAAGAATAGCCACACCGCCCCATTGTGGCACCAGAAACGAGTTTGACTCCGAGTTCTCAATCTCGAGCGGGGTCTGTTCCTGCGAGGGAATATACAGTACAAAGTTGAGTGTGGGGTACTCAACGCTAGAAGCCAGGCTCCATTCGGCAAAATTGACCAGCGTGCTCAGATCTGGCTTGTAGAGGATATGCTTCCCCGAGCCGTCATTGTGAGGCTGGCTGCCAAGATCCGCATAATACTCGACTTGGGTATCCACAGTGAGATTGGCAACATTGGCTTGCAAGGCAGCGCGAAGAGGCTCAAACCGGGTCAATGCACCGTCGATATCCCATGAAAGTGGCTCTCCACCACCATGGAACAGACTGAATGTCAGATGATACGCGGGTGAGTAGCCGACAACATGGTTTGCCAGCGCACGGTTGCCACTCAGCCAGCGCAATTCCTGGCCATACACGGCGTCCAAAAGAATTCCCGCAACCAGATCGGGCACCCGGCCGTCGGCCAGCGTGGTCATCGAGTACCAGATCTCGACTTTCTGCTCGTCCGGGGAAATGTAATAAGTGTCGCCGTCTTCTGCATCCACGTGAACCTCCAGGCCGGCAACAGTGGATTCCTGGGCGCCGTCAAGGACGTGGATTCTCCACCCAGAGATGCCATCCTGTTCTAGTCGCTGGTCCAGCATCATTTGTGTGGCCGCAACAAGATCAGGCGTCTCGGAGCTTCCATATAAGTAGATGGGGACGGTCGTCTCTATCATTTTGTCTATGCCATCGTAACGGGCCATAGCCTCAGAATCAAGTGGCGCCCGGTATATAGTTAACGTGTAGTACCATAGGGGGATGGCCAACGCACACCACGCTGAGACCGCGGGGATGATCATGCTGACAGGTTAGACGCAGCGTATACACACACATATACGAATCCCCATAATACGGTACGAGTTTTCACAACAAATTTAGTAGATACAACAGGATGATGAGTTTACACGACACTCACCCGTAAAAGTTTTACCTGATTCAAAAGGATATATACAGTTAGACCTCAATAACAATACTGGGCGAGGCAGTGGACGTCAGCAGCGACCGACCAATGTAGCCCTTCTTGGCCGACTGAACGGCTTGCAGCAGCTCGCGCACACGGTCCGTGGCCGTGAGAATGTTGCGCACAATCTCGGTGTCAGTGAACGACGCGCGGCCAACCGGCAACGACAGAAGCGTGTCCGTTTGTTTAAACGACATCTCTCCACGAGCAGCAGTGATGGCTGCACCAATGTCGGCAGTGACGGTGCCACGCTTGGCATTGGGCATTAGGCCGCGCGGACCGAGAATACGTGCCACCTGATTCAGACGGCCTACCATGTCGGGTGTAGCGTACATTCGGTCAAAATCAGGCTCTTTGCCCTCGGCAAGCGCATTAATGATTTCGTCGCCGCCCACAATCGCAGCTCCAGCTTGTCGAGCCTGTTCGGCTAAAGCACTATCACCAGTCACAACGCAAATACGCTCCTCATCCAGCGGCCGAGGAAGTCGACAGGTGCCGCTAATCTTCGGCACACCCTTATCGGCAACTATCCGCATGGTCAGGGTCAGCGTGGTAGCATGGCCGGGCCGACCCACTTCGGCGGCCCGAATGTATTTGAGAGCAGTAGAAATGTCCATGGAGTTTGGCTGCAACAGCGACTTTTTCGCCTCGTCGCGCAGCTTCATCATCGCAAGTGCACTGTCTCGCTTGAGCTGCATGCGTTTCTGCTCGCGCTCGCGCTGCTGCGCCAGCTGCCGCTGGTCGACTTTAGGTGCCTCACTAGTCTTTTTGGCAGCGTTTTTGCTGGCAAATCGTACCAACGGAGTCGTCCGAGTCGTCCGGCTCGCTCGTGAGATCCGCAACATGTGTAAGCGGAAAATCTTCTGCCATCCTACTTTCTACCCAGCTTGAAGGCCTCATTCACTAAGGACTTGTCTAACTGGGAGTTGGGTTCAGTAGTCTTCTAACTCGAAACATCAGTCAAGCTAGCTTTTCAGGCCAACCAAAAACCAAGTAGCAAAGTTCAGAAATCACAAATTAGATTTTATTATATACATTACTTTGATAAAGTAGTCTAATAAGTAAGGTACCACCGTCCCTTTGCCCGCCGACGGGTGAGGATCTTACGGCCGCCTCTCGACCGCAGACGAGTTAGAAAACCGCATCGGCGCTTGCGTTTGAGCATAGACGGCTGGTAGGTATTACCACGCGACTTGAACCGCACCTGTCCGAGCAGATCCAAAGTGGGCGAGCTAGGCATCGAGGGCACGCCAACAATATCGCTAGGACTAGCAAGGGCCATGCGCGGAGCAGCGATCTGCGGGCGGCCCATAGGCCGCATGAGCGATGAAAACGGTCGGGGAGCAAATGCCGTGGTCTGTGTGGCCCGAGCGGCCCGTGCGGCAGGAGCCTTTGCCAAATTGAGGATTCGGAACATTGATAACTTTCCAGCTTAGTTGACTGCTAAGTAGCTGCTTAGTTACCTGGCTGGGACTTCGAACTATTTTTCAACTTGGTCGACTACCTGGGCCAGGTGGGACTTTTTCTTAGTTGACTATCAAAAAATGGCTACTGTTGTTCGAGTCACAAACACCAAACATATCTCTAATAGTGACGCAGAGGAGCGTCTATCCCATTTTATGGAACGCTCGTCTTTGCCAGACAGCACTGAGAACCAACTGAACCGCGTCCTGCGCGATCTGCGCGGACTTCCTCCTCAAAAGGATGTAACCCCTGCTCCTCAGTAGCTTCGTGCTCGTGACCCATACTCCGTGTGTGCTCTCCACGGCTCCGTGCTTGCTCCGTGCATACCGCCCTGCCGAGGTCTTGCTCCCTGCACCATCTTGCAGCATCTCACTGCAGTTACTTTCTATTAGTCGGCAATAGCTTTATTTATCTTACATGACAGAACCCAGCAAAGAGACTGAAAATGTACATGAAGTGTACGAACAAATAGCTCACCACTTCAGCAATACTCGGTACAAACCGTGGCCCCGGGTCGATCTTTATTTGAAAAGTCAGCCGGATGGCTCAATAGGCTGTGATATTGGTGGAGGTAACGGGAAATACCTAGGCTACCCGCATGTTTACATGGTTGGCGGAGACCGCTCGCTCGAGCTCACAAAAATTGCCTATGCAAAGACGGAGAATGGCACAGATGATGCTCTGCGATGTGACGGCTTATCGCTTCCTTTCAAGCGGTTCGATTTCGCAATCTCAATTGCCGTCGTCCATCATTTCAGTACGCGCCACCGTCGCATTGAGGCCGTAAAGGCCATTCTAGATACCTTAGTGCCAAACGGCACGGCTCTGATCTACGCATGGGCCCTGGAACAGAAGCAATCGAAGCGAGGGTACCATGAAGGCATGGACCCCGACATCATGGTGCCTTGGAAAGACAACCACGATCCTACAAAGGTATATCATCGATTTTATCATTTGTATAAACAAGGGGAGATTGAGGAAGATGTCCTGTCCGCCGGTGGGCGGGTTATTGAAAGTGGCTATGAAAGGGATAATTGGTGGTGCATAGCGACTAGCAGATAATCGCGGGGTGCTACTCCTTTAACTGCTACGGTAAAAGGACCTGTGAATAGTACCTTCCCTTGGCTAGATTGACAATAATATAAAGGTGCTATCATCATGCTTCAGATCAAGTAGCATTCGAGCCCACATTATCTATTACCACACGGCCATGAATGCTGTCAATTTATCCAACCTGAACACACATCATCGATAAACTACTGGTGTCGAACCCCTCAAGAGGAATAGTGATTTCATCGTCAGTCTCACTGGCAACCCCAAGCAGATACAGGATCGGCAGATAATGCTCTGGGGTAGGATGGGCTTCCAGGGCTGTGGGCTGTTTTTCCCATTGTACCAGCGGGCTGGTGATGGTGCGGTCTGTCAGGCCTTTTTTGACAAAGTCGTTGAATTCCACAGTGTTCCGTGACGGTTTGGATTGGTCGATGGCAGGATCTCGCGATGCGTCCAAGTTGTGGACCAGAGAACCACTGGTCAGCACAAGAATACCGTCGTCGCGGAGAGTAGCCAGCTTCTTTCCCAGTTCATAATGCTGTTCATTCGTCAATGTCTTGTTAATGGACACCTGGATCACCGGGATATCCGCATCAGGGAATAGGTGCACCAGGACGGCCCATGCACCATGGTCCAAACCCCATTTTTCAGTGGTCTCGGCTGGCTCGCCTAGTAGAGTTTGCACCTTTTTGGCCAGCTCGGGGTGGCCAGGAGCTGGATATTGTTTCTCAAAAAGCTCCTTAGGAAATCGAGGGCCAAAGTCATGGATGGTTTTTGGCTGGCTTTGGGCAGTCACTCTTGTGCCTGGTACATACCAATGAGCGGATACAACAACAATAGCTTTTGGTTTAGGCAGCGACTTGCCGATCTGATTCCAGCTGCGAGCAAATTCAGTATCTTCAATCGCATTCATAGGGCTTCCATGGCCAATGAACAAGGCAGGTTGTCTGGGCATCTTAAAATAGTTGTCCGGCGTTGTTCAGAGTTGTACAGAATTCAGCTAGTTTATGTACTAGTGCTTTCCCAGCTGCGGCACTATTAGTGATTATGCAGGATAGTGTGACTATGCATATTTCGGGTGACCGACACCATTGCCCGCCAGCACGTGACGTGAGAGAATCCCCACACCCTGCTGATATCTACAGTAGTCGATCGAAATTGACTCACCCGATGTCTACTTTTCAACAATTGCTGGGGACCATTCCCGGTTCCAATAAGGCTGTGGCTGTGCCAAATGGCCCTGATCTCAACTATGAGCAGCTGCGGGCTATTGTCGCAGATGTCCAGGGGCAGCTTGCTGCCTTTGGTCTCCAGACCCAAGACGCAGTGTCCATCTCGCTGCCGAATTCGCTCGAGTTTGTGGCTGCATTTTTGGCAGTCACTGGCTCTGGCATCATTGCCGCCCCGCTGAACCCGGCTTATAAGACGGCTGAGTTCGAGTTCTACATTGAGGATATCAAGTCCAAATTGGTTCTTGTGCCCAAAGGAGCCGTTGCCGACAATTATCCAGCTATCGCTGCAGCCCACAAGTTTAATGCAGCCATTGCCGAGGTTTATTGGGATGGCAAGCGTGTCGTGCTTGACTTGAAGGAACAGAAAGGTCTATCGTTGCGCAAGTCGCAGCTGTCGCCTGCCAATTCGGAGCAGATTGCTTTTGTGCTACATACCAGCGGCACTACCGGTCGTCCCAAGGCGGTTCCTTTGCTTCAACGTAACATGATTGCCAGTGCCCATAACATCATTGGCACCTACAAGTTGAACCGACATGACACCTCTTACCTGGTGATGCCTCTGTTCCATGTGCACGGCTTGATGGCTGGACTTTTGGCACCCTTGGCGTCCGGTGGCCGCGTGATTGTACCCCCGAAGTTCTCTGCCGGCCATTTCTGGTCTGAGTTTATTCAGTACAAGGCCAATTGGTACACTGCAGTGCCTACAATCCATCAAATTCTCCTGCAGACCAAGAAGCCGTCGCCGTTGCCCAATATCCGATTCATTCGCAGCTGCTCATCGTCGTTGGCTCCCGCGACTTTCCATCAGCTCGAGGAGGCTTTCAAGGCCCCTGTTTTGGAGGCCTATGCTATGACCGAAGCTTGCCACCAAATGACTTCCAATAGCCTTCCTCCAGGCAAGCGCGAGCCAGGAACAGTTGGTGTTGGCCATGGCACCAAGGTGGTGATTTTGGATGGTAAGGGAAATATTCTACCACAGGGCCAAGAGGGCGAGATTTCTGTTCAGGGAGCCAATGTGACTCCCGGCTATCTTAACAACCCCAAAGCTAATGCTGAAGCCTTCACTAATGGGTACTTCCGCACCGGAGACCAGGGAAAATACAACCCCAACGGGTTGCTGGTTATCACTGGCCGCATCAAGGAATTGATCAATCGCGGCGGTGAGAAGATCTCACCCATTGAGCTGGATGGCATTCTGCTGAGCCACCCAGCTGTTTCCGAGGCTGTGGCATTTGGAGCACCCGACCAGAAGTACGGTGAACAGGTCAATGCTGCTATCGTTACCAAGCCTGGCAAGAAGGTCACGGAAAAGGAGTTGCAGGATTATGTTGGCCAGAAGGTTTCCAAGTTCAAGGTCCCCACCCGCATCTACTTTACTGAGGTGATGCCCAAGACCGCAACGGGCAAGATTCAGCGGCGGATCATTGCTCAGAAATTCGCCAAGGCAGCCAAGCTTTAAGTAGCTTCCAACTATCACATGCCGCATAATCTTAGGTCAAGGGCAGGTCCAGGGGGTCCTTCCAAATGGTCCTCGATGGTTTGTAGACAGATGGTAGGGAAAGATCTAGAACAGTTAACTAGCCTAACATTTTATCTGTATACAATCTTGGGTGTGCAATGATAGATATGTTCGGACTTATTCCTAGACCGGTATTTCCGAAGTGACAAACTCAAGCTCGGCTATCCAGGGCAGACAGTGTGGGGTAATGCAGACTTTAGACTGGTGCCGAAGGTGGAAGCAGAAGAGCCAAAATATAGTCAATTTCCGTAAACAGATAATAAACTCTTTGTTCCGACTAAACATTGTCCCTGGCGTGTCGGTTTACCCCGCCCCGCTGTATCCGACCTCGGCACGTGTCGTCAGCCGAGCCTAACCCTGCCAGGTATATAGACTGTGGGGTTACACCGACCCCACCTTTCCCTAAACTTGATCAATCCCATGAGTGATCAGATTCGATATGATGGACAAGTAGTCGTGGTCACCGGTGCTGGCGGTGGCCTCGGCAAAGCATACGCACTTTTTTTCGGCGGCCGCGGTGCCTCAGTGGTTGTCAATGACCTTGGAGGCTCCCTGAAAGGTGATGCTGCCAATGGTCGTGTGGCCGATGGCGTCGTCAAGGAGATTGAGGATCTCGGTGGCAAGGCCGTTGCCAACTACGACAGCGTCGAGGATGGCGATAAGATTGTCGATACTGCTATCAAGGCATTCGGCACCGTGCACATCATCATTAACAACGCCGGTATTCTCCGTGACAAGTCAATCAAGAACATGACTGCCTTGGACTGGGACCTGATCCAGCGTGTGCATGTGTTTGGTGCTTACAAGGTGACCAAGGCGGCATGGCCCTACCTGCGGGAACAAAAGTTTGGCCGCATCATCAACACCGCATCTGCCGCAGGTCTATATGGTAACTTTGGCCAAGCAAACTACTCGGCGGCCAAGCTTGCCCTTGTCGGTTTCACCGAGACTCTGGCAAAGGAGGGTGCTAAGTACAATATTACTGCCAATGTCATTGTGCCGCTTGCCGCCTCGCGCATGACCGAGACCGTTCTGCCCCCTGACGTGCTGGAGAAGCTGAATCCTAACTACATTGTACCTGTGGTTGGCTATCTGGTGCACAAGGATACCACCGACAGCAACGGTATCTACGAGACCGCTGCTGGTGTGGTGACCAAGGTTCGATGGGAGCGCAATGCCGGTGTCGAGTTCAAGGCCGACGACTCGTTCACTCCCTCCGCAGTCGTCAAGCGCTGGGACGACATTAACAACTTTGAGGGCGAGGTGGAGTACCCTACCGGGCCCAAGGACCTGCTTTCGGTTGCCGAAAAGAACGGCAAGTTGGAGCCCAATCCTCAGGGCGAGGAGATTTCGTTCAAGGACCAGGTGGTGATTGTGACCGGTGCTGGTGCTGGTATTGGCGAGCAGTATGCCCTTCTTTTGGCCAAACTTGGTGCCAAGGTTGTTGTCAACGATCTGGGTAACGCTCAGCAGACTGTGGACAAGATCAAGGCCGCTGGTGGTACTGCTGTTGCCGACACCCACAGCGTCACTGATGGTGAGGCAGTTGTCAAGACTGCCATTGACAACTTTGGTGCCATTCACGCCGTTATTAACAATGCTGGTATTATTCGCGACAAGTCGATGCTCAAGATGACCGACGAGCTTTGGAACGTGATCCAGCAGGTGCACCTGTATGGTACTTATGCGGTGACCAAGGCTGCGTGGCCGTACTTCTTGAAGCAAAAATATGGTCGTGTGGTAAACACCCCGTCAACTTCGGGTATCTATGGCAACTTTGGCCAGGCCAACTATGCTGCTGCCAAGGCCGGTATTCTTGGTTTCACCAAGGCGGCGGCCATTGAGGGTGCCAAGTACAACATTCTTGTGAATGCGGTCGCTCCCACCGCCGGTACTAACATGACTTCGGGTGTGTTCACCGAGGAGATGCTGGAGCTTTTCAAGCCCCAGTTTATCGCTCCTATCACCGTCGTTCTTGCATCTGATCAGGCTCCTGATACCGGCTTGTGCTTTGAGGCAGGTGCTGGCTGGATTGGCCGCAACCGCTGGCAGCGGACTGGCGGTGTCGCCATCAAGATCGGCAAGGATGGTGTCACACCTGAGCAGGTGCGCGATAACTGGGCCGCAATCACCAACTTTGACGACGGTCGTGCCACGCACCCCTCGTCGGCCACCGAGTCCAATATGTACATCTTTGAGATGGCTGCAGAGGCCGAGAATGCTGAGGATGAGGGCTCGAACAGCTCGGGCGATGTGATCGCTACCGGCGACTACACCTATGACGCGAAGACTATCGCTCTGTACAATCTGGGTGTGGGTGCGAGCTCTTACGATCTCAAGTATGTCTTTGAGGGTGATGAGAACTTTGGGCCTGTGCCTTCATTTGGCGTGATTCCCATGTTTTTCACGCCCGTGGACTACAGCGAGTTCATCCAGAATATGAACCCCATGAAGCTGCTGCACGGTGAGCAGTACTTGGAGATCAAAAAGTGGCCCATTCCTGAGGAGGGTACGTTCGAGACCAAGGCCAAGCTGCTGCAGGTGGTTGATAAGGGTAAAGCCGCTGTGTCGATGATCGAGTACAACACTGCCGACAAGGAGACCGGAGAGCCTGTTTTCACCAGTGTCATGTCGACGTTCTTCCGCGGTTCGGGCGGCTTTGGCGGCCCCAAGCAGTTTGACGACTATGGTCCCATCACAGCGGCCAACAAGCCGCCGTCGCGCCCCCATGACTTTGAGGTCGAGTATAAGACCCCCGAGAACCTGGCGGCCATCTACCGCTTATCGGGTGACTTCAACCCGTTGCATGTGGACCCCAACTTTGCTGCCGTGGGTGGCTTTGACCGGCCCATTCTTCACGGACTGGCTACGTTTGGCGTGACCGCCCGGCTACTAGTGGAGCAGGTTGGCGTGTTCAAGAACATCAAGGTCCGGTTTGCTGGTCATGTGTTCCCTGGCGAGACCTTGAAGGTCACTGGCTGGAAGGAAGGCAACAAGGTCATTTTCGAGACCAAGGTTGTGGAGCGCAATACCACTGCCATCTCTGCCGCTGCTCTGGAGCTGCCCACTGACGGTAAGAACAAGCTCTAATCTAGTGTGAAGTCTAGTAGGAAGATAAGTTAAGTCAAGTCTAGAAGTCATTCAAGTTCGTGTACGCGGTGGATCGGGTTAAACGTGACGCTGGGCATCTTTCGCGAGAGCTCGACAGCAGACCGAATAGGCTCTACGCGTGGGCAACCACCAGCAGCTTGAAAGTGATAAATAATTCAACGGTCAAAGAGATACAATTGGTCCTCGCCATACACCCTTATAAACTCGTCTCTGGTGACATAGTCTTTGTAGTTGAGGTCGTCGATATTATCCTTCAAAACTCGTTGTTTTTTGGCTTTGGGGATCGGGGCTTTGGGGTTCTCTTGCACATAAAACTTCCGAAGTAGCATGATGGCTTCCTCACGCATAAAGCCGGGGTAGGCAGGGTACGGCCGATGCGGTCCCGGGTCTTTGTTGACACTGACAACCGAGCCACAGCCGCCAAATCGGTCATTTGCGGCACCGAAATACACGCGGCGGATCTCGAGCTGCCGCAAGGCCGATGCACACATTATGCAAGGCTCCACGGTCACGTAGAGGTCTGTTTCCTTGAGGATTTCGGCAGGGTGCGACTCGAGGACCTCGTCGATGCCTAGGAACTCGGCATGTCTAGTGCCACATAGCGTACGGTTTGTATCGTTGAAACCTCGGCCAATCACTTTACCATCATGTACGAAAACCGCCCCTACAGGAACTTCTTCTGCCTCCAAGGCTTTAGTAGCCTGGTCCAGGGCCTGCTGCATATAGTCCATGTCAGCTCTCAGTCCTAGGTCTCAAGGACCAAGGCCTTTATTAACTACGGCTTTGCAAGCTACTAGCTACTATCTAGGAAGGGCTGCTTAGGCCTTGAAAAGTCTTATGTACGGCTTAACGATCTATTACATTACTATTTACTAGGATCAGAGCGCCATTTTGCCGGCTCAGTCGTCAAAGTTGCTCACGCCTCGACCTGGTCAAGCCACAGACGAGCATTTCTAAACAGGTGCAACCATGGGCCCTCCTTAGCGCCATCCATTGTGTACGAATTAGCAGCAGCAATCACATTGCGCTCCGGGTGGGGCATCATGGCGAGAACCCGACCGTTGGGGCTGCGGATACCGCAGATACCCTGCGGAGAACCGTTGGGATTGAACGGGTACCGCTCCGTGACCTTGCCAAAGTTGTCGACAAAGCGAATTACGGCCAGATGCTTCTGCTGGAAGCGCTGGAACTGTTGCTCGTTGGCAAATACAGCGCGGCCCTCACCATGCGCGACGGCAATGGGCAGCCGCGAGCCACGCATGCCCTGGAGGAACACACTGGGCTCGTTCTGGCTGGCATCATCGTCAATTACCTCAACCATCGAAGTACGGCCCTCGTACTGCTCGGACATGTTGCGCTCAAACGACGGCCAGTCCTCGCAGCCAGGAATGATACTCTTGAGTCGAGAAAGGAACTGGCAACCATTGCATACGCCCAGCGCAAACGTGTCCTCGCGGCCGAAAAAGTCGCTGAACATCTGCTTAACCTTGGGGTTGTACATGACTGATGCAGCCCAGCCGTTACCGGCGCCCAACACATCGCCATAACTGAATCCTCCGCAGGCTGCAAGTCCGTGGAAGTCCTTGAGATCAACACGGCCAGAAAGCAGATCGGTCATGTGCACATCGACGGCATCGAAGCCGGCGGTCTCCATAGCGTTGGCCATTTCCATGTGGCCGTTGACACCTTGTTCGCGTAGGATGGCGACCTTGGGACGGGCAGTATCGGCAGCAGGAGCCGGCGAGGGAATGTCAAACGTGAGCTTGTAAAACAAGCCCGGGTCCGCATTATCAGCGATGTTGGCCAGTTCCTGGTCCGCGCACTTGGGGTTGTCGCGCAAGCGCTGCATATTATAAGACACGCGAGACCACTTGTCTTGTAGCTGTGCGCGCGTGCTGCTGAGCACTTGCTCGCCCTTGGCACTGATGGTGATGGGCTGCTCCTTGCGCACATCGACTGTGGCAACCTCCTTGATGGAGGCAGCAGGAACGCCGTTAGCCTCAAGAATCTTGCTGAAGGCAGCCACGTCGGTGACTTGGAACACAGCACCAACCTCCTCACTGAACAAGTCAAAAGCAGGGCTGTCGATATTAACATCCAAGCCGACATGGCCCGCAAACGCCATCTCGAGAATGGTCGTGATCAGACCGCCGTCGGAAATATCGTGGTATGCAAGCACAATGTCCTCGCGATGAAGAGCAGTGATAGCCTTGATCAACGCGGCCAGCGCCTTGGAGTCCACATCTGGTCCAGAGTTACCGACCTGGCTATAAGCCTGAGCCAGCACCGAGCTACCCAGACGGGGCTTGCTCGAGTTGGCAACAGTCACATGCACGAGCTTGGCCGAGCTGTCCTTGACCAACTGCGGCGTCCAGGTGCGGTTGACGTCCACGACGGCACCGAAAGCAGTAACCACGACAGAGACGGGAGAAGTTACTTGCTTCTTGTCCCATTTCATAGACATGGACATCGAATCTTTACCAACGGGCACCGATACACCCAATGGAATGCAGAACTCACTGAGAGCCTGCACCGCATCGTATAGATCGGCACCATCGTTCTCATAGTTGGGCGAAGCCATCCAGTTGGCACTCAGTCGCACCTCCTCGAGACTACGCACGTCGGCTGCAAACAGGTTGAGCAGCGACTCGGCAACAGCCACGCGCGAAGCGGCGGCCGGTGAGGTGATGGCCAGTGTGGGCCTCTCGCCCATGGCAAAGGCCTCGCCGCTCACAACTCCTTGGCCATACGAAGCAATAGTGACTGCAACGTCAGCAACCGGTACTTGCCAAGGGCCAACCATCTGGTCACGGCCCACCAGACCAGTAATCGAACGATCGCCAATGGTGATTAGGAACGATTTGGAAGCTACCGAAGGAACAGCAAGAACACGGTCCAGTGCGCCAGCAAAATCGGAGGGCGCGGCCACAGGCTCAAGCTTGAGCCGCTTGGTCTGTGACGTGCGCGACATCTTGGGTGCTTTACCAAACAGCACGGACATGTCCAGATCCACAGGCGTGGTCTTGAGCAAACTATCGCTTACAAGCAGATGCTTCTCGGCAGTGGCCTCACCAACGACACCATAGACAGCACGTTCGCGCTTGCAAATGTCCTCAAACAAAGGCAAGTCCTTGGGAAGTACGGCCAACACGTAGCGTTCCTGCGCTTCGCAACACCAAATCTCCATGGGCGACATGGAGTTGTCGATGCTGGGCACTTTGCGGATGTCAAAGTCACCACCCAGATCGTTGTCGTGAACAAGCTCAGTAAATGCGTTAGAAAGACCGCCTGCTCCAACGTCGTGGATGGAGATAATAGGGTTGTTAGCGCCAAGCGCCGTGCAGGCATCAATGACCATCTGGGCGCGTCGCTGCATCTCGGGATTGCCTCGTTGAACAGATGCAAAGTCAAGGTCGGCTGAGCCTTCGCCCGAGCCAACCGATGAAGCAGCACCACCGCCCAAACCGATGAGCATGGCAGGACCACCTAGCACAATCAAAGCTGCACCAGGAGTGATACGACGATCCTTGAGCGCAAACTGAGGCCGGACAGTGCCCATACCACCGGCCAACATAATAGGCTTGTGGTAGCCGCGCACTTCGGTTTTACCAGAGGGAGTAGGGATGGCCGTGGTGAGAGTACGGAAGTAGCCGCCCAAAGCAGGGCGACCGAACTCGTTGTTGAATGCGGCCGAGCCAATGGGTGCCTCCAGCATGATGTCCAGCGCGCTAGCAATATGCGAGGGCTTGCCCATATCGATTTCCCAGGGCTGGGTGAACTCAGGAATCAACAGATCCGAGGTGGTGAAACCAGCCAGACCGGCTTTAGACTTTGAACCGCGGCCGACGGCACCCTCGTCACGAATTTCGCCACCTGAGCCAGTAGCAGCACCAGGGAAGGGCGACACGGCTGTGGGGTGGTTATGGGTTTCGACCTTGGCCAAGTACGGCACCTCTTCCTTGGTGAGAGCGTATTGCTTGGACTTGGGGTCCGGCGCATAGAAAAACGCCGGCGAGCCCTCCATAACAGCAGCATTATCGCTGTATGCAGAGATGGTATATTTGGGGTTGGCGTCGTTAGTTGCCCGGATCCACTTGAACAGCGACTTGGGTTTGGCTTCACCGTCGATCTTCCAATCGGCATTGAAGATCTTATGACGGCAGTGCTCTGAGTTGACCTGCGCAAACATAAACAGTTCCACGTCGGTAGGATCGCGATGGGGGAACGCAGTGTTAAGGTACTCGATCTCGGCCGAGTCCAAGGCGAGTCCCAGCTGCTTGTTGGCCTCAGCAATCTGGCCACGAGGCATTGAAACCAACGGCCGTGGTTTGCCATGGTGGAATAGCTGATCTTCCTTGACCGGTGCCAATTCCACAGTCTGGGTCATGCGATCATGCACACAGTCCAGGAATGCAGGAGCCTTGAGGTACTCGTCAAATGGGAATCCCTTCCGAACCTTGAAAAGAAACGCAACGCCACGCTCGATTCTTTCCACATCATTCTCAAAGTGGCAATTCTGCAGAATGTTGGTTGCCTTGCTGGACCACGGGGAAACCGTGCCAGGACGGGGTACCACATACAGAAGGTAACAGGAATCAGGCAACTGTTCGGAGCTGCCAGACTCCACAGCCGTAACCAGAGCCTGACCAAGGGCATCATCAGCAGGAACAGCCGCATCATATGTCAAAATGCGGTCCAAAATCTGCAGCTGTTCCTTGCCGGTAGCGCTGTCGGCATTTGCGAGCTGCGACTCGGGAGTCAGCTTGACATAGTGGACATAGATACTGCGAAGTGCCACAACTGCCGAGGAGTTAAGTGCCTTGTTGATGTTATTGAGGTAGGCGTTTACCCTGAAAGGCGAATTGGCCACAGAGCCACTTTTCACCAGCATTTCCAATAATGGTTAATGACCTGAAAGGGTGAGGTTTGAGTCAGCGGGCAATAATTTTTCTACAGGGTTAGGCAACATCTGGATCTGACTGATGGGCCATGCTGCGCTCCCATGCTGCCAGCCAAGGCCTAGGCTCCCAAATCGCTTCTAAGCCTAAGCTTCAACGCTTCCAGGCGGCGAGCTTTTACTAGACGCTCCCAGCTGAATAGTAACATCCCACATGCCTCAAGGCGGCCTCAAGGCATCTGTTGCAGGTGTCAAGAAAAAGACAAAATCACAGAAGGAATTGAAAAAAGGTGCAAAGACGTTCAAGCCCCGCACCAAGGCAGCGCGCAAGGACGTGCAGATCCAGAAGAAGCACTCGGCAGCACTGACGTCGGCCACCGAGAAACTTTTATCGTCGCGGGTGGGCCATCTGGAGCTTCTCAAAGGCACTCGCCGCGAGCTGGAGAAGAAGGAAAAGGAGAAGGCCATCAAGGCTGCGAAGAAGGGCAATTGATTTCTTCGGACTCCTATATTTTCAAGGTTGTAGGTTCGCCAGAGGTGGTGCCTCTGGTACCGGAATACGGCTTCAAGTTGGAGGATCGCAAGCGACGGTTTGAGTCCGATTCTGCTGATTCTGCCGATTCTGCCGATTCTGCTGATTCCGATTCTGATCCTGCATATTCATAACATTAGTTTATTTATGTCTCAATGTGCTAATATGGGGACTAGGCCAAGCATTACTTCCGGTGTTGGGTCTATCCAACAGTAGACATGCCTTAGTAGTCACCGGCCCAGTACTAGTCAGTACCAGTCAGTACTAGTCAGTTGAAGCACTGTCCCACAGAGCCTACTAGTTAGATCAGCAGCTGGGAGTCTCACCATTCAAGCCACAGCCAGTCGAGATGCTCCGTCAGGCCATTAAAGCAGTCAACAGCAACGTCTCGAAACCGCAACGAAAGTACCTAGAAAAGGTCGTACGAGTGGATCAAGCTGGCGAGCTTGGTGCAGACTATATTTATGCCGGCCAATACTTTGTCTTTTCACAAACGAAACCGCAACTGGCTCCGCTGATCCGCCATATGTGGGATCAGGAAATTCATCATCATAAGACATTCAATGACCTTCAGGTCGATGGAAGAGTACGACCATCACTTTTGACACCAGTGTGGAAGGTCGCAGCACTGGCATTGGGTGCCGGTACGGCTCTTCTCGGTAAGGAGGCCGCAATGGCCTGCACTGAGGCCGTGGAGACAGTCATTGGTGGCCATTATAATGCACAGCTGCGACACCTCCACGAGAAGTTCCCCGAGACTCAGGAGTTTACGAGTCTAAAGAAGCTGATTTCTGAGTTCCGCGATGACGAGCTTGAGCATCTTGAGACTGCAGTTGCCCACGACAGTAAAAAGGCTGTGCCCTACATGCTGCTCACCGAAGGCATCAAGGCGGGATGCCGCACAGCCATCAAGGTGGCCGAGAAGGTTTAGGCTGTATATAGTAACGTTTTAAGACTTTTGAAAGCTGTATTTCTGCGTATCTGATCGCAAATTGTGCCAGAGGACGAGCCCTCCCGGGTAACTTGTCTTCAATTTTGAGCATCTTCTCAAGTTCCCAGTCAGCTTCCACATATATATGTGCATAGCACGACTGCTTACGACTAAGCATGGATCCTCAAGAGCTGCTGGCCAAGGCCGATAAGAAAGCGTCCACCACTGGCGGATTCTTCACCAAGGTATTTGGCGGAGCATCTTTCCAGCTGGAAGAGGCGGCCGATCTGTATGTGCAGGCTGCCAATGCTTTTCGATTGAATAAGGACGGCACTTCTGCCGGGAAGGCGTTGGAGAAGGCGGCAACTGCCCAAAAGCAAACCGATGCTAAGGATGATGCTGCTAATACGTTGGTAGATGCATTCAAGGCCTACCGACAGGAACGTCCTGAAGATGCCGTGAGAGTATTGGAAGAGGCCATTCAGCTGTTTACGTTGCGGGGCCAATTCCGACGGGCCGCCAACTACGAGATGGATATTGCCAACGTCTACGTCAATGACCTCGACAACCAGGAGAAGGCCATCAAGGCATATAGTAATGCCGGTGATTGGTACTACAATGACAGCGCGGAGGCTCTTAGCAACAAGGCGTTTTTGGAGCTAGCCAATCTGGCGGCCCTCAACGACCAGTTCGATGTTGCCATTGAGAACTTTGATCGCGTGGCCAAGCAGAGCCTCAATTCGAATCTTAGCCGCTACAGTCTCAAGGACTACTTTGTCAAGGCGACCTTCTGCCATCTGGCCACGGGCGACTTTGTGGCTACCAGCAGCGCCATGGATCAGTATGTCGAGTGGGACCCGTCTTTCAGCACCACCAAGGAATATGGTATTCTGCAAGACTTGTTGGAGGCCGTTAAATCTGGCGATGAGCAGGCGTTTACCGACAAGCTATGGGAGTATGACCGGTACCATAAATTGGACAAGTGGAAGACCTCGATTGGCTTGAAGATCAAGGACAAGATCCAGGCCGTGGAGGATGATTTATTGTAGGTTCTGGGGTTGTCTGAAGGGTCGGCATGCCCGCACCGGCTCACGGCTGCTCAAGGCTCACGGCTGCTCAAGGCTCACGGCTGCTCGAAGCTCACAGCCGAAGGGCCCAGGGCCTGCTCACGGCACGACACAGCGCAGTGCGCAAGTCTTTTACTATGTAGCTAACCTGTTAAACCAAACCATCGTACAAATTCAACGCGCTTACAATCGTGTGGTCCTTCTTGGAGCCCTCCTGGAACTCTTCAAATGTGATGAGCCCATCTCCATCGCTGTCCATCATGGAGAACAGCTTCTGTGTGCGTTTTTCAGGCGTACTTTCATCCTCGGGCACCTTCATCATCGAGCCCACCATCTTGTAGATTGCAGTTACAATCGACAGCATCTCCTCCTCGCTGATCTTGCCGTCCTTGTTGATATCGTAGAGCTGGAAGGCCCACTTGAGTTTCTCATCAATCGTACCCCGCGAGCTGATACTCAGGGCTGTGATAAATTCCTTAAAGTCCACGGTGCCGCTATTGTCGCTATCGAACACATTGAACACGAGATCGCTGAAGTTGCTAGGGTCGCCAAATGGAAAGAACTGCTTGTATACTCGGCGAAGGTCATCACGAGACAGCTGGCCGGAGGGACAGTCTTTAAGAAAGCCCTTGTACCATTGTTGAAGTTCCTTTCCTTCAAAATGCGTCACCTCCTTGAGCTCCTTGAGGTCTTCTTTGGACAATTTACTGGACGCCTTTCCCATATCAGAAGATCACGAACTGGCTGACAGATGGGCCGCGGCAGGGCACGCTCAGCCGCGCCTTGTTCTACCCGTACCCGCACTCTCTATGCCAAGCCCCTAACGCTATTCTTGCAGGGTGTTTCGGGCTGTTTTCTGGCCTGCCTTTGAGCAAGTGATGTTCTGATCGCTTTTGCTTTTTTAGTATGCAAACACAGATTCTTTTCTACCGAATTCTTTGGTTGCAGTAACCTCACATGCTGTTTGTCTAAGAGTTTCACACCCTCGAATAGCAATTGTTGGCGATTCTCGAACTTCGCCACGATTCTCCAACCATAACTTACAAGCTGGCAACAAGAGCAAGAATTCCCTGCACAGCCCCTTTACCGGGTCATAGCTAGGCTTTGACGTGCAGACCCCACACTAGGGCAAGGATCGCGACACTGGATTCTCACTCACATTAAACATACATCATACTCAAAAACATCAAACATACATCATCATACATCATATAGTCACATCAATCATAAACTGGATCATCAATCATTAGAAAATTGGATCACATCGTCGTAGCTGCCGAAGCACCTCCACGTCAGTGGCCGCTGGCTTCAGCGTATGTAGATGAGACTCTATCTGCACATGCTCCAGGCCTGCATGTTGCCGCAAATCGCTGAGAATCCCCGCGTATTGCAGAGGGTAAACATCGTCTTCGTGAACCACAGTCAACAAGTTGCTAGTCAACAAGCTACTGCCTTGAGTTTGGCTTGTTTGACCATTGGCTGTGCCCTCGGCACTATAGCTGAGTTCCAGCAGTTGCAGCCGCGGCAATTGCGATACCAACTTCCAAGTTGTACTCTCAAAGCTAAACGGCATACTCAGCGTCTGCAGTTGCGTGCATGCCTTGAGAGGAGCAAAGTCGTCGAATCGGAACCGGCACTTCAGAACCAGTGTAAGGTGTTTGAGACACGGCAGCCGGCTCACTGTCTCGATAATATTACGGGGGTTCTCATAAACATGCAGGTGCAGCGACTCGAGCTCGGTGTGATGCTGAATATATGCGGCCATCAGAGCAGTTGACGCGCCCCAGTCGAGTTGAAGCCGGCGCAAGTTTGGAGTGCGGTACATGAGGTGGGCTAGAACTGAATGCTTGTGGGGCGACGTGATATTGGGCACGTCACTTCCCGTTAGTGTCAGGTCCTCAAGCATCTCGAGATCGATGCTGGTGGTCAAGCGCTCTGCATCGTCTTCCTTGACCATGATCTGCAGTAGACCCAGTCTGCGCAAACTCCAATGCGGGGTGTTCGCGAAAAAATGGGTAATGGCGAATACCTCCTCTTCAGGCATATCGTTGAGACCCACAAACGCGTACGAGGAACCCACCTCATTCTTCGAGTCCAAGAACCGGCATAACCAAACCTCTTCAAGTGCGGGAGAGTGGGCGACGACGTTACGGAGCCAATTGAGGAAATCGGCCTTGAGAAATGGCCTAACCACCAACCGTTGTAGATTCTTAAACTCCATATGGGGGTAGGTCTGCCAGGGACGGACTGCCAAGTCCACATCCAGCACCGTTAAGCTGTCCTTTTGGGGTAGCGTTGCCAGTACATCCAGCGGAAGTTCGGGGCATGCAGACCATTGCAAGACTTTGAGTCCACGTAGGTTGGTAAACGCTTCCGAGAACATCGTGTGCAAAGTGCGGTCGCTCAATGCTACATTTGAAAGCACCTCGAGTCGCCAGACCTTGGCAGCAAGTTGCGGGAATTGCGACAGCGCCCGCAGGCATTGCTTAAGGCCTGCCACCGTACGAACTACCGTGGTGGGCACATTCGGCAGATCCCCACTCACGTATTTGGATGGCCGTTCCGGATACAGTGATCGCGGGCCGGTATCTAGAACAATGCAGCTGAATAGGCGCGGCACCACGATGCTGGCAGCCTTGGTACAAGTCATTGCCAGGTTGCAGGCATCTGCTTGGCCACAATAGTCACTGATACAGCCTATGATTTCTGGTGGGAGCCTGTTCATCATTGAGGCAGGGCGGTCGGGTGCCAAGGAGCTCATTGGAATGATCTGCAGGAGCCTGCGCTAATATGCCATTCCCAGCCCTAACCAGGAGCTGGCCGCTGGTCCGATATCGGTGAGAGCGATAGCGATGCGTGCCAAATTCAAGCGTGTGTTTCCTATATTCAGGCGAAATCAGATATGTATAAACTGACTGAAGATCCTTGTAGTTTACGAAGGAACTACTGGGAAGCGGGCTCATGAGCGGGTTAGCCGCACATGCAGCTGATCGTTTAGATAAACTACAAATTATGATCGTGTGAGTCAGAAGAACCATCACGCAGTTGGTGTAGCCGATGTGTAGTTGCTAGTATTGGTAGTGGCTTTGGGATGTTCTCGTGGCTCGTTTCTAGGCTAGAGTTGCTTAGTGCTATCGCTATTAAGCTGTCTTTGGGAGAACGCTGTCTTTGGGAGGAGGTTTTGGGATAGCTCTGGGACCCAAGGCCGGTAAGGCACTGGCTGGCGCTTTAGGCTAGGCTGCACTATGGCTGGGAAACTACTAAGCGGAAGCTAGGCGCCGGCCAAGCTAGGAGACTGAGCCGGGAGGCTGAACTAAGCTGGCAGTGATAGGAAGCTGGGAGGGAGCTGGGAGCAGCTGGTAAGCTGTAAGGCAACATGGCCGATGATATTCGGCTTCAGCTGTCGCATCTACTGCAGTCGTCCGACTATCTGCTAGGTGGCAAGAGCCTGGCAGTGTCGGATAGTAGCCATATCGAGCAGCTTGCGCCAATCATCAAAAGTGCCATAGTCAACAAGTCCACGGAGGACGTGATTGATGAGTTGCAGGCAATGGAAACTGCGCGAGAAAACGAGATCCGTAGTATTTGCGAGGACCATGACAACCCGTTTTTGGAAGCGTCCGAGTATTTGGAGAACATCCGTGGCAAGAGTCAAGAGATCTCGCGAACGGTTGACTTGGTAGCCTCACAGATTGAACGTTCGGGGACAGCACTCGTAGAAAAGTCGTCTCGCCAGGTCAACATGAACCGCACTCGTCGAAACATTGAGAGCGCATTGGCCACTACCCGTACGTGCCTGCAAGCATTAGAACATACCAACCAGGTTCATCAATTGCTGAAAAGCAGCCATCGCGTCGCGGCCGTTCAGTCACTACACGAGCTACAAGCCATGGGGCTGGACAAAATGCGGCACTTTGACCTCACAAATATGATTTCACGGGCAGTGCCCGCCCTCACAAGGCTCATTGTGACCACCACTCTACAGAGTGTTGATGACTTTACCGACAGCTTGGACAAGCGGACTGACTCCCTGGGCTCCAAGGCCTACAGCCTGCTGGCCGAGCAACGCAAGCTTTGGGAGTCTCGCGTGGCTAGCCGACGGCATCTCCAACCGTTTCGTTTCAACTCGCCTGTGGAACTGGCATACCGCGAATCGGGTGAGAACTTCTTCGCCGACGCCAAGCTAGAGCTGGATCTTGGCCCGCTGTACGAGGCGGAGCTCGTTTTCTCCAAACTCAACAAAATCAAAGATCTGAGCGATCACTTTGAGGCGCAGCGACAAAAGACAAGTGCCACGCTAATCCCCGAGTCCACGCGGGAAACCACCCCCGAGATTTTGAGGGCTGTTACGGGCTTTTGCGTATCGGAACGGGTCATCTCACATCAACTACCCCGCATCCGCCACAGCAAACAGGTCGACGATTTATGGGAGCAACTTGCGCGGTCACTTTCGGAGATTGTCTCTAGTCAAATCCCGCATTTAAAACACACGTCGGAACTTACCCCGTTCAAAGACATGCTGTCGACATTTATGGAGACCATGGAGAACTTCGGTTTCAACGTTAGCAGTATTACCACGCTTCTGCGGGACCTGCTCACGCATTTCAGTGCCCATCTGGTGCGCACAAGCATCGAGTCGTTCCATCACAGCTGGAAAAAGGACGACCATATGGCCATGGTCATCAACAAGCCGGATTTATACGACACCATCATGAGCATTGTATGGTATGATGACCCCAACGACACGAATCCGAAACCGTATCCACGCGTGTTGCCATTTTCTGAGATTTATCCGCTCACCTGTGCGGATTTGCGGTCACTCATCACGCACCACAACTCGTTCTTTGACCAGTTCCAACGCGTACCTGCGGTGGTCGAGGACACGCTTCTAGCCGCTGTCGACAAGTTCTTGACGGACACTGTGTGCCGCGAGTTTGTCAAGTGTCTGGAGGGCAATATTAAAGCAAAGCAACACGAGGTCATTGTACAGGTGCTGGTGAACCTCGAGTACTTTGAGTATGCGTCCATGCGGGTGCAGACTCTGCTGGAGTCGCTACGAATGTCGGGCCGTCGCGGGCGAGTGGTGCTCAAGGCTACCGAGGCATTTGGGGATGCACGCAAGCTGGCGGAGAGGCGCATCTTTGAGTATGTTGAGATGAAGATCGATGAGAGTTTCGAGACGATGGACCGTCCCGACTGGCACACGCAGACGGCCCGCGATGACCCCGCTGGCTATGCGCTGGATATGGCGCAGTTTCTTATGTCCATTACGAACTCTACACTCACGCGTGTACCTCCCAGTATTCGGCCGCTGGTGTTTCTAGCTATGGGTGATCATCTGAACGTTAAGCTACTGCAAATGCTGGAGAATGCGCCTGACGGGATCACCAAGACTGCGCTAAATAACTTCCAGCATGATGTCGACTTTATCGAGACCTCAGTCATGAGTTTTAGCGACATCGCCAACAACCCCAGTCTAGCCACCACGCTAACGGAGGTGTCGCAGGTCGTCACCCTCATGCGCAGCGATGACCTCAGTGAGTACAATAGCCCGCAGGTGCGCATGCGCAAGTACGACCGCGTAGACGCAGCACGGGTGCCCAAGCTGCTCAGCAAGGTGCAGGGTTTAGGAACGCCTGTGTCGTCGCCGCGGCCGCCGCAGGGTTTCATGCGGTATTTGCAGGGCGAGCACCGCTGATATCATGTTTATCGTAACCATCGTATCTATACTATTAGTCTTTGCCAGCTCCAGTCGGATCAACTGTCATATCTTACTCTGCCAGCAGTTCCGAGACAGCCTAGGTTCCAACTAGAGCAAAGCGTTATAGGGACTCTTGTACAGAGTCTAGCACGGAGCTTGGCGCAGCGTCTAACGGAGTGCATCTACGAGCATTCGTTTTTCTTTGAGCTCTTTCTCACGCGAAAGCTTCAGATCGTCCAGTTTGATCTGTGACTTGAGGCCCACCAGACCGTAGAAAACTCCTCCGGCGACCAAAGCAACTCGCAGCACTGGGAACATGTCACTTGAAGTAGGTATTCCTCACACAGCTAGAATGATGACTGGCTGGCTGGGACTCTGTTACGGTTAGCGCTCTAATGGGAGCATTACACTACTACTCAACGAAACAGAACTGGGAGCATTCAATAGATCTTGATGAATGTAACGGGAATCACAACTCGACACGTACGTCAGATAGGGAATTGTGAATATATATGCTAAGGAATAAACGGGAGTGACGGAACACGAACACCCTCTAAAGAAGAATTGGTTAGGGGGAAACCTCTTGCACAGGCGCTACTCGCCGAGGAACGGACTTGGCAAGAGACCTACCCAACTCGGTCTCGGCAAACACAAAGTTGGGCTGCGGAGCAACAAATGGGTGCGACAGCAGTTCCTTTGCGGTGGGTCGCGAGCTGGGATCAATAATAAAGCAGTCGTCAAGGAAATGCCGTCCGAGCTGGCTCACAAACGGCTGGGTATCTTCGGGGATCGGCGGGGCCTGCTTGGACGAGCCAAGCTTGTACATGGCACCCACAGCCTCTTCGGTAGACCAGGGCCGGCGGCCGGCAAACATTTCCAGAATCACACAGCCCAACGACCACACGTCGACCTTGGCGCTATAGCCCTGTTTCTCGTTCTTGACGACGTTGTGGATAACTTCCGGAGCCATCCAGAAAATCGTACCTTGCATGGACATCTCGGCGTTGTTAGAGTAAATATCGCGGCTGCGCTTGGAGATGCCAAAGTCCGAGATCTTGATGGTGCCGTCGATATCCAGCAGCAGGTTGTCGGCCTTGAGGTCACGGTGCAAAATGCCCTGCGTGTGCAGATAGGATAAACCATCTAGAATCTGGCGCGTGATGTTGCGGATGACCGGCTCAGGGAACCGTCCGAAATGCGTCATGATACTCTGCACCGATCCGCCAGGCACGTACTCGAGAAACAAGTTGTGCACATCGTTTTTAGCCTCAAAGCCCAGATACTGCACGATGTTCAGGTGGTCTAAATCCTTCATAGTCTCAACCTCGGCGCGGAGAGTGTCGAGGCTAGATTGCTGCCGCTCATCGGCGGGGCCCAGCCGCTGAAGTACCTCGACCTGCTTTACAGCAATCATGTCTCCAGTGGTGATATTAAGGCCCAAGTATACCTTACCGAATGTGCCGCGGCCAATCAGCTCACCTCGCACCCATACATACTGCTTTTGATCGCGCAGCGTGATGGTGTGGCCCTGACGCATCTCAACCACCCTCTGGCCCCACATCTTCGTGCTTTGGCGTCGCAGCAGCGACGAGCTTCTTAGGTCGGCCCGCATACGGATCGACGCCTCGCGCGCCACGTGCCGGATACTCTTCATGCGCCCGACTTTGGCGCCAGCCGGCGTGCTGGTGGCAGCTCCATAAGGTGCGGTGCTGCGCTTAAGCCCGGGCCTATGCTGAATTACCGGCTTGTCGAGATCAGTGTTAGGAAAGAACTGCTCGAGGTTCTCATAGAGCACCTCGGTGGGTGGTCGGGACGCGTAGCCAACAGTGCCAGTGGAGCCCGGCGCGACGGCAAACAAGCCGTCACTTTCCGGGTCTGAGTCCTCTGTGGGCGCTTTGGCCCAGATACCGTCGTCGCTGTCCGAATCACCACCCACGTCTTCTAGCTCGGGTGCATCATCCCACGTGTAGTCGGGTCCCTGCTTTACGGTATCCGACAGCTGGTGACGGTGCAGTGTAGGGCTTCGGGCTGGGCCGCCATCGTCTGTGCTTTCAGAGGGCACAGGCGGGGGTACCAGTAGCGGTAGCTCTGTAACCAACGGGCTGACCGCTTTCCGCGGCACATTCATGCGGTGGGGACTGCTTGTCACAGGGCTCAGTTCGGGGCGGTACTTTGACGATGCTTTACGCGAAAGGGGCGGTTTCGGGGCCGTGCGCCGCGGAACTAGCTCAGTTTGCACCCGGTCGTACGGTGAGATCCGCTTCTCGTCGAAATTGATTTCCCTGCGTTGAGTGTGAATGACCCTGAACGTGTCGTTGGACGACCGCTTGCGCAGCACCGGCGGGCGAAGTTTGGGCGGATCTAATTTGTCAAGCGGTCTTTCAACGGCCCTATCCTGTCTGAGGGGCCTTTCTTGGTCGAGGGAGCGCTCCTGTCGGTCGAATCGTTCAATTGGATCGCCTGGCCAGCTCGGGGGAGGAGGGGGCTGATCAAGAGGCCATGTATTGGGTAGAACCGGGGCATTGTTGAGTCCAAAGTAGTCGCCTCCAGCAGCCTGCGGTTTCTCGGATATTAAATAGGAAGGGGTCTGTGGGTACGCACGAGGGCCCGAGATACTCGGTGAGCTCTCGTCTCCGGAATCCCAGTGGCGGCCCGGAGATGGTGAATTCATCTCCACGCCCAAATAAAGCTTCACGATGTCGCCGGACGCCGCTGCCAACACATTCCATAGCTGTTTGTCGGATAGCGGCTCTCCAGGAATGCACGAGTAGTCTGTGAGATGCACAGTGACCCTGCTCTCCATGCCAACCTCTAGCTGCGAGCACATGCGCTCACGGACCATTAGCGCAGTGGAGCAGTCGGCGATACTCACAAGACTGAACATGGCATTATCCACGGTTACCAGAACGGACATGTCCTGATTCTTGGTGCGTGTGGGGCGTAGCCGTTTGTCGAGGAACAGAAACTTCTCTTGCGACGTACGCGATGGCAGGGCCACGGGTGGACTACTATTAGGGGGTGTGCTTGTGAGTGCTGCCAGGACTTGGGGAGTCTGAGAAGCCTGTGAGGGGGATGCATTGAGTGGTACTTGTGGCGGTGCGTTGGATGGCACCTGCGGCGGCGCAGTGGATGGCTGCGGCGGTGCGTTAGACGGCACATGTGTCGGCGGCTGGGACAGTGCGTTGAGCGAAGCTGAACCCAGTGACGAGTGAGGAGTTTCTGGACTTTCCAAAGGACTTGCAGCATTATCCTTGGGTGATGCGCGGATAGTGGGTGTACGAATTAGTCCGGACCATGAGCCCGAGTTGGACTGTACCCCAGAAATGCCCCTCACCAGACGGATAAATCGGGCCGGCGACTCGGACATGCCGAGCCCCAACTTCTTGAATTTCTGGTAGTTGGACAACTCGAAGAACCCTTCGTGCTGGATGTTCATATGCGCGAACTTGTCGATCCACAGTTGGCTGAAGTTATTGGAGCGCAGCCAGTTCAGCACCCGGTCGTTAGTCCATTCTGCTGCTTCGCTGGTGTTCCAGTCTGCTTCACTGACCCTGCCTGTCCGCGTATTAAACCCGCTCTTTTGAGGGGTACTGGGAGGACCGGACTGGCCGAGTTGGTTGAAGGGAGGCTGGGACGAGTAGTTTTGGGGTTTGACGGGCCCAAGTGGCTGGTTCGGATAGCTTGTTTGCGTTTTTGGGTGCGATTGCACTGATTGAGGTGCTTGGCCCGTGCGAGACAACCATTGACGGCTGCTATCTATACTATCGTCAAACTGGTCGGACGATGTTGCCGTATAGTAATCTTGTGAGTCGTCGTGGGAGGCAGTAGCTCGTGAACTGCTTCGCCCGCGTGCCATTGCTGGATACGGACTGAGCTCACTCCCCGGAACTTTTGTGGATTCATAAAAGTTCGGGATTAACGAATCCTCCACCATAAACTGGGGGAGTTCCGGCATGTCAGCTGGAAGAAGCGGCTAGCTTCTGGATCAAAAGTCAGTCGGCAAGAAACGTCACTCCAGTCAGTCAAGCAAGTCAGTAAAGGAGTGGGGGGAGTCCGATAAAGTCTGTGAAATATGTACATTATTTATTGATTTTAAGCTCCGATACTCGGATCACCGTCAAGCAGTTGTTGGAAACCACATGGCGCACATGCCGTCTACGGCGACGGGTGCGCTCATCAACCTCACGCTTGACCCGGGTTTTTTCGAGCACGGTACCTTTGATGCTAAACACAGTTGGATCAATGCGATCGCCGCTCAGCGTATGGTCGCGTGAGCCGATCTCCGAGACCTGGTCAAACACCAGTGTATCGCCTATTTGCACGTCTTTCATGTTGACTGGCAGTTTGATAATATCACCCTCGGTCACCAGCAGGTCCCAGTTGTGAATATGGATTTTGGCATACAGCTCGGTGGCCTCCGCCAGCGGCTGCACGGTCTCGGGCTTAACATATTTGGCTTTGAACGACACCAGCTCTTCCACCGACTGCGGCTGTACGGGCCGAGGCGTGATCTGGATCTGGCCCTGGACAGAACGGCATGACGCAAATGTCCGCATGCTAACCCCAAAAGCCGGGCCGACTTGGCCGCGGACTTGTGCTGGTAGACGGGCCAGTGCCATGAGATTTTTCATGATGACAAGTCTGTCGGGCCCCGTTCCCGCTATCCTGAGTCCCATCTGATCAGTAACATAGGTCACAGATCATGGGACATAGGACACGGACCCAAGGCAATAAACCTTGGCCATCCCTGCGCCAACCCTCACAATCATACAAAATAATGTTAAATAATGCTATGTAGGAACTGAATGATGTAGAGGTCCAGGGGGGCCGGGAAGCTTCATGAAAGAGCTAAGATGAACTCAGGGCCTTGAGCTTCTCCAGCCGGCGCTCGGTGATCCGAATCACCTCTTCCAAGTCCGCCTCGGTCATTTGCTGATACGTGACTGGTTCATCATAGGTTCGGCTGTCGATCCACTGCCACAGCTGGTACTCTTGCTCCACGAACTTTGTCTGGTCACGGTTGGGCTGGCGTAGGCGCGATAGCACCCACACAAGCAACAAAATGACCATCAAGCTCACTGCCACGATTGCCAACATCACAGGCACGCTGGTACCCTTGCTGGCAGGGTGTTCCTCCTTCTCGGACTCTTGTTTGTTATCGTGGCGAGCCGGCCGAACCTTGACCTGCTTGGAGCCGGACTTGACGAGCGTGGACTCCATGTCGGCCACAAAGTGCTTGCAGTAGCTGCTCTGTCCGTCAAACGCACCCTTTTCGATTGCGCTTTTGAACCATGACTTGCCTGTCCAGTCGATCCAGGTTGACATTTGCACCTGCGTGGTATTGTTGTCACCCCACGCCATGGTGGTGCGCGTCATGGTTGTAAACACATTGCCCGAGGGAACATCTGGAGTCTGGGTGGCTGTGATCACAACCACCATTTCCTTGAGATCCCACTTTTCCGCGGTCTCGGTGCAGATACACTTGGTTTGTTTAGGACCAACAGGACCCGACAATGGCTTGATATACTCGAACCGTCGCACTTTTTTGCCCTCGTCCTCCTTGAACGGTGGAACCTCGCTCAAATCCTTGTTTTTCTCGGTATCCACAAGGAACTTGCGATACCATTCGGTATTGTCACCGTAAACTAGATTCACGCAAACGCCCAGCGGGGCGTCAACAGTCTCGGTTGCCAAGACTTTTTCCTTGGGATCCAACTTTGGCAGCGTCACGGGCTTGCCCGAGTCGGAGCCTATATTTTCCACCGCAAACTTGCCATCGCCACGGCTCTTGTCGGCCTTATCGGCTTTGTCGGCTTTGTCGCTATTGCTCGTGTCATTGGCGTCTCCGCTGTCAGAATTGTCGTCGCTCTCGCTGTACTCATCAGATGAGTCCATATCCGAATCAGTGATAGAGTCTGCGTTGTCGACCAAAGAGTCTTCATCCTCTGATTCAGAGTCCTTGGCGTTCTTTCCACGCGAATTGAGCCGCGATTTCCAGATCTTCTTGAGCAGGTCAGCAACATGATCACGGTTAATAAAGCTCGCAAGTGAGTATCGCGCGTGCAGTGTCTGGATGTAGATTCCGTTAGGGAATATACCCAACGTATTTTTCAATTGAATGCTCACAATCTCCTTGAAACTGAAAACAAGGTGCGTAGTCCAGCCAAGAATATTGGAATGGAAACATACGTGGTGCGGTGTTATATACAGCCGGCCCTGTAGCAAAATGTCTCTGGATAGTGCGCACGAGTGATCCTCAACCAACGGCTCGGATTCGGGCACGGAATGGAAGATTCGGTGGAAGTCGGCATTGCGCTTGCTACTGGCAAACTCCAGCCCCGGTACCTCACGAGCAAGCGTGCGCTCCTTTCCAGACTCAGGGGCCTTGGTGTCTTTGGCATTCTCATCATCAAAGTCCTTCAAAGATGCTTGCCCTTCGCCAATGGTGTTGATAGCCTTGTCGGGACTGCTAACTGACGAGCGGGTCGTATCGTTGCTAGTTTCCGAGGCTTCCGGCGCCTTGCCGGACGAATCCTCTGAATGCCACATGTTTCCTATCACCGAAGATAAATATCGGTAGCCTTTTTCAGGCGAATTGGGTTCGGAGCCATGACCTTGCGACGGTTGCGCGGCCGCATGCTCTTCACTGGTGGTGGGCATGCTGCTTACCCTTGGGAGCAGTCGGGCCCTCCTGCAGGTGGCTAATTAATCTAGCACTCACACAAATCACTAACCCACGCTCGTAAGTAAGGAGCTTGTTCTCGTTTCAACCCTCTCCACACCCCGCTTTCGGATTTTTTTTTTGCGTTTCGCGACCAACCATGGCCGAGACAAAGCTTGCTCGCAAAGCATCGGCGGCAAGTGGAAGCCGTCCGAGGTCGTTTTCAAGTGCCTCCAGTACCCCAGCCATAGAAAGTGCCGATGCTGTGGAGCTAGAAAGCTTCCTAGACCAAGCAGAAGAAAGCCCTAAAATGCCGCTATCAAACGATAGTGAAGACCGAGTGCCGGTTATCCGTGCTCTTGTTCTTATTGTCTTATGGTACGCGTTCTCCATCTCGCTATCTGTCTACAACAAATGGATGTTCTCCGCTAAGGGTCTTAATTTCCCGTTTCCAGTACTCACCACCAGTCTGCACCAGCTCGTCCAAGTCGGCCTTGCCTGGGTGACTATGTTGGCAATGGGTTTACCTCGTGAGAAATTCACATTCCGTGAATACATGTCGCAAGCATTTCCTTGTACTTTGGCCTCTTCGGGCGATATTGGAATGGGTAATCTCAGCCTACGATTTGTGACTTTAAGCTTCTACACCATGGTTAAATCATCCGCTCTTGGCTTCGTGTTACTTTTCAGCTTTCTATTTGGCTTGGAACAGCCCAATATCCGCTTAGCGGGTATCATTGGGGTCCTCACAATTGGAGTGTTTATGATGGTGGCTGGTGAGACACAGTTCCATTTGTTTGGCTTTGTGCTAGTAATTAGCGCTGCATGTTGTTCTGGTTTGCGATGGGCTCTGACCAACCTGCTTTTATTGGGCCGGTTTGATGTGAAGCCTCACCCGGTGCAGACGATCTTCATCTTGGCTCCTGGCATGTTTGCGATTCTGGCGGCGTTCGGGTTGGTCACCGAGGGTCTGGGCAGTTTCCTGGAATCCGAGGTCTGGCAGACGCATAACATTTTCACTGCCTTGGCCATCACTATGTTTCCGGGCTTGTTGGCATATTGTATGACCTGGTGCGAGTTTGAGCTCCTTCAAGTTACTGGAGCTCTCACGCTGGCAATTGCCGGCATTTGCAAGGAAGTCGCAACGATTATTGTATCAGTGATTGTATTCAAGGATGAGCTCTCGCTGGTTAATGGATGTGGTCTACTTGTTACAATCATTGCTATTGCGGGTTATCATCAATTTCGACGCGGTGCTGCTGGCAGTACAAAGGCGATCGAATAGCTCCCTTGAACCCAGGTTAAACCCCAATCCTAGAGCGTACCCCAGCCCCTCTCGGCCCTAACCCATGACCATAGCTGTCCGCACCGTCGCCGCACCGAAATTGACAGCTTAGGCAGCCGCCCTTGTACGCGGGGCTCGGCATGACTCCTCATTGTTGTCGGTTAGGACAAGAGTCACGTGGTATCTGGTCATTGCCCGCCGGTATTTGGTCAACTTTGTGGTATATTGGCCATAAAAATTGAAAGTGGGGGGACTATATAAAAGATTTGCAACGGTCATAGAAGGTCCAAATGCAACTACAAGTACTCTTAAAACATATTGTTGCCTCATAAGCACATCGCGGCTCAACGGCTACCAGATAAGGAAACTGTATCCAAAATGGAACCTGGGCTGGCGTCACGTGTCCATGCATAGCCGTGCATATAGACTCGGTTTTGTTCACTTGTGAATGGAGTTTGGCGGTGGGAAGTAGAATCTCATCTATTATCAATTATTGTCTAGTTTTCCGAGGTTTCATCAGAAGTCTGGCCATGTCGCTTAGCGGGGGTAGCGATGACATACCGCGGCGCAGATCTCGATTGCGTGCACCCCGCAACTAGTCAGCATGCACGGCACCAAGTGATAAGTAAAAATTGATAAGGAAGTATAACACTGTTAACGCCACCCAGTTATATTTTTTGGGTACTCAGCTACTTTTTTATGACCTCTCTCCTTATTAGAACCATTTTCAGTTATGAGGTACTTATAATAATGCTCAGAACGGCAATTCACGGCTCATGCAAGCCGTTGCTCTGGGATTAGGGTTTGCCATCACCCAATCATCCGGACTTCGAAAACGTTTTTTCTTGATATACGCGCGTCAAGTTTTTGATCAAGCTTCCTTCTTTGTTCCGTGTCTGTGCGTACAATACCTTTCCCTGTCCCCCCAAGCAGTGCATAGTTTAGGTCTTGAAGATATGACGGAGGTGAAGCCGAGTTGGTTAAATATGGCCGCGGTCCTTCCCGTATCTGTTTCCAGGTGGGTGGCTGATCTCGCCCCCCTCACTCGAAGTTTTGCAGTTCAATGTTTCGGAGCCGCTGTTATCTTGTTTGCTGTTCTCAGCAGTCTTTTTGGACTGCCATCGCGCCACAAACCCGCGACGCCCGCCCGCCTTAAGAAAGCCGGTGCCAAAAACAAGTCCTCGTCAACGGTGGGAGCTGGAGATGCTCAAGCGACTCAACTCATCGCTGTACCGAGCCGCACTTTGTTCCCCTCGATCGGTAAAGTAACCCTGGAAAAGTCCTCGGCCACAGCTTGTGCCGCCGACTCGTTTTTGCAGGCCCACCCTCGCGAGTATGACGAGGATCTTGGATTGTTTGTGGGCTGGTCATTTGGCGACGATAAGCAAGGTGCGTACATGTCGCACGCCCAGCAGATGGCGATGCACAACGATCAGTACGTTGTTTACCAGAATCAGCAACAGCACACTCACCAGCGCACCCATCATCTTCCTCACCAGCATCAGGTTGTGCCACACGTTCAGCACCAGCAGCCCCAGCAGCACCAGCTTCCACAGCCCTTGCATCAGCAGCAGGCTCGGCAGTTCCAGGAGCAGCCTCTGTTATCATTTGATTTCGACGATTGGACGCCGACGTTTGCTCCTGGTAGTGCAGGCTCGGTGGATTCGCTGGCCCCTCGCCGCGGGCCTATGCGCTCTTCGCAGCCGCGTAGTGTTCCGCGACCTTCGGCCAAAGATATGTATATGGGTCATCGCCCGAGCATGGGCACTGTGTCGCCTGAGTACACTCCGCCTCACTCAGACGAGTACCGGACTGCCCGGTCGTTTTCTGTGGCCGCTGTGCCGCCTGTGGGCGATAGTTCGATGGGCAACGATGGGGGGTCGTTTGATGCCGGCTCATATTTGGGCTACCAGGCGTCGCCTCATTCCACCGACTCTGAGTGGGTGGAGAATGATTTGGTAGACACTATCCCGTCGTACTCGCCTCCGCTCAACACTTTGAACCCGTCAATGCTTATCAACGAGGGCTCCAAGCACATGGAGCAGATTCTTGAGCTACAGCAGTTGGAGCAGTTTGACGGGCTGGACTCGCTGGATCAGCTCGATACTCTAGACTCGTTCAACGAACAAATCCCCGACCAGTTGTCCCCTGAAATGTTTATGATGCCCACGCCCGAGGCGTGCACGCCGCAGACGAATGCTCTTTTGATGCACCACTTTTCGCAGTCCAACGAGTCGCCTCAGGAGTCGACTGGTTTGCTTCGACAGCCGCAGTTTTCGGCGCCGCAGTCCAAGCATCTCCATGGTGGCGCCTCATCGGCAGCCGCGTCAGGGGTGCCGACGTTGTCGCCCAGCAGCTCATCGCCGTCTTCGCGTGGCTCGTCTCCTGTCAATAGCGACGGCAAGACCAATGGCCGGACCGAAGAAGCGTTTGTCTGCAATGAATGCGGGGCAAGCTTCCGCATCAAGGGCTACCTCACACGGCATCTCAAGAAACACGCCGAAACAAAGGCCTATACGTGCCCCTTCTTCAAAAGCGAGGAGGATCGCAGTTGCCATTCCACGGGAGGCTTTTCACGGCGGGACACTTATAAGACCCATCTCAAGTCGCGCCATTTTATTTATCCCAAAAAGACGCCCTGCGCGGCACGGTCCAGCGTGGCCGGCCATTGTGGGGGCTGCAAGGAGCAGTTCCCCACTGCCGAGATCTGGGTCGAGAAACACATTCAGACTGGCGAGTGCCCCGTCCTTATGTCGGCGTCGGCTCGGGTTGGCAACATGGTCAAGGTCGAGCCTTCTGTGTGCTGCGTCAAGCAGGAAGAGATAATTGTAGGCTAATATCTTTAGTCTAATATTTATAGGGCTCCGGCTTTAATACTATCATCGGTGACTTCATTTAGCTTTTGCTCTCTTTCTCTCTCTCTCTCTCTCTCTCTCTCTCTCTCTCGCTCCAGGACTGGCGGCTGGAGGAGACCTTGGCTGAAATTTGTTCCGAACCATACCCTAACCCGGAGATATCCTCTATATATACCCTCCAATGGTCCTGACAAATTGCAGGTCTAAAAAATTGCGTTCAAAGCTACTATCGAAACTACTATGCTTTGGGGAAAGTCTCCGGTCGTTTAGCAGAAATGCCCTTGAATAAGGACCAGTGCTGGATTGTCTTGTTTAAGGCCTTGATTCCTTGTGGAATGTCCAGCATAACTGGGATCTGGCGGTGATAGCTGATGCTATTAAACGATAGATATGCAATTATCCTTTTTGGATAACCCAATGGAGCTCACTTTGGACCCTGCCCTTTATTTTTTTTTACATTTTGTTCCTGTCGTGAGAGCTTTTACGTCCTTTATTGGCCGAGGAAGCGCATGGTCAAACATGCCAGGTTCTTTCGTCCTGTGATGATTCTTTCAGAGTCAAGCCCTGAAATACTACGGCAAAGCCAAGGTAATGTGTTGACAACTGTTGAGCTGAGGATACTTTAGAGCAATGTGAGCTGTTTGTAGTACTGATACCAATAAGCACTGGTTAATAACTGATACTATCAGTGATAAGTCGATACCAGACTGTCAAAGACCGATCGCCGAGTGATGTACTAGCATAGACTAGTTATAGGTTGGAAAGACGTCCTTACGATCATACCAAGACAAGCCCTAGCTAGAGTAAAGGATAGCTATGGATCTTTAAATAATTAATTGTACCGCTGCTGTTGCTGGGATGGCGGGGTCGGCATGTACTGCGAATATTCTCCGCCAAGGTACTGCTCAGGCAATGCCGAGCGATTCAAACGGGCCATTTCATCAAGAGCAGGGTCGCCATCGGGAAGATTCATCATTCCGGAAGGGTCGATGGGTAGTCCATTAGACGCGTTGGCGTGGCGCGGGGCGGAGGCCTGAGCGGGAGGCGGAGCAGCCTGCTGGGTGGCCGCAGCCGTTTGGCGAGGCGTGTAACTACCCGACGATTCTTTAGGAGTAGGAGTTTCAGGCTCGCTCTCGTCAGGGGCATTGAGGCAGGCCTGAATCAAGGATTTGCCTTCGGGCTTGGTGACCAGAGGCTGCAGTTTGGGGGTCGTAAATGTATATACCAACCCGGTCTCCGAGACCACTAACAGCAATACCTGCGTGCCGGTGAGCACAGACAGCTCATAAGCCTTTTTCATGATACCAAACTTGCGCTTGGAGAAGGTGATGTGGCGACGCGATTTGTCCTGGATGAACTTAATCTCGATCTTGCGGCGTTCCTTGCCGCCCTTCTTGTCGTCATCGTCGTCGTCGTCCTCATTCAAGGATGGCTCGGACCGAGGGACATGATGCGAGGCCGGTCCACGGTGGTGATGATGGGCATCATACTCGGCAGGGGTTGGTGATTGTTTGAGTTCCGACATTGAATGCTGTGGAATAGAAATGTAGCCAAACTGTGGATACTTTGAAACCTTGTATGTGGTTTGTTTTTGTCTGTTGTTAGTTTCTGTTTGGGTGAGGAATTGTTTACGAATTCTCCTCACACTAACAAGCACACGCACTTAACACACCCTTGTGCTTCTCACACTGCTGCTCAGCTCCCAAGGTTAATCCTAAGCTGCAACCCGGCCCTTTGGTTTGTTTGGACCAGGGTAAGGGCTGCGCGGGGACAGGGGATTGGCACGCAAGAAGTTGGGTGGGTGGGTCAGGTCAGATGGAATTGTTGGTTTGTTTTGATCGGTCACAACAATAAAGAATAGGTAGAGACAAGAAGCTAGTATAGTCGTGAGGTTTCAATCAAAATTTAAGGTGGATTTCAAGCGGAGACTGGGACTGAACATTCGGGAATGTCCATTTGGGGCCGTACATGAATCAGTCACTGGTTGTTTTGATTGCGAAATTCCTCAGACTAGCCGGCAACGCCTCGACCCCTGCGGCTAATTCGTGCGGTTGGTGCTTGTCGGTTGCGGGTTGAACACTTTTTCAATGTTAAAACTTACCTTGCTGATAGTCCAAGATCGGCCTTCCGGTTTTGGGAGGCTATATGCAGATAGACACAAAACGGGAACAGCTACCCTTTTTAAGTAACCCACGTCAAGACTTGGATTATGTCTGGGTTAGGGACGACATGCCCGGGCATGGAGGCTTGTACCGAATTCATCGAAGTTCGTGCCTTGGACCATAATTCTTTGAAATTATCCAGCCGGATTTAGAAGTGAGCGAAATGGCTCCTTCCAAAGCATGAAATATCCCGTCTAATTTTCAAAAAATTCGAGCTGCTTGAGTATTCGTGTCCTAACTTTGAGACGCTCTCACTTTTGGTGGTTGTGTGGACAAAACACCACCAGAGAAAATGATTTGACTCTATAAAGAAATTTTACCAAACTCAGAATGCGACAGACTACTGCACTAGAACTAGACTCAGACAAGAGCAAATTTCCATTGATAGTAAATTCTCCAGCTAAACATACAGCTCGCTATAATGGTACAATGGTCCGAACGAGACAAGACCAGCTAGATGAGACTATAACTAGTTCAAGCGACATCTAGAATAGACTCCAGGCTAGAATAGACTCTAGACTAGACAGACTGCACTAAGCAGACTGCAAACTGGCCAGCCTAACCAGACAAAATAAGAGCTGAAAGTTCACTACTAACTAACTTAGTTGCCCTTGGGAGCCTCCTTGTAGGTGACGGCAGCCTCCTCGCCCATGGCGGAGACAATGGTGACCAGCAGATCCTTGCCCTCGTCAAAGTCGGCCTGGATCTTGTCACCAAGCTCGCCCTCGGGAACCTTGACGTCGTCCTTGGTGGAGCCGTCGTTGGTCATCAGCGACAGGAAACCATCGTCAATGTCAATGAGCTGGTACTCAGTACGAGCCACGTTGGGGACATCCATGTTATGGGTCGAGGGAGACAGATCCTCCAGCTTCTTGCCGGTGAAGATGTCGATGGCGACCAGGTGCACCTTGGCGTGACCGTGCTTGCCGGTCTTGGAGGTCGACATATCAACGATCTTGCAGGGGCGACCCTTGATAACGACGTGGCCGTTCTTGCGCAGAGCAGAGCACTGCATGGGGAAGGTCAGCGAAGCGCCGGCATCGGTGGTCTCGAAGGTGTGATCGTCGTCAGCCATGTTTGTTTAAAGAGGTGTAGAAAGGTGAAAAAAAATCTCTAAGCATTATAAGCAGCGCCAGCTCACCCTGCGTAATTTTCAGCACGCTGACTAACATTGCCGTCTCGCTGATTGGTCTATAGAGTATTTTTCTGGAGTCGATTCATTTATATGGGCGAGTAATAACGTCTTGTAGAAGCCTTCAAGCCGATCGCGTTGGCTGAGTAGGTATCTATCCTTGATTATAGGCAAAGCTATAGATTTGGCCTTGCTATAATTTAGTCCCATCTGGAATATTGCCTCTAGGGATAGGGCTTCTAGGGATAGGGCCTTGCTTGTCCACACGACGCGCGCGACCACGTCAAAGGGAAAAAATCTAAAATATAAATGAACCACATAAAACAGACAGAGTGTGCAGTACAAAACAAAGCCCTTATCCTAATAATAATTTGATTCCTTTCGCTTTGCTCACTTTCTTGCGCATTGGATCTTGAACCCCAGATTAGATCATATGCGATACTCAAGTTAGGGGAAACTATCTCTCGTCAAGCTGGGGGGTTGATTACGTATTTGGCAGGGCAGGTCATGCGTGCGTCGAGGCTGCACAAGGACCGAACAAAAATGTGTCAGATATAGCAGAAAGTAGGGCACTCGCAATGGTACGCTAATGGTCGGATATGCGAAAAGGCGTAGCACATGTCGAGACTGCGAGGTAAAGCAAAATTTAGGGGGCACTCAGCCGTTGGCAACGGGACTGGTGATGAGCGTGCCTGGAGGACAAGCAGCCCTCATGCATCCAGGCTGCAATGTCAAACAAACAAATAAACGGGGTCTTGGAAAGGTCATAGGCCCATTACTTAACCAATGTAACGACCCCGGGAAAGGAGTCAAGCTCTAATTTTACAAGCTTGGCCTTCCGCCAACGACAAAATCGTCCCCAGCACGTGCGCGCGGCCTGGACCATAATACAAGTACAAAGGCACACTAATGTAAAAGCCGCTACCACCATCATGGCTGATGGAATAAGCATAGAGCTAACTTTAACAATACGCTGTTTACCTACAATATATAACGAAAAAAAATCTATTGCCATGCTCCCTAATGGAGCCGCATACGCCATACTCATGCAAGCTGCAGAAGATGATGGTAAAGCACGTTTTGCATCGTATGGGTGTGGTAAGCGCGTGTGGTAAGCCGCCCCTCTCCGCAAAGCTCCTAAAGTTAAAAGGCAGTAGGGTGTGTCATCCTGACCCAGGTTCAAATCTCGTCAGTGGGCTTTCTTTCGAAACACACTGGCATCTAACAGGCTAGTAAAAATCCTCAGGTTGCTTCTCCACCCGTTATAGCCATGGCATCGCGCCCAGTATCCAACCTGAGCGCTGCGCTGGCTAATTTCCAACTCAACAATGGCCAGGCCCAAACATCACAACCTGCGTCCCAGCCCCCCTCAAGTAATGACCCGGACCACCACGCCGATATTCCGGTGGCCCACGAGGACCGTATGGCACTTTTTGCCGAGAATATGCCCACCAGTGGTATCACCTTGTTCTCACACCGCTCGGCCCCGAATGGATTTAAGATCGCTGTGATTCTCATGGAGCTGGGCTTCAAGTTCCACACATTATATCTTGACCTACAACGGCGGGAAAACAGGTCCCCCCACTACGTCTCCATCAACCCCAATGCCCGCTTGCCCGCCATCATTGACCATGATAATGATAACGTCAGTGTTTGGGAGAGCGGTGCTATTGTTTTATACTTGTGCCGACGAGCTGGCCCCGCCTGCCCTATTTACTCGGATGACCTTGCTGATCAGGCCGAAATCGATAGTTGGATGTTTCTTCAAGCAACCGGCCTTGCTCCTATGATCGGTCAGGCTCTCCACTTCAACTTTGTACAGCCAGATGTCATCGATTCGGCAGTGGTGCGCTATGTGAGCGAGGTGCGACGAATTTACAGTGTGCTGGAGATGCGGCTGGCCGAAAAACGAGAAGCTCTAATTGTAGAAATGGAAGATGAAGATGATACTTTCATTCTCGGCACAACCCCCCTATCTGAATCAAAGTACTTTGACGAGGCGGTTTGGTTGGTGGGCGACAGAGTCACTGTGGCCGACCTCACCTACGTGACATGGAACCATGTTGTCGAGCGCATTGGAGTAAACCTACAGGGTGAGTTTCCAGAAGTATACAAGTGGACCAGACACATGATGAGACGGCCACCGGTAATTCGGGCCCTGTCGGGGCTTGAGAGCAGCGATTAAGTTGTGTCTTAGCAACAAACTGTTCAGAGAAAGGTCTATGAAATGGCCCTGATATAAAAATCGATACGTATTTTATGATGATAAATATACTCAGAAAGTTGCACGAGCATTTTTCGACCAAACTACTGCGTCTCGTGAGGCGAGATCTCCAGATTGCAGGTATGCATATGCAAACTCATGCAGAGGTCAGGTACCGCATCAGATTGCCTCGAACTAAAAGAACGGCTAGGTAACAGCAGTAAGCAAAGAGTTTCATAGGCCAAGCGTGCAGAAAGGTCTTCCACAAAATGTTGCTCTTACGGCAGAGGGACACAGTTGAAAAGTTTTGGTTACAAGTATTCAATCGCGCGTAGATAAATGTGCATGCACGCTGAAACCCTCCACCCTCAACCGCCACCGCGGTAGCTGACCTTACAACCCGGTTTTATGAAAATCCACAAACATACGGCCCCTTGAAATACCAACCAAACGAGAACCAAATCTGCAACGAACTATGATTTTAAGCATCGAGATACTCTCTGAGGGGGCGAAGACCTGTTGCTATATGCCCTTACCCTTCCCCGGAGAAAACGACGCGACGAGACGTGCTGACTCAACCCATCTTTCCCGGTTGTACCATTCCCGTTATCTCGTGCGCGCACATGGCGAATTCGGACAGTGAACCTGCCAGTGCCGGCGACAACACGGCGGCGGCAGTGGCGCCCCCATCACCGGCTGCTTCTCCGCCACCACCAACCCAGGTGGGCCCCTTGGTGACGCTTCCCACTGGCCACTGGCGAGTCAAGGTTTATCGGCTCGACAATGGTCAATGGGAGGATCAAGGAACGGGTCAATGCTACGGCCATATCGAGGGCTCTCAAGCGTACGTTGCGGTTAAGAACGAGCTCGAGCCTCATACGTTACTGTTGAACAATCTTGTTGAGCCCAGCACCAGTTATCAAAAGCAAGACACGCTGATTTTGTGGAAAGACGAGCAGGGCGATCTGGCCCTGAGTTTTCAGGAAGTCACTGGATGTATTATTCTATGCGAGTTTCTGGTCTATGTTCAGCGTCAAGTCCAGAAAGATATTCAAGTGCTGGCCATTTCACGCAACCAGCTGCCCAGCGGCGTTGACGTCACCGAGTCAATCCCTGACGCGACCTCGTTGCCGCCTCTTCCTACTGCGGAAAACCTTGGAGAGGTGAATGAGAAGATCTTTCACGCATCCGAAAGTCAATATGGCCATGATGCGCTGGTGGTCTACTTTAATCATGTTGGCTATTTGCGGTATTTGATAGACGCGTTTGACAGGATCGAAACCGACCCCACCCGAGGCCACCCAGAACGCTTAGCGGACCTCCATAAGCTCTCGCAAATTATCAAGCAACTTTTTTTGTTGGGCGAACAATCCATGGTTGAGATGCTTTTGGAGGACGAGTATTTTTGCGGTGTTCTGGGCGCGTTGGAGTATGATCAAGACTTTGGCGAACGCAAAGCAAATTATCGTGAATTCTTTGAAAACAAGGCCAAATTCCGCCAGGTTGTGCCCATTCCAGATACCCAGATCGTTGACAAGATCCAGCGCACGTTCCGACTACAACTACTTAAAGATGTTGTGTTGGCACGACTTATGGATGACGCCACCTTCAACATTGTGAGCTCCCTGATCTACATGAATCAAATGGATATTATTGTCTGGATGCAATCCTCCACCGAATTCTCAACCGCCCTTTTTGGCATGTATGATCCTGCCAAAGGCAACGATGAAACTTCCGTCAAAGATGATGGTCTCAAGTTTACGACCCATTTAACCGCAACCTCAAAGAGCTTCCAGATCTCTCAACGTGTCACGCTCTATCTTGTGATGGTTGAGAATGGGCTCTTCAATGTGTTGAGCTACGGACTCTGCCACAGCTTGGCAGCTATGCGCAACGCGGCCCTTGAAATCGTGGCCACCATCCTCGAGGCCGATCCTACGGTCATAAGGGTTGATGGCGCCAGCAGGTATAACGCCAGTGTAATCAATGCGTTGGTGGACGTGCTGAATGGCGATGACGATATGTCGCTGCGACTACAGGCGTGCGAGGCCCTCAAGGCCTTACTGGAGCCACCGGCCATGCGTGAGGCCGAGCTCGAGTTCTATGAGGCTAGTGCGCCCCGGCTGTTTGGCGGGCTGATTACCACGAAACTGGGCCGGGCGAAAGACCAGGCCCAATATTTTGAGCTGGTTCTTGATTTGTTGGGCTTCTGCTATAAGCGGCATGGCGAAGAGTGCACCACCATGGCCACGTCGCTGGACATCTGGTCTACCATTGCCAAAGTTATCGAGCATCCGCCCAGCAAGCCAGCCTTGCTGGCAGCAGTGCGGTGCGTGCGGCACATGCTTGCCGCAGGTGGGATTGAGGAAGCCCGCCAGTTGGTTCACTCGGACTGCTTGGGCCACATTCTTGCCACACTGGTGACTATTGGCAATGTCAACAATGCACTTCACTCGGCCGGCTTGGAGCTGCTGGCTCTCATAAGCCATAACCCGGACGAAAAGTACTGTTACTTGCGGCATTGGCTACTTACCGAGAACTCGGACGTGCTGGGCAAGTTGGGGTACATCAAGTTCCTATCCACATTGAGTGAGGAAGAGACTAGCGACGATGAGGGCCGGCCCCGTAAGCGCCAGCTTGAGGACGAGTACCCCCAAACCCCCAAACGGCATCGTGATTCCGGGATCCAAGATCCTGCCAGCTCCCCAACTAGTGCCAATTATGCCAATGGACATGGCCCCAATGGTGCCTCGTCAAATGGCGCCAACGGGGCCTCGGCAAATGGTACTAATGGAGCCAGCGGGACTGCCATGGCCTCCGAGGGAATGAGCCCTGAACGGGTGCTTTCGCCCGATATCGAGGGCCGGCGGCCTCATACTGATCCCGGTACCCTGGAGGACACCCTTGAACCGCCGCAGACCCCCACGCGGCCGTCCACGCGGTCAATGTCCACGCCGCCCGCGTCACGGCAGCCAGCCGCGCACGAGCTGCGGCATAAAGTTGGATTGTGGGGTGAGGAGCCTGCACCGGGCCCTGGCACCCCGCGGCCACGGCCCGAGAAACACCGGTTTCGGAAAACGCTGGTGACGGCGAAAAAGCTGATGACGCTCAAAAGAAAGGGCTGATATTTATTGACGACATTCCTTTAGTGCCTTAGTCTGCTATACTATTTAAATTTGTTCTGTTGTCTAATGCTTTGTACCGCTTTTATATCGAATCCTGATGTCATTTTACGCTCCAAGTCTTCAGCTTCAAGCAGACATCAACTTTAAGCAGACTTGTCATCATGTCCTGGACAGTGGATCCTGCAACGCGACGGAAATTGCTGGCATTGCAACGCCAAGGTGAGAACAAGCGCTGCATTGATTGCAATGCGGCAAATCCCCAGTGGGCGTCGCCGAAATATGGCATTTTCATCTGTCTGGAGTGTGCCGGCGTCCATCGTGGGTTGGGTGTGCACCTCTCGTTCGTGCGGTCGGTCACCATGGACCAGTTCAAGCCCGAAGAGGTCAAGAGTATGGAACTCGGTGGCAATGAGAATGCTAGAAAGTACTTTGAGGAAAACGGAGTCGACAAGTCATTGTCAATCAACGCAAAGTATGCTTCGACCGTGGCCGAAGATTACCGTGAGAAACTGGCCGCAGAGGTGGCCGGAGAGGAGTGGACTCGTCGCGATAGACCTGTTAACATTCCCAAAGACTCTACTTCTGCTCCTGCTGCTGCTGCCGCCACTGGTTCTCCAGCCGCTTCCGCCGCTGGTTCTGCTGCCGGCACCGCATCCCCGGATCTGAGCCATCGCAAGGAGCCCACGCAAAAGCAAAAGAATGAAGACTACTTTGAGAAGCTTGGCGGCAGCAACTCGGCTCGTCCCGATCATCTGCCTCCTTCTCAAGGTGGCAAGTATAGCGGTTTTGGTTCCAAGCCCGTGCAAAGGGCCCCTGAGCCTGCCAATGAGGCCCTGACTGCGCTGTCCAGCGGCTGGGGCTGGTTCTCTAAAGCAGTTTCTCAGACGGTTGCCGATACCTCCAAAGTGGTTTCCCAGACCGTGGCAGATACTACCGAGAATTACATCCGCCCGGGTATGCGTAACTTTGCCGAAAGCGACGTTGGTACGAACGCGCGTACAGCCATGCTCCAGTTTGGCAAAAAGGTCCATGAGACCTCTCTTCAAGGTGCGGAAACACTCCAGAAGTACGCTGCTGGCTCCACGGCCCAGGACTCCGCTTACTCCAAGCTATTTGATGATGTCCAGAAGGACGATGACGTTCCTGCAGCATTCGGCATGGCAAAGCCCGCGGAGCCTTCCAAACTAAAGGGTAAAGGGGCCCATGACGACTGGAATGAGGACTGGTGAGTACTACTATTCTTATTTTGCCTTCTCTCACTCTTATCTCCGTAGGTTATACACTTGATTCTCTTTTTATCGCATATTCTGCCACCGTCCAATCATGTCACCTCATGCCAAATCATGCGGACCCCACTTCTGCAGCCGCCATTTAGATCTTGGTTTAGAGGACCCCGTGTTCTACAAGTCAGTTGTTAAGGTGCTTGTCCGACTGATTGTGGCGCGGAAATAACCCGGAAAATTAGTTCTCATATCTCAGAATCTTTTCTCTTGCCCTGCATCAAGAAACAGCAGTCTGGACAAAGGAAGCTTGGACTTTACTCTCCGCAACCCCTGCATTCCTATAAAGATAGCCAATAATAGCAAAGAAATATACTCAATAGGCTATAGACTTTTATTTGCAGTCATGGCCCCATCGGGTCCTGCGGTCGGCGGCAGGGGCACTGTGCCTGAGTTGGGTGTAGCCGCTGGAAACTGAGCCACTGAAACAGTGCCGATCTTTCCGCATCACACGCAAGATATGCGTCAACCTGAAACTTGCACCGCACCCCGCAGAGCCTAGCATGTGTGGTCCATTGTAGGCTGGGAACACCCTCTACTAACAGAATATCCTTTTTATCAACTAAGGGTACGTGCCTACAATCTGGCATAATATTTATTCGATACCCTTTTAGTCCCGAGGTGGGGGCGCAACACACCATATGAAAATATTATTTAGGTGCATAAGATATATTCTGGGCGAAGGAACAAAAATGCTCCTGTGAACGAGACCTCGCCAAAAACGTTTGTCTGTCAGAGAAAAGATATTTTAAGGTTATTTTTCCTAGATATAGTCCCATTACGACGAGGTTTGCCCCTGTCGAGTGCCCTTTATGCGCCCTTGAGCATGCAGGGGCGAGCTCGTTTCCAGGGCGACGCTGCGAACCAGCATGCATGCGTCACTTGGCCCAATATGTTGGACCACATTTCCCCGCTCCCACAAGGGGCCACAGTGCAGCTTCCCCGGACATGAAAATACTTCGATACTAGTCTATATTTTCATGGCCAGTCGTGGTCACCAAAGCGGCCGTGCCTTGTGGGTTCCTGTACCACTTCAGCAACCTAAAAATGGGTATCGGCGGCTAGATCGACAAGACTGAGTAAATATGCACGTACGCCGGTCCTTTCCTGGCTCGCATGTGCAATGCAATCTATAACTGGTGGTTATAACCCTACATCCTTTCGTGTCCTGGCTCTCTTCAAGAATAGGGTTTCTGCCCCTTAGTTCAGCCTACGATTGGAGAAGCGACTAGACGGTCACTATTCAGGAAAATGTAGCTAATAACATGGCTGTGCTTGGTATTTTGTGGCAAGGGACTAACTGTGTATGTCTTTTATACTTTGCGTGGGCCTAAGCGAATAACAGAGCACATGATCATGCATTCCCTTACCGTAGTGGCAACCCTACATTCATCCCCATCGGGTAACCGCTCTGAAAATGCCGGCTAATCTTCAGGGGTTTGTGGTGGGCGGCGGCACTGACAGTAGGTCATATCGTGGTGGGCATGTAGTTATCGAGCAGATTTGTACAGTTTAAGAACGGCAATGACACTAAACAAGCCTGTGCAGCAACTAATTTGAGCAAGAATCCTTTGGAGTTATGCGGGTTTTTTGCGAATAGTAACCAGTGTGCCGCCACTCTTCTGTTACCCATACCTCTGCTGTGCATATCTAACCCAGCCCCAAATAATATTATTTGTACGGCACTCTAGGCAGTCAATTTCATCGAATATTGACACTCCTTTCAATGAAAACACCTTAAGCTTGTACCGGGGCCCGAGAAAAAAACAGTAGCTGACGTCAAGTATCATAATTTTTCCGGAATACAGGGCTCGTGTATGCCCCGACTGGGGCGGATCCTATCATTGATAAGTACTGCCAAGCAAGGTCCTTCTGCATGCAGTGCTGTATACCCATCAACTCCTATTTCTGTGTATGGGTGGAATGTACTGCATGTGTGCACGTCCTGATGCCAGTAAAGAGATAATTTCTGTAACTGTCTATGTATCATCGGCCTCGCTTAAACTTTAAACAGGATCTCGAGTTCTCCATGTCAACCTCAAGTTAAGTAACGTATCTTTAGTAGCAACTCGCCAGCAAAATTGAGGTATGTAAGATCTCTTCGTCAACATGCATGCGCCATTCCCTCATGCGTAAGTGGCCACATTTGGGTGTACACTACTAAGGTGCGCGGCCCGCGAATTCCGCCGGTCTATCCCAGCAACCGTTCAACTCTCTACAGGGTGAAACAAAAGCCAGGAATATTCCGGTTACTCTTTTTTTCAAGGCTCAGCACCATGGGGTAGCTAGTACGTATTATATCTGGCTACTGACCAAATAATCGTTCACCCCTCTTGTATGCAAGGCGGCGGAGCACCTGCATGTTCTATGATTTATATAAATAGAGCCTCCCGCCCCCATCCGCCGATAAGCATCACTTTTCTCCTACTATGAACCACTCGCTTCAGCCCTCCCCTGCTGAACGCTCGTCTTCCGCTCCCTCTACAACTCATTCCGACTGCTCCGCTCACACGCTGTTTCTCGCGTCCTACCCTACCAACTCCTTGACTAGCTGCACCACATATCAAACCTCATCCGCCTCAAGTTCCGCCGTCATTTCCTCTGGTTGCTCTGATTCTCCTGAACTTTTTCAATGTAACGGCTCTTCTGCCGCTGCTTCTATCGCTGCTCATGCCCTCACGGAGGATAGCAATGGCATGCCATGTTTCGATTTTGAAGGACTAGGCCGATTCGCTGGTACATCTGTGGGTATAGCTAATACCAAGATGGTTCGTGAAATGGAGACAAAAGGCGTTGCTCACACTGCTTTTTCTACAAATCCGCTCTGTGAGTTTTTCCCAAGTCTGCCCCCCAGCTGGAGTACGATCACCCCCCCTCCTGATCGGATTGACGAGCAAAAGCAAGAAGGGTCTATTCTTGAACAGTCCATGTTCTTGTATAGTGGAGCAGACGTTGACTCCGACTACCCGTTTGAGGAAAAGTTAGAGGATTCCCATGACGACTCATCTCTCTGCGAGAATCTTGACAGCCATGTATCAATGGATGAGGGGTTACACTCTGGTATCTTGGATGATGATCAGCTGGATCATCACCATAGCTTCCTGGGGATACCACCAGACATTCAGCAGCTGTATCGCGAAGTGGTTCATCCTGTGATTTCTCCGGTGATCTCCGATCCGATCGACCGGCCGGAACCCGATAACAATCAGCGGTTGGCCCCCTCAGCTGCAGACAAAAGGCAGGAGGAGGAGCTCTCGTTGAAGAAGCCGAAAGGGGTTGCAGATACCAAAAATGTGTCTCCACTAGATTGTGAAGAGAATGCAGATACCAGAACGTCTTGTCCCCCTGCTAGAGCTAAACCCCTTGCGAGTGCTAAACGGCTGGATACGCCCTTGCCGCAGCGCAGGCGACGTAATTTCCGCTTTTTGCCTGTGGAGCCACGTACTGTTAGAAAGGCACGGCTGGAGAGAGCGGCTGCACATCCGAATGGCAACGCGTCGGCCTTGCGTTTAGTGGAGTTTGAGGGTGCCCGCTTTCTCGACGTGACGTCTGGGTCTGCGAATGAGAAGGTTGCTAAAGCATGTGTTGACATCTTTCAAAGACGCTTGAGAAATTTTGGACAACTCTACTGCTCCCGTGACTCGCCGACATATCTGCCTGGTCTGCCCTCTCAGCATCCAACTATCGATTTAGCTAGAGTGAACGTGTCGGACCTTACCATTCAGGAACTTTTGATGGCAGCTCGAACACCCTTTCTGGAACACTGGCGCCGGCATCTCGATCAGAATATCAGTTCCTCTACGCTGGTTGTGTGTGCCCCGAATGGTTTCCCGCTGACCCGGCTACAACAGATCGTGCTCAATGAGGACCTCCACAAGCAGGTGCTTGAGCCCATGCGCGGCCATCATGTGTGTCGCGTTTGCAATGAGTCTCAGCTGTCTGCGGTCCACCTGGCAGCTCACTATGACCAGCACAACCCCCACGACCTTGGCCATATCACATTTTGCCCTCACCCGAACTGCGTGTGGTCCTTGATTGGATTCTCGCAGGTTTCGTCTCTTCATCGTCACCTTCGGGAGATGCACAAGGGCAACTTCGCTTTCTGCAGAACCTGTGGTGATCGGCTGGTGGCCAAAACTTCGTGCTTGGAGGCACATTTCGAGCGGTGCAGCGTTCATCGGAAAGATAGCTTTGACATCTTTACCAACACGAGGCAGAGAAGCCATCTCTAGATGCTTGAACATTTTAAACTGGACAATTGAACGCTGAACTGAACAATAAAAGTGAACATTGAAATTGGCGTTCGAACTGACAACGCTGGTCACTGATCTGAACAATTAAAACTGATATTGAAATTACAACTGAACAACAGAACTCTCTCACTGGACAATTCAAGTATATCAATAATAAGTCGACCGCTCCGCTCTCGGGAACTCGATCAATATTTTTAGTAAAGAATTGTAACAATTCAGTTCCCCGTGTGCCCGAAAAAAAAAGAATGGCGACACCAGCAGGACTCGAACCTGCGCGGGAAAATCCCAAGAGATTTCTAATCTCTCGCCTTAACCGCTCGGCCATAGTGCCCAATTTTGAAATTTTTCATTCCTGGTCGTTGTACAGCGCTGCCTGTATTGTTGTTCTCTTGTTATTCCTGCCGGAACACGCCCTGGCGCTGGTTTTTCGGTGACCATTTTTTTATACTATAATTCGCATCTGCATGCCATCACTAGCGGTGAGCTTGAGTATTAGTATGGTCTACCCCGCCCTCTAGTGTGTTTCTGGTTTCAGTGAGGTTATTAATTACGACGCGTAAGTTGAACGTAAGTTGATCGCGCGAAATGATTTTCGCAGACCGAAAGTTTCTGGTCGTTCCCGGAAGCTTTGCAGAGGAAGATGAGTCTGAAAATATCGAGAAGTTAATTGTGGAAAATGGTGGCTCGATTGTTAGCTGGAAGGATCGACTCGAACGAGATATTACGCCGCAGCTGGTGGCCGTGTCGCCAACAGTTGAATTCAGCCAATACAACGAGCTGAGCTCGTTAATGGTGCCGACAGTGACGGCAGACTGGCTAAAAGAGTGTATTAACATGGGCAAGCTGGTTCCCACTCGGCCGTACTCGCCCGATCCTCGCAACTTCATGTCCAAAGTAATGGTATGCTGCTCGGGACTGAGCCAAGGCGATACTGATGCCATCAAAGCCGGAGTGCGAGCAGTTGGAGGCGACCATAGCGATGAGCTCACTCGATATACTACACATGTGATTGCGACTGATATTGAGACAGACAGATGCCAAACTGCTTTGGAATGCCCCTACGACATCAAGCTGGTTAGCCCTGAATGGATCGACGATTGCATCAAGCTGCAATGTAAGATCGATGAGAAGCCGTATTTGCTGGATAATTCACACGATGATGGTGGGACCAACGCCAGCGACTCGGACCTGACGGGAACGTTTCCGATAGATCAAACACCGCGACTAGCAGTGCAGTCGTCGGTACGGCATTCGTTGGGATCGTCGTTATTTGAGGGTAAGTCCTACTATTTAGGAAACGATCTTGACTTGAGCGACCGCCTCAAGAAAACCATTATTTATCTTATTGAAACCAACAGTGGAACCATTGCTGAAACTCTCCAAGACGCCAAGGTGTATCTCGGCAAATGGCGGCATGGCGAAGAGTACATATTTGCCTGCAAACATCGGCTGGTGGTTGGAAATCTAACTTGGCTATACTGGATGATTATCCAGCAAAGGTGGGACACGCCTTTGAAACGATTGATGCACTATCCCGAGGTAAAGGGCGGTCTGCCGGACATGGTCAATGCCACCATTTCTATCACAAACTACACCGGTGACAGCCGCGCATATTTGCAGTCTTTAATCGAGTCGCTCGGGGCTACTTACAATGGCAGTCTTGTGGAGAATTCCACCACCCATTTAATTGCTGCATATGGCGGTGGCCGCAAGTACGATGCTGCGCAGAAATGGGGCATCAAAATCGTCAACCACCTGTGGCTGGAAGAGACGTTTTCAATGTGGCAGGTCCAGTCGGAGACGCTGCCTCGGTACACCCACCTTCCGTCGCGTATCGATATGACCAAGTTGATCGGAAGCACTCATCTTGTTCCTCAGGTGCTCAAGCGGTTCTATGGGGACGTGCCCGAGCTTGGCGAGCGTCATCACCTGCCGAAACGTGCAGCCGGTATCAAAGCCAACATGGCTTTGCACAACAGTATGATGAAGGAGAATGAGTATCAGAAGCAGAAGCGCGAGAATGTTCTTCCCGAGCTACCAGAAGAGGAGAAAGCCCCGTCGCTCGACCGAAGCCGCAGCGGAAAAAACTACAGTTGGGGACACAGAGACAACCTTGATGGCTCCAATCAGCTGAGCAACGACTCACCAGGAAGCGAGAATGAGGAAATAGATGAGACTCGGGAGATCAACGAGACCCGCGAGCTGAACTCCAGCCCCAAAGGAAACTCCACCGCGGGCACGAGTGCAGGCTTCAAGGCTACGCCGCAAGCCAAGACAAACCAAAAGAATCCCAAAACCATGGCATCACCTATTCCAACGAAGGGCAAGCGGGCTCGCGAGGTAATGGACGCGCAAAAGCTGGACACCGAAACCGCGGTAACAGAGCCAGTGGCCAAAGCACCCACAAGAGAACCAGGAGCTAAAAAGGCTAAGGCCTTGGAGATCATTGTCACTGGCGTCGACGATCCACCGAGTCGACAAAAATGCGCTAAGGCAGGCATATCACTAAGGACGAACCCTCCTGCACGGGTTCTTGTTGCGCCTCGAATCATGCGCACGGCCAAATTTATTAGCAGTCTCGCCGATGTCGAGACCTGTGTGGTCCCCGCGTGGCTGACGGCCAGCCTATTAGCAGGCGAACCAGTACCTACCGATGAGTACGAGATCGACAGTGTGTCGCTCAAAACGGCTTTGCAGCGCAGCGCTGAGTTCCGCCGCCAAGAGCGCGGTCTATTCTCGGGGCACACGTTCCGGATCGACGCCGACGTGGCCGGCGGTCCAAAAGTCGTGGAGCAGATTGTGCGAGCACATGGAGGCGAGATCAGCAAAAAGAAAAGCGAGGGTCTGCTGATCGGACCCGAGGGAAGCGCCGTCACTCTAGGCGACATTGTTAACAGCGTCCTCGAAATGGATGCCTCCCTCCTGCCCTTAGGCTCTAGTCAGCCCTAGGCTGCAGACATGCTTGGACACCTCTCGCCTGCTGATGCCTCTACGGGGGAGCCTGTCTCAGGAGCCATTTCCAGCAGTCTCTCAAATGCACCCTTTAATTCACCGAAGTGGATCAGATACGCGACTGTAAACGGTACATACTAAACGGTCTAAACAAGTTACAAACACAGTTTAAGCGTTGTAGGTAGACGACGAAACGTTGCCACCCTTGCCGGTCCAGTTGATGTGGATGTCCTGGTCCTTGGGGAGGTGCTCATCGGCATACTCGGGCAGCACACGGAAGGTGTGGGCACCAAAGTAGTCGCGCTGGGCCTGCAGCAGGTTAGCAGGCAGCTTAGCCGAGCGGTAACCGTCGTAGAACGACAGAGCCGAGGTCATGCAAGGAGTGGGCACACCCCACTTGATGGAGCGCACGGCCACGTTGCGCCAGCCAGACTGGGCCTTGGTGATGGCCTCCTTGAAGAAGGGGTGGAACAGCAGCGACTCGAGGTCGGGGTTCTCGCGGAAAGCATTAGTGATGTCCTTGAGGAAGACCGAGCGGATGATGCAGCCACCACGCCACATGAGGGCAATGCCAGCATTGTTGAGGTCCCACTTGAACTCCTTACCGGCAGCACGGATCAGCTGGAAGCCCTGCACGTACGAGATAATCTTGGAAGCGTACAAAGCCTGCTCCAGGTTGTCGATGAACTCCTGCTTGGAGCAGTCCAGCTCGCCGCCTTCGGGGCCGGTGAGCAGCTTCGAGGCTTCGACACGCTCAGCCTTAAGAGCAGACAGGCAGCGGGCAAACACAGCCTCGCCAATCAGAGTCAGAGGCATGCCCAGGTCCAGGGCAGAGATGGCAGTCCACTTGCCGGTACCCTTCTGGCCGGCCTGATCGGCGATCTTCTCGACGAGGGCAGAACCGTCCTTGTCCTTGTAGGCAAGAACATCGCGAGTGATCTCGACCAGGAACGAGTCGAGAACACCCTTGTTCCACTTGCCGAAGATCTCCGAGATCTCCGAGTCCTCGAGCTTGAGAACCTTGCGCAGCATATCGTAGGCCTCGCAGATCAGCTGCATGTCACCGTACTCGATACCGTTGTGAACCATCTTGACAAAGTGGCCGGCACCAGCATCACCAACCCAGTCGCAGCAGGGCTCGCCGTCGCTCTTGGCCGCAACGTCCTGGAAGATGGACTTGATGTGGGGCCAGGCAGCGGGGTCACCGCCAGGCATCAAAGAGGGGCCGTAGCGAGCACCTTCCTCACCACCAGAGACACCGGAACCAACAAACAGGATACCCTTCTTCTTGAGCTCGTCGCAGCGGCGGTTGGTGTCGTTGAAGTTGGAGTTACCACCATCAATAATGATGTCACCAGGCTCAAAGTACTCGAGCAGCTGGTCAATGAAAGCATCAACGGGTTGGCCAGCCTTGACCAGCAAAATAACCCGGCGAGGACGCTTAAGCATCTCGGCAAGCTGCTTGATCGAGTGCGCACCCTGGATGTTCTTGTAACCCTTGGCCTCGTTCTCCAGGAAATGGTCAACCTTGGAGGTGGTACGATTGTAGGCGACCACATCGTAGCCGTGGTCGGCAATGTTCAGAATCAGGTTCTGGCCCATCACGGCCAGACCGATCAAACCAATATCACCGACAGGTTGGGGGGTAGACGAAGACGACGACATGCTTTGCTGTTGGGTGGGGGGCTCGGATGATGACGTATGGTATATATATATCTGGTGGTCTGCGATTACGTGTGCTTGCTGCAGGCTACCAATTCAACCACATTTCTGCTTTGCAGACCACACAAGAATTGTCAATTTGGCCACATAACCAGCAAACAAAGTAGTCTAATTAGATCCGCTAGCTCGGGAACTAATGGATCTACCCATTGACAGGATCGAATGAACCATCGGCAGTCAGTAATCGCTATCTTAAGCCACAAATCAACTCAGCGAAACCGGCGTCCCGCCTGCATGGCCCTAACCCGCAGGTTGGGTGCCCTGCCCATGGAATCGCCCAGAGCACGGAGAAATAGCTCGCACGATCCCCGACCCTCCCGCGTCTACCTGCAGCAGCCGAGCCTCGAAAGTTATCATGTTATATTCTGACTTCTAGGGGAGTATACAAATGAGCTCGTTACTTCACTTTGGCACCGCTTTATTCGGTCCCGTCCATTATCCCTCTCTCTCCCAATCTATGGTAGCATCAGGGCTGCACCTCCTGAATCTCGCGTCACATGACTAGTCCTTGTTTTTATGTTTGGACTTTCTTTTCCGGTCAACATGTTCCAAAGCCATACGAACGTCCGTAGATCCCTTGGCGAATGAGCTCAAATCATAATATTTAGGAGCAAGATCCAGTAGCCATTCCGCCTTGACTGCCGTCACAGTGCGAATATAGTTTTTGGTGGTGAGAACAAACTCGTGATAGAGCACGAATTCATGGTCGCGACCAATGACGGTGCTAGGATGCAAAAGCACTTCCTGGTTGTCTTTGACGGTAGTGTAGACCTTCTTGTTGCCCTGCTTTTTGGCCACCTGCATGAAGAAACCACACACGAGCGCCTTTTTGATGCGGTCCTCGTGCTTTTTGTGGTCCGCTGGTGTGCTCACAATGGCGAGGCCTTTGCGCTCCATGATACCTTGTAGCTGTCGTCTAACCGATTTGGCACTTTGCAAAGCACGGTAATTTAGATAGCTGTCGCGGCACCACTTTGAAGCATTTCCTTCCGCGACCATTTGTTCAAAACTCTCATAGACATTGAGTAACGTCAAATGATCTCCGGAGGGATGAGCGAAACTCATCTTCATTTCGTCGGCCTCGCGACGAGCATTGTTGGGGCGAACAAACACGTTAGGGACCGACAGCATAGCCACAATCGAAAGTGCCTCGTTAGAGCACTTGTGCTCGGCACTCTTGATCAACATGACTGCCAAAGTGGGATCCAGCGGGAACTCGGAGCACATGCGGCCCAAAGGAGTGAGCGCACCGTTATCGTCGATACAGCCCAAGTAATTGAGCTCTTCCAAAGCCCGCATCATTGTTTCAGGCGCGGGCGGGTCAATAAAATCAAAATGAACAAGATCATCTACACCAAGCTTCTTCAATTCAAGGATAGTATTGCTGAGATTGCAGCGCAGAATCTCGGGGTAGCTCTGCTCCACCAGCTCACTCTTATAAGCCTGTTGAGTGTAGAGGCGGAAGCATTTGCCGGGTCTGGTACGACCAGCACGACCAGCACGCTGTTGGGCAGAAGCCTTAGATACCGGGGACACCAGCAACGATTCGACACGAATCCGCGGATTATAGACCTTCTGTTTGCTGAAACCAGGGTCAATCACATAAACAATACCATCAATGGTCAGCGAGGTTTCAGCAATATTGGTACCCACAATGACCTTGCGGCCAGGACGACCACCCGGAGTAAATGGCTCAGGAGCAGGCTGGAAAATGCGCTGCTGAGCTTGAGGAGGCAGGGAACCGTATAAGGGATAAACTGCCAGAGGGCCTGCTCCCTGCTCGCGGATCATTTGATCAGCCTCTAACGAAATCTTGCGACAAGCGTCCTCAATCTCTTCTTCACCGGTAAGAAAGACCAGAATATCGCCGGCAGGCTCGGTAGCATGAATCTGCAAGACAGTGCGAACCGCGGACACAAGATAATCGTCTTGGTAGTCGGGTGTATAGTAGATCTCGACCGGGTGAGTACGGCCCGGCACTGCGAGCAATGGAGCGCCTCCAAAATAAGCCTGGAACTTCTCGGCATCCAAAGTGGCCGACATTACAATGATTTTAAGGTCGGGACGGCGTTTGCAGACGATTTTAAGCAGACCCATGAGAATATCTGTAGCCAACGTTCTTTCGTGAGCCTCATCCAGAATAATACAACTGTAGCGATTCAGATCCGGATCAGACATGGCTTCACGAAGCAGCATACCATCAGTCATGTACTTGAGCATAGTAGAGGACGAGGACTTGTCGTCAAATCGAATTGTGTAACCGACCTGCTCACCCAGAGTAACGTCCATTTCCTCGGAAACACGCTGGGCAACGGACATGGCAGCTACTCGTCGAGGCTGAGTACATGCAATCATTTTGCCATCCAGGTGAGGCAATTCGTCGTAGGCAACATATTGCGGGATCTGAGTTGTTTTACCCGAACCTGTCTCACCGACAAACACCATGATCTGATTGTTGTGGTACAATTTCAGAAATTCATCGCGCTGGTTATTGACAGGAAGATTTCTGCGGGTTTCCAGAATCTCAAAATATCGGTCAGAAAGCGGCTTGCCACTGAAAGCGTTAATAGGGCCATCCTCGACCTGACGGGCCTGCTCGGTGGTAGTGGCATGACGTTCGAGGGGACCAATCAGTTGCTTCATGGAAGCCACCTGCTCTTCCGAAAGCTCAGGAACTTCAAACTTCGCTCGTTTTTTATCAGGTTCCATGTGTGTATAAGGAAGAAAGGATAGATGGAAATTGGAAACTTTGAAGTGGCTTTCGTAATTTTTCTCCAACCTGCAGCTGCTGGCCACCATCACCACAGCTTACCTAGGATTTAGGATCTGAGATCATGCAGCGGTCACTTGTTCAATTAAGACCATTAACGTTGGTCAGAAGCTATAGCAAGAAACCCGAGGATCTTTTGAGTTCAAGAGTGCCGTCGAGTCAAATTGAGCGGATCTACCACTATGGTTCCTTGGCTACTGGAATGGGCATTGGAGCCTTGGGGGAGGGTCTGCGACGATTAACTGGCAATGGCAGTAACGGCGGCTCGTTACTGCTTTCGGAAGCAAATTTGGAGCGAATGGTTCGAAAACTCAGCCAGATGCGAGGTGCAGCTCTGAAGATAGGACAGCTCATCTCGTTTCAAGATGAGAAAGTTGTCCCTCCCGCTATTCAGCAGGTTCTCACCCGCCTACAGAGCCGAGCGAACTATATGCCTCGGCGGCAACTGGACAAAGTAATGGCGCGGGATTTTGGTGGCGAATGGCGGACCCAACTATTTCAACATTTTGATGATAAGCCTATTGCTGCTGCGTCTATCGGTCAGGTCCACCAAGCGACCCTGCAGTCAGGCGAGAAGGTGGCAGTGAAGGTGCAGTACCCCGGCGTTGCCAACAGTATCGACAGTGATCTAAACACCTTGTCGTTATTGTTGCTGGGTTCGCGGATGCTTCCTGAGGGCATGTTCCTGGACAAGACCATCGACAATGCTCGAACTGAGTTAGCCTGGGAATGCGACTATTTGCGAGAAGCCGACAACATCAAGCGTTTCCAGCAACTGCTCAAAGATGACCAGGACTATGGCGTGCCGAATGTGTTTGACCAAGCCTCCAGCAAGCATGTCTTGACCATGGAGTTCATGCCTGGTGTAGAGATCTCGAAACAGGAGTGGGATGCCGAAACGCGAAACTGGCTCGCCACGCAGGTGATGCGCTTGTGTTTAATGGAGATTGCACAGTTCAAATTTATGCAAACCGACCCGAATTGGGCCAACTTCCTTTACGATCCTCAGGCCAAGCACCTCAATCTACTGGACTTTGGAGCTACTCGAGGTTATAACGACGAGTTTATCACCAACTACTTGGAGACTCTGCGGGCAGCGGTGCGGCGTGACAGAGCCTCTATTGAGGAGTACTCGCTGAAGCTCGGCTACCTGACAGGGCTGGAGTCTCGGGCCATGGTCGATGCTCACGTGGACTCGATTTTGGTGCTTGGAGAGCCGTTTGCCGCACAGGGTAGCTACTGCTTCAAGGAACAGACTGTAACAGAGCGGGTCAGAGGCAATATTGGTCTCATGCTGCGAGAGCGACTTACTCCGCCACCGGAGGAAACCTATGGCCTTCACCGTAAGCTGAGCGGTGCATTCCTTCTCTGTGCCCGGCTAGAAGCAACTGTGCCTTGCTCGGAGCTGTTCCAGAAAATAGTTGCTTGAGTTACGTGTACATAAAAGCTAATTAAAGACTACAAATGGGCTACGGGCTTGAATCAGCCTTGCTATCAAACGGTGGGCCGGACATTGCGCTGCCAGCACTACTGATGGTACTTGCGGCACCGCTGGCGATTCCGCTCCCCACACTGGCGCTGTCATGGCGTAAGTTACTGGGCCGCGAGATGCCCAGCCCCCGCGTGATATCGATACCACGCGAACGTGGCACATCTACAGTCCGCCGGTCGCGCTCCGGTGTTAGCGACAGCGGAATCAGGCTCGACTCGCGCAAAGGCGAGCTGGTAGTAGATGAGCCGTTATCGGGGAGAGGGCTGCGTACGAACTGCGTCGGCGTACTCACGTGGCGGCGGGGGGTAGTTAGGCTACCGGATGAAGCCGCCCGTTCGCGCTCACGCGTGAGGGCCTCTGCGCGCTGGCGAGTGGCCGCATAGAGCTTGGGCCCATGCTGCAGAAGCTCGGCAAGAAACAGTTTCGGGTGCCGGTCCTTTCGAGTCAGCGCAGAAATTGCCCGTGGGCGTAGCATGTATAGAGAGAGATGCTCGGCCATGAGTTCATGTTCATTATACTTGGAAAAGTAGGTCGTCAGCTGTTCCAAGGCCGTGAGAGAGTGCTTGGGGACGTGTAGCAGCGCCGACAGCAGCTGGGCATCATGGTCGTAGTCGGGCTGGTCCTTGTTTGATTCTGCAAACTCGTAGATGGTCTTCACCTTGTCATAAATAGTAAACGGAAGTACTGATTCAGGCAGTTCAAGCAGAAACTGCAACAACACCGCGGCCACATTCTCCTTCGAAAAGAATTTAAACGTTGCTTCAGCATCAAAATCCCTACCATTGTTGACTTCACAGCGCAACTTGTAGGCGTCACGCAGCCGATAAGGGCTGGTCCAAGTCCCAATGGTGATCTGTTGTTTGGAGAGGTACTCTAGCATAAGAGGCAAGAAAAATGCCGAATGTGCGAGGTCAACGCCAAAAGTCTGGCAAACGCTATCATTGTAGCCTTGATATACAGTCACATTGGGTACCAGGGGCCCCGTTTGGTATTCATTTACCAGCGTTTGAACATCTTTCACTGCGTCGACCGAGGATTGAGCGGCAAGCTCTCGATTTTGGATCTCGCGTAGCTCTTCGGGTCGCTGTGACAGTAACGCAAGATCCCGTAGAGCCTGCTTCAAGGCCCCTACGCGGTCGATCTCACACCGCTCCAAATAGTTGAACAGCTCGACCATCTCCTCCTCCATTTCGCAGCGGTAGAGATCGAGCTCGAGAACACTCTGGAGGTAATGCTCTCCCTCGGTGATGAGCTTCGGCGATTTTCCGCCATCGTTGGCTTCCGATGGCGTGTGTGACTTTTGCGAGTCCGACTCCGGTATGCTTGTAGTGTCGGCTTCTTGGCCAGTATCAGAAACAAGCGCAGACGGTGCTCCGGTTGGTGGAGTCAGATCTGTCGGGGGAGCAAGGTCGGGGATCTCTTCTAGACGAGGAGTTTCTTTGTTGAACATGTCCAACGCAGATTGTTGCCACTGGTAGTGGGAGCTGTGGGAGCTCTGAAACCGGTTGGAGATCTGGCCCACGGGCTTCAAGAGGCCGCGGTCGACTAGGCCCTGACCAAACTTCTCAGAGTAGGCAATACTGTCGTTTTTGAGATGGCGGCGAGTGGTAGATGCAATTGATGCTCCGCTCGAAACATGCCCATAGAGTCCTAACAACGGCACGCGATACTCCTGCATGGTCACATCATCGAGTAGCCGGGCGATCAAGTCGGAGAACTGCTGCCGCGTATAGTGCAGTCCGGCTAACACGACCTCATCGGGAGATTCCTCCTCTTGCTCTGATTTCGAAGATGGTACTGGAAGGTATTTTTCTCGGAAAATGCGGATTGTGGAGGCCACGGGCTCAAAAGATGTGTCTACGCCATCCTCTTGACGCCGGCTCTGGTGGTAGTAGACCTGTTTTTGACGATTGACCTGCTCCAGCAAGCGCTGATAACCCTGGATACGATTTCTCAGTCGCGCCTCGCATTCAGTGATCCGTTTGGAGTGGCCCTTGAACCAGCGTGCCAATGGGTCGCGCAGCTTTGTCTCAAGGTTGCTGGCCAGCCGGCTATGTAGGATGGCATTGTTATTAGTCTCGGCCAAATAGATATCGTATGCTTCTGAAAGAGCACCGCCCTGATCTTTTGCAAACCCTGTTTTTGGCGCAGGCGCAGCCGTTCGCGCCAATTGGGCCAGCTCGTTCGCCAGCATGGTCTCGACCCTGATCCTGCCTTGGATCATGGCCAAAACCTGAGAGTTCTCAGCAACGCCTTGCTTGAGCTTCTCGAACAACACATTCACGCCTCCAATATAATCGTGAGTCCAAAACGAGTCCGAAAACATGGACGCTCGTTGGTCCTGCTGCTCGTCTGGCGGCATGCACAAACCGTTAGTCAGGGAAAGCACCTCGTGCCTGTCAGCCGCGCGTAAACAGAGCGCTCGCTAGTGCAGGAGTCAAACATAGGGGGCAATTTTTGTTAGGCGTGGTATTTCAAATCTGTATGTTTCACCAATAGTAGCATCGTGTTCAACGAGGGTTTTGAGTGGCGTCAGTAAGCGGAATGGCCAAGGTCATAGACTTTGGCCCTGGTGGCAGAAATTGGAGTGAAAGTGTGTTGGTAACTCGTACTATTTGAACAACCATACTAAGAGCAGTAACGTGAATGGCAGGGTGCAAAGTTGCATGGGTAGGGTGGTAGTTAGTAGGCATGCCGACCGCTGCACGCTGATAAGCATCTGCACTTTGTCAGTTCAACGGCTGCACTAGCCAACACAACCGACAAAATAAAATCGTTACGGCAGACAAATACACAAAGAATAAAAGCCATATCTAGATATTACAAAGATAGACTAGCCTACGCGTACGCCCGTCATGGCGATGGTGCCCTTATCAAAGCCCTCGGCAAATGTGGTGATCGGCTCGGTGCCATTGCTTGTGCCTAGAATATACAATAACGGTAAGAAATGGTCCGGCGAAGGATTGGCCTTGGGTCCAAGCTTATGGGACTGCCAATTCACAATGGGATGCTCGACAGCCTCGCCTGCAAAGTTCAAGTTGGTCTCGATGTAGTCGACCCATTCCTGGGCCCATGGCTGCGACGCCCGCTCGGTTTCATCGAGATTCCAGTCCATGAACCCAAAATTATGCACAATGTTTCCGCTTCCCATAATAAGAACGCCCTCGTCACGGAGAGGGGCCAGGATATGTCCTAGTTGATAGTGCCAAAGATCCGGTTTTCGGCTGTCGATACTCAGTTGAATCACAGGAATATCCGCTTCAGGGTACATGTGGGTCAAAACCGACCATGTGCCGTGATCGAGACCCCATTTGTGCTCCAGTCGGGCCTCCGGAACCAGAGACTGGACCCGCTGCACGAGCTCGATCGAGCCCGGGGCGTGATACTCTGTGTCGAAAAGTTTCTTGGGGAATCCACCAAAGTCGTGGATAGTCTCAGGACTAGGATTAGCAGTCAAGGAGACACTGGGGATAAACCAATGGGCGGAGATGGCCAAAATGGCTTTTGGTCGAGGAATTGTTTTGGCCAGGTCTTTCCAAGATTGCACAAACCGATTCGTCGCAATCGCATTCATAGGGCTACCGTGGCCGACAAAAATACTCGGAATACGTTCTGCCATTTGACTCAATTCTAGCTTGTCTATAGTGGGCCTTTGATCGTTGGGCTGAGTTATTTATGGGGTCATATAGGTGATGCGCGCTTATGCATGCCGGCAGGATGAATGACCAAAATTTCAAATCGCGGAAGCTGACCTGATATTTCCGGCCGGAGTTCCGACAAATGGTAAAAAAAGCTCTGCAACAAGCAATCGAGCTGCGAGGCCCTCTATCGATTGCCAATTACATGAAACAGTGTCTGACGGACCCTAAGGATGGCTACTATATGAAACAGGATCCGTTTGGCAGCAAGGGCGATTTCGTTACCTCGCCTGAAATTTCGCAAATGTTCGGCGAGCTGGTAGGAATTAATGTACTCATGCAATGGATGAGCCAAGGTGAGCCTGAAAAAATCCGGCTGGTCGAACTTGGACCAGGTAGAGGAACGTTGATGGACGATATGCTGCGGGCAGCTAAGACGTTCCCCAAGTTCTTTAATGCAGTCGAGCAAGTGCAACTGGTCGAGGCTAGTCCTACATTGCGGGAGCTGCAAAAGCAAAAGCTGGATAAATACGGTATCCAAACCGATTGGTTCGATCTGACCCGGGAAGTGCCTAAGGATAAAATGGCTACTTACATTGTTGCTCATGAATTCTTTGATGCGTTGCCAGTGCACCAATTTGAAAAAACCAAACTGGGATGGCAGGAACGGTTAGTCGCCTTTAACAAGGAGAATGATGAGTTTGGAACTGTTCTTGGCCCGGCCAATTCCTTGATTGCCCAGACAATTGCCTCGCAGCCTCGCTACAAGAACCTTCCCGAAACCTCAGAGATCGAGGTCTCTCCGGAAAGCTGGGACGTAGCCAAAGAAATCGCAGAGATAGTTGCTATTAATGGCGGAGGAGCGCTTATTATGGATTATGGCCCTATGGCAACAATTCCCATCAAAACTTTCCGAGGGTTCAAGGACCATAAACAGGTGGATCCTTTTGAGCATCCTGGCGATGCCGATCTTACCGCTGATGTTGACTTCCGGGCTCTGGCCGATATCTTTAACAAGTTCAGTAAGTTGAGAGTGTTTGGACCCACCAAACAAGCCGACTGGTTGCATCGCATGGGAATTGGCGCCAGGGCCACGGTGCTTGCCAACGCCCAAAAGGATGAAGATGGCGTCAAACGGATCGCGGACGCCTACAACCGTCTGGTTGATCCTGAGTTCATGGGTAAGACTTACAAGATTATGGCCGTTCTCAATGGTGGAACTGCCGAGGGATTTTCTGCTCCTAGAGAAGCTTAATTCGTATGTTGTAAATAAATACATTGTAGCCTGAGAGTCCCAACTCACGGAACCTGCCTCTGGTTTATGGCCTCGAGCCCCAGGCAACACAATAGTGCCTCAAGAGTAAATTCATTTCCTCAACCTCGTCAAGGAACTCGAGCTTGGCAATGCGCTTTTTATCGGCAGGGTCAAGGTTCACAAAGAATGTTTCGATACTTTCAGCTTCCACATCTACCATGCCGTGGTCTTTGAGGCGTTCCTTCTGTGACTCAATGGTGCTGAACTTCAGAAAAGTCGGCAAACACAGGCCTCGCTGCAGTAAGTTCTCAGCCATAACTCTACCAAACTCATCGTCGAGACCAATTGGCTCATACAGCACCATCCAAAGTGACCGGTCAATGCGCTTTGAGAAGTATTCGAGAACATTGCCCGACTCTTCAGGGCCCAGATAACAAAGACAACATTCGCTGATCACCAACGTAGGTGCTTCCACCAGATTGGGTAGATTCAATTGCCTAAGATCTTGGCCATGTAGATGATACCTCTCACTGTGATACTCTTCAGGGTTAGACTCGGCCAGCCGAGGGCCCACAAGAGTTTGCAGATCATTGACAAGGATGGTTCTTGCCTTCTTCCTGACTTGCACCTTGAAGTCCACTTCGTGTAGCACTAAGTTACCATGAGCAGGCAGCAGGTGGAAGGGCCGAGTATCTGATCCAGCACCCAACGAAACAATCTGTACAATTTCCGAATGTTTGTATTTTCCCAGAAATGCATCAATGACTTTGTCCACTGCCTTGACCCGACAGTATGTACCGATGTTGATCAGAGGCAAGCGAGAGTCCACAGATTTGGAAAACAACGTAATAAAGGGATCCTTGTAATATCCTTTAGCCACTGCACTTTTTTTCGAAGCAGAAGCATCATCGTCGGTCTTCTGGACCGCTCTATCTCTCATCTGCTGACTTCGGTCTAGCTTGGTTACTACTACTTGACTCCCCTGAACAGAAAGGGTGAGCTATGAGGCTGTTTTGTCATCCGCCTCGGAATTTTAATAAGGCGAAGTGAAATTTCTCTAGTGAAATTTTGTGAAACATAGTGACTAACCGTAAGGTGATTGATACAACATGACTCTTAAGGCTGGTGTTCTAGGGGCTACAGGCTCAGTTGGCCAACGCTTTATTCTGCTATTACAAGACAACCCCGAGTTCGAGCTTGTCTCTCTTGGTGCGTCCTCTCGTTCTGCTGGTAAAAAATATGCTGATGTTACTGCCTGGCGGCAATCGGCCTCCATTCCCGAGAAGATTGGCAACCTTGTGGTCCATGAGTGCAATCCCGTGCACTTTGCCGACTGCGACGTGGTTTTCTCGGGCTTGGACTCTTCTGTTGCGGGCGAGGTTGAGCGCGCGTTCGTGGACCATGGCCTGAACGTTATTTCCAATGCCAAGAACTACCGTCAGGACCCGTCGGTTCCCTTGGTGGTACCGACCGCCAACCCGCACCACTTGGACCATCTCGCCAGCCGCGAGAAGAACAAGGGCATGCATATCTGCATCTCTAACTGCTCCACGGCTGGTCTCGTGGTTCCTTTAAAGGCTCTGCAGGACAAGTTTGGCCCCATTTCTCACATGACGGTCACTACTCTGCAAGCATTGTCCGGTGCTGGCTTCAGCCCCGGTGTCCCTAGCATGGATATTATCGATAACATTGTTCCTTACATTGGAAGTGAGGAAGACAAGCTTGAGACTGAGCCTCGTAAGATTCTTGGCGACGTCTCCAAGGAGGGCACCTTCCTTGAAATTGCTCCCGAGGACCTCAAGGTCTCGGCCACTACTACTCGTGTGCCCGTGATCGATGGCCACACTGCTTCCGTGGCCATCAAGTTCGCTAAGAACAAGCCTTCCGCCGAAGAGATTATCAAGGTCTGGCGCGACTACACAAGCGAGTGCGAGCAGCTTAAATGTCCCTCGGCTCCTGAGAAGGCCATTGTTTACCTTGACCAGAATGACCGTCCTCAGCCACGTCTGGACCGCGATACAGGTAACGGTTACACTGTCAGCTGCGGCCGTCTCCGTGAGGACGCTGTTCTGGACTATAAGTTTGTGTGTTTGTCGCACAATACCATTCTTGGCGCTGCCGGCTCCGGTATCTTGATTGCCGAGCTGCTGAAGGCCAAAAAGCTCCTTTAAAAAATTGCGCTTTAGTTTATTTCTAGCTCAGGATGCGATCCTTTGGTTTTCCCGCAATCTCCCACCGTAGTTCATAAAGCTTCTTCAACCTTGTTGACCTTCTTAAATCATTTTACTCCAATCGTTCAGTCTACTTTTCTCTAGCCGCACTGCCCAGTAACGGCGTTGACCGATCTCATCCCCGCCTTCTGTGAAGATCTCCGCATTAGTGGTGCCTCGCTGTAGGGGCCTCGCTGTGACTTACTGATCTGAGCAGCCTTATCGTAGGGTGACAAGTACTCATGCCTCGAAAAACTTTTTGTGGTATTAAATTTCTAGCGGAAAACAAAACATTGAGGTAAACTGGCCTAAACTATATCACACCGAGTTCAATCACGACATTGGGTTGTTCTTTCCCCAAAATTTTCACTGAGCCGTTGAATGTCTAACCCTCGAACGTATGCACAATTTCTTGGCGAAAAAGATTCGCGTTCGCTAAATGTGAAACTAGAGTCGAGAAGTTGAAATTTCTTCGAAAACGATGAAGTAGAAGGGGATAAAGTGGATTGTTTAACGGGTTTGGAATTCAAACCCCACTACAATTATTGGATCTTGTGCCGAGCAGACATCTCCAGTCTTATCTTGCAGCGTCACACCCGTACCCAGGCCATGCACTGAACACCACCGCCTGCAGACTATATAATCCGCGTTGTTTCTCTATCCTCGGCCATGACTTCTGTTGACGAAAAAAAGGAAGCTTACACCAATGGTGTCCAACCCACTGCTACTGGTGGCCTGTTCTCGGTCAAGTCTGTGCGCGAGGGTGCTGATGTCGCCGCAGAGATGCCAGGTGCCCTGTCTGAGGAGCCTCTCGACCCTAAAATGGAGCGGCGCTTGATCTGGAAAGCAGATATCTATATCTGCTCGATGCTCGGCCTTATTTATGCAATTCAGTTCGCCGATAAGGTCTCTAATTCCACCGCGTCCATCATGGGATTAATTGAGGATCTGGAAATGCACGGTAAGATGTACCGCTGGGTTGGATCCTCTTTCTACTTGGGATTCCTGGTTTTCCAAATCCCTGTTTCCCAATGTCTTCAACGGCTGCCTCTGGCCAAGACTACCGGCGTTTTTATTGTTGCATGGGGTCTGATTCTCACCTGCATGTCTGCTGTTCACAACTACCCGTCTCTGATCGCCCTAAGAGTGCTACTAGGTGCTACAGAAGGCGCAATCACTCCGTCGTTTGTGCTCCTTACCTCTCAATGGTACTTGCGTCACGAACAGTTCTCCCGAACTTGTCTCTGGTACGGATGGGTTGGTCTCGGTGATATCTTTATTGACGGAGTTGGCTATGGTCTATACACAAACAATTCATTACCCATGTCCGCATGGCGCCTACAGTTTATCGTGCTGGGTGTTATTACGATGGCAGCAGGCATTCTGTTCTTTTTCCACGTTCCTGACACCCCTGCCAAGGCATGGTTTTTCAATGAGGAGGAAAGAGTTGCCATGGTCAAGCGTATTCGACGCAACCAACAAGGCTTTGGATCACACATTGTGAAAAAGTACCAGATCGTCGAAGCCTTCAAAGACTACCACACTTACCTTTATTTTGCGACTGTGCTCATTTTGCAGGTACCCAATGGCGGTATCACGAACTTCAATGCGATTATTATCAACAATATGGGCTACGATGTGGCAGAGTCTCTGCTCATGGACATGCCGTCCGGCGGCTTCCAATTTGTGGGCCAATTGGCTGTAGCAGTTGGTATCATGTATTTCTTGACCAACTACCGCATGCTCTGGGCTCTATTCTTGGGCGCGTGGAATATCCTTTCATTGTGCTTGCTAGCATGGGGACCTAACAATGTCTCTAGACTCATGGGTTACTACATGTGGGCATTGTGTGGCCCTGCCATCTATGCTTGTTTGTTGTCTTGTATCTCGTCGAACTCGGCAGGCCATACCAAAAAGGTTACCACCGGTGTGGTGCTGATGGTGGGATACTGCGTGGGCAACCTAATTGGTCCCCAGACTTTCAAGCCTAGTGAGGATCCCAAGTATACAACTGCAGTTTCGACTATGGCTGCATGCTCCGTTGTTGCATTCTTTTTACTATTGACTATTCTGCTTGTCAATATGTGGGAAAACAAACGCCGTGACAAGAAAAATGAGAAACTGCCGGGCAACATTCTCAATCCCGAGTTTGCCGATCTCACTGACTTTGAGAACCCCGAATTCCGCTATGCTCTTTGATATCTACCACATAGACCACTAAGGGTTAGTCAAGACTACTACTATAAGACTGCTCGTCTTGAAATTATTTAGAGGACTTTGCACCCAATGATAATATCAGGAGAGAACATTTACGAACACGTCGCTGATCTTGCATCAGGAATTCGGATAGATGCGCTGGGGATTGTAGATCGGAAAAATTCTTTACTGCTGGAGGCTGCTGGAGATGAGGACGTTGAGATTTTGCAGTCACTATCTTTGCTTCATCAGGAGTCTACCGGCGCCATGGTGTGGAGCTCTACACCAAGATTTGCAAAGTGGATTTCTAGAGATGGCTCACTTCACGATCTGGTGTTCTCCAGGTCAATTGTGGAGTTGGGGGCAGGCACCGGTGCATTAGCGAGATTGCTCGCGCCATCCACAAAACGACCATATTTGGCTACGGATCTAAAGCCCTTACTGAAATTGGCACAGCGTAACTGCAACGGTCTTGATAATGTTACTATTGGAGAGTTTGATTGGGAACTGCACGAGTTTGACCATGAAGTGAATGGGGCTGCAGTAATTATTGCCTGTGATACCATCTACAATTCCTATTTGATCGAGCCATTCTGCCAAGGTCTCGACAGTGTAATGCGGAAACTGGGAAAGACCCCTGTGATTCTGGTTGTGCAATTGCGAGATGAAGATGTACTTGTTGAGGCATTAACTGCGCTGACAGCTCGCTACCGAGTGGAGTTTGTGGAGGAAACCGACGGTCTTGAGGGATTTGGAGTATATTTATTAACGGCTTAAACTTTTGAGCACTCATATATCTATTTGCTTTACTCAAATATCTTACTGTCTGGTCTAAAGGAGGTTCCGAGGACATGAGGTGCCTACTAGGGTAGGGCGGCTCCACAAAAAATTTGGTCTTAGATGAAAAATGGATGGCTAAAAAATCCGAGTGACTAACTTCCGCTTTTTTTCCGCAAACAACAAATCAAACAATGAAGGTTTTACTGATCGGCAATGGTGGCCGCGAGCATGCCTTGGCTTGGAAGCTGAGCCAGAGTGCCAACGTCGACAAGATCTACGTTGCCCCAGGTAATGGCGGCACCGGGCTGGTCGCTAAAACCGAAAATGTGCCCATTGGTACTGCCAAAGCCGATTTCCCCAAGTTGGTCGACTTTGCTGTTAAGAACAATGTGGATTTGGTGGTCCCTGGTCCCGAGCAGCCTCTGGTCGAGGGCATTAGCTCTTGCTTCACCAAGGTTGGTATTCCTGTGTTTGGCCCTTCGGAGAAGGCTGCTCAGATGGAGGGTTCCAAGACTTTCAGTAAGGACTTTATGGCGAAGCACCATATTCCCACTGCTGAGTTCCAGAACTTCACCGACTACGAGAAGGCTAAAGAGTACATTAGCAAGGTGGATCACCGGGTTGTGATCAAGGCATCTGGTCTGGCTGCTGGCAAGGGTGTCTTGATCCCCGAGACCAAGCAAGAGGCATACGATGCTCTGGACCAGGTCATGAAGAGCAAGGACTTTGGCGATGCCGGTGATGAGGTTGTTGTCGAGGAGTTTCTCGAGGGCGACGAGCTGTCCATTCTAGCTTTCAGCGACGGCTACACCATCATTGATCTGCCTGCTGCCCAGGACCACAAGCGGGCCAATGATGGCGACACTGGTCTCAACACCGGTGGTATGGGTGCATACTCGCCTGCTCCCGTCGCTACTCCTGCCATCATTGACCAGATCCGCAAGGAGGTGCTTGAACCCACCATCAAGGGAATGCGCCAGGATGGCCTGCCTTTTGTTGGTGTCTTATTTGTGGGCATCATGCTCACCAAGAAGGGTCCTCAGGTACTTGAGTACAATGTGCGTTTCGGAGACCCCGAAACCCAGGGCGTCCTGCAGCTTATTCCCGAGACCGACCTAGCAGAGGTGATGCTTGCGTGCGCTGAGCATCGTCTGGATGCTGTTGATATCAAGGTCAGCCCTGGATATGCTGCCACTGTCGTTTTGTCTGCCGGTGGCTACCCGAATGCCTACAACAAGGGCGACGAGATCACTGTTGGCTCGCTGCCCGAGCACACTCAGGTGTTCCATGCCGGTACGAAGGAGGAGAATGGCAAGGTTGTCACTGCCGGTGGCCGTGTGATTGCTGTTTCTGCTACGGCCCCCACTCTGCGGGAGGCAGTGGACCGTGCGTATGCCGGTGTCAAGCAGGTTGACTTCAAGGACAAGCACTTCCGTACCGACATCGCTCATCGGGCCTTCTCTGCTGCTGATGCCGCTGCTGCTACCCAGAAGTCCAAACAGGCTGTCACTTATGAGAGCGCCGGTGTTTCCGTGGATACTGGCAACGAATTTGTTGAGCAGATCAAGAAAAAGGTTGCGTCGACTAAGCGTCCTGGTGCTGACGCTGAGATTGGTGGCTTTGGTGGTCTGTTTGACCTTAAGGCTGCTGGCTATGCCGATCCCTTGCTGGTGGGTGCTACTGATGGTGTTGGCACCAAGCTCAAGATTGCCCAGGACATGGATATTCACAACACCGTGGGCATCGACTTGGTTGCTATGAGTGTCAACGATTTGGTCGTGCAGGGTGCTGAGCCCCTCTTTTTCCTCGATTACTTTGCCAGCGGCAAGTTGCGGCCCGAAGTGGCCGCGGCCTTTGTTGATGGTGTTGCCAACGGCTGTATTGAGTCCGGCTGCGCGCTTGTTGGCGGTGAGACTGCCGAGATGCCCGGCCTGTACTCGGGCAATGACTATGATGCCAACGGTACGTGCGTGGGTGCTGTCGAGCGCGGTCAGGTTCTGCCTTACCTTGATCGGATTGCCGAGGGCGATGTTATTCTTGGTTTGGCCTCGCAGGGCTGCCATTCCAACGGATTCTCACTCGTTCGCCGGATTCTCGAGGTCAATAATGTTGCGTTCTCGGACCCGTGTCCTTGGGATCCCAGCACCACTGCCGGAGAGGCCCTGTTGACGCCCACTAAGATCTATGTCAAGTCGGTTTTGGAGGTGCTTCGCCAGCCTCGCCAGGGCGATGTTCTGGCCCTCGCGCACATCACCGGTGGCGGTCTCGTTGAGAACGTGCCACGGGTGCTCCCCAAAACGTTTGATGCAGAGATCGACGTCAAGACCTGGCCATTGCTGCCGGTGTTCAAGTGGCTCGCCCAAGCCGGCAACGTGCCTGTGTCTGACATCTCTAAGACTCTCAATATGGGCATTGGAATGGTTATCATTGTCAAGCCCGAGGCTGCCGCTGCCGCGAAGAAGCTGCTGGCCAAGAGCGAGAAGGTCTATGAGATCGGCAAGATCGTCAAGGGTACCGGGAAGTGCACTCTTACCAACACCGAGGGATGGTACTAGTTTATTATCGTAAGGTGAGCCGGGTGCTACTCGACGTGTTAGGTAGCTAGATATGTGTCGATAATTGTCTAATTTTTATTAAAATAGTTGAAATGTGCTAGCTGGAACAAACTGCGGCTACTTCCAGGCAAAGGGGTTCTCATTCATGGAGGCTGTAAGCTGCTTGTTGGCTGCTTCGTACACTACAAACGTCAGGCCGCCTCCCAGCCAGATTCGTAGCCATCGCGGAACCAGCCCAGCCCAGAGCCGCTTTGGCCCTTCTTCGGTGATGACTCTGTAGGCGCACAGAAGTGAGTTGCCGTAAATCTTGAGGCCATTAGTGGTCTGCATCTTTGACTTGACCACATCAATTGGTTGTGTTACCAGTGCCTCGGCAAGTCCGGACAGGCCTGTAAGTCCAACAACCATACCCACCGAGACTTCGTCTTTGTTCGGAGCGGCTAGTTGCTTGAAGAAGTTGTAAGACATGAACCGAATGCCTGAATTGGCAACTTGCCGCCAAACAGTGGGGTTGAAGCCCTGCACAAACGCCCTCAATCCACGTTCCTGGTACATGAACCGCACTGTACTAGTAAGGCCACTCATTTCCTTTACAGGGTAAAGGCTATTGACTGCCGCAGATGCCTGAGGTCTGATTTTTCGGGCACCTCTAGCAGTGGCTGCAGCCGTAGCAGAGGCAGTGGTAGTGCTAGCGCTGGCGGTGGCTGAAGTAGACGTCGCGGCCGAAGGTGCAGCAAACGTCCCTTCGGATCCAGGAACTGGTAGAGATCCCTTGGAGGCCCCCTTTCCAAGCGCGCTAGCTTCAATCATGGTGGTCTTGATGCTCTCAAACGGAACGACAATCAGCGTCTCAGCAATACCGGTGATCATGCCCGCAATGACCACCTGGGGGGCAGCAATATGTGTGGAAGAGCCGTCAGACATCATTTTAGTGGCCCAGTTGTAGACATTGAACCGGACAACTGTCTTCAAAGCATTGCCGGCAACAAACGCAGACGCACCTTTGTAAAACACAGACGTAAAGTTGGGGATCTCGAACTTGGCGGTCATTCCAAGCGGTCGGATAGCAATCTGTTCACGGGTCTTAAGATATTCCAATGGATAGGTCACTGAAGACTCCACTACCGAGGCCGCGAGGCCAGCAGCAGTGGTGCTCACCAGCGTCTCGGAGCTGACCATTAGTAAAGAGCAGGGACGACGAGAGCACAAGTTGGAACCAATACAAGATATTGAGCAAGCAGAAGAGCAATTGACCTGCGACCGCTCTATCCAATCTAGTGGATTAAACAGACTCGTCAATTTAAATTGAGAACTGTAAACATCTATACAATACTTTTTTATCATGTCAGGTTGAGTTTTGAGCGGCTGCAAGGTATTCATGCAGATAGTGCTTTACCGCTGGTTTACTGGAAATATAAGATAGATGAGTGGCATTCCATGTACATTCAGGGCCCATTTGGGATAGTTTATGCGCTATTGGCACTTTTTTAGGTTGGGTGCCAGGGCCGCAATATGATCATGCTCGCTCAGAAGCTGAGGGCAGCTCAAAAGCATCGATGCATTCGATCGCCAATGCTAATGTGTCCATGAATCCATTTACACCTACTCGCAGGCTACGGTTTGTGGCCGCCTGGAAATCGGCTAATAATTTAGTTCCATCAACTCTCAACCTCTTGCTGAACTCCTGGGGCTTCACTTCCGGATCCGGGAAAAGAGCGTCATATGCAGCTTTGGCCTGGTTTTCGTTTTCAAAAGGCACAACCACCGATCTTGTTAGCTTGTTCAAGGCTTGTCGCTCACTACTTACAAGGAACACTCCATGATTACTAGACGCTCCCGGGGTGTTTTACTGAGGCTCGTCCTTACACTCGACGGACAAGAGATAGGAGACAAGGATGATATGTACTAATTTGTGGTCAAAAATGCAGCATTGCGGTAAAACGAGAGCATTGGGTTCTCACCCGTTTTTGTGGACGTCTCGCCCTTTGTGTATTGCTGCAAGAAGTCATGGTGTGACAGCTTGGTGGCTTTCTTGCCTGTAACCTTTTCATAGAGTTGTTTAGCAAGATCAAAGTCTGTGCAGAACATGATGTCAAAATAGCCCTGCAACGCAATAAATGTTGACAATGTAATGGGCATGCCCTCCATGAACGTTTGAACCACCGGCGAATTATACCCCTCAATTCGATCACCAAAGTGTGTAAAGTCTGAGGCCAGTAGGTTGTGTTTGGGGAAATACTTGTTGAGAACTTGCAGGAACTCAAGGTACCGGGTCGGAATATACTCTGGCGCCGATAGGTTGCCATGGAAGTTGAAGACTGAGTTCTTGAGATACCGCCAGGCTCGAGGCTGCTGATAGAGAGGATGGACGCCGAGTTTCCATTGCGGTTTGTAGGCAATTTCCTTTCTCAATTCCAAGAACTGACTTGAAAGGCTATCCAGCTTGTCTGAAAAGATCTGAGTGAAATCGCCGTTGCCATCAACAAACACATATCCTTGATAGGGCTGGTCAGAAGTATTGTCGTAACGAATGACATCGTGAGCGAAGTTATCCCATACCTCCAGCGCAATGAAAAAGCAGTCTTTGTCCACTCTCTGGTCCCACTCAAAGATACTTTTGTTGACGATCTTAACTTTGGAGGCATGTCCGGCTCCGTGGGCCCGCTGCTTGACGGCCAGGCTGGGGGAGATCTCAATGATATTGTAGGTTGTGTTCTCGTAGATAACCGGCTCTTCTTTCTGCAGAAAATCCAAAACATCCACCATCAGCGTACCGTTACCGGCACCCATCTCATAAATGGTCAGTTGCGGCATATTTTTGGCTTTGAACTGGGCAACCATGTGTCTGGCCAGAGCTTGGCCGTAATAGGGGTGGAACAATTCAGTAGGAGTATGCCACACCTGTTTCGACAATCGTGACACTGTTTTGGTCCCGTCAGCTTTTCCAGAAGTGTTTGAAGCAGGTGTAGGTGAGGAAGTATCGGCAGCGGCAGGGGCAGCAGCAGAAGCATTGCGAGACCGTCGCGGCGCAATCTTTTCAGTAGGCTGCTCCTTGAACTTTAGATCTTTGAGCTCGGGCAGCTCGTTGGCAGTTCCTCGAGCTGCCTTCTGATATTCATAGGTCCACTCGTCGAGAAAGTCGTCGATGTTGCTGATCTTACCGAAATCAAACGGTTTCTCAGGGCTAAAAATCTCAGCCGTTTTGGAAAAGTAGCCATAATGGGGATTGTAAAGACTATCATCCATAAAATCCCGGGCCAGCATGCGAGCATTGCTCGGTCTCGCACTCCGTTTGGATAGTGATTTGGTGGTCAACAACGGGTACCGCTCAAACTGTCTCTGGTTGGCTTCGGCCGTGTACGTATATGTGGTTGGTGTGACAGTATAATCGTGTTCCTGAACATATTCGACTTTGTCTGTTTCTGGGTTGAATCTACCCCGGCCACTTAACTTTGGCTTGTTTCTTTGTGGGGCCTGACTATGGGCCAATCTGGTCCATGGCCTTCGGATCATGGATGACTATTGGAACCAGATCTGTTCCTGACGGAAAAGAACATGGCGAAATAAATACTATGCATAAATATAGACTCCTTCTGTATACTTGGCGATTTTGTCGGTGCGGCCCTTGTTTCCACAAAGAATGACTTTTCCTTCGCTCAAGTCGCAGAACTTGTTCCATTGCCTAGACGCGGGGGCCGGCTCTGTTTCACCTACTCGCAGAGCACTCAATTCGGCCGTTCGTGCTTTAATCAAATTGGTCAGTGGCCCCCCTTTCACAGGCAATTGTGGCTGTTCGGCCACATTGCTTGCCGGCGGCTTAAAGCGGACTTTCAAAGGTTGTTTATTTTTGACTCCAAACTTAGGCGGTTTACTGACTGCCCTACTGATGGGCCCGAATCGAGGCTTGGACGCGTTTTCAGCTTTTGTAGTCACTGCGCGAGCAAACCTTGGCCTATTGGTGATGTCCTCTAGGGCCATGATATCCTTGGGCTGCTGAAAAATACCTGTTCCTTCCTCAAAGACAACCTCCCAGATACGAGAATCTGTTTCAAATCTCCCAGATTATGTATGTGCCCTTGTAAGTCCCCTCTCCATAAGCAGAAGATCTCAGATCTCCCAGCTTGCAGATGACCAGCTCTAAAATTTCCAGTGAGTAATCCGGATTAATTTTTCAGACTTACTCAGGCTTGTTTTGGTCCTTAATTGAAAAATCATGATCCGCCGGCTGGTCCAAATCCGCCGTCTACCAGCATTGGTTCGCCATGTCCATATGCTAGATGGCCGCAAGCTTGCCCAGCAGGTGCGTGCCAGCGCCAAGGAGGAAATCGAGCATATCCGCAACACTTCTTTCAAAGAGTTCACGCCCACTCTGACTATCGTCCAGGTCGGAGACCGCCCTGACTCGACCACGTACGTGAATGCCAAGCTCAAAGCCGCCTCAACTTCTGGAATCGATTGCCGCATCGTTAAGCTACCGGCAAATGTCCCAGAACGACTACTGATTTCCGAGCTCGAGCGTCTCAATGATGATTCTCGGGTTCATGGTGTGCTTGTGCAAATGCCGTTGCCTAAACATATCAATGAGGAGAAAATCACCAACTTGGTAGCCCCTTCAAAGGATGTTGATGGTTTCAATGCCAACAACATTGGTGAGCTGGCTAAGCGAGCGGGTACTCCCCAATTCTTGCCCTGCACCCCGGCCGGCGTGATGGAGCTGCTGCGAAAATCGGGAATTAATTGCCGCGGTAAGCATGCCGTAGTTATTGGCCGCTCCGACATTGTCGGTAACCCCGTCTCTTTCCTTTTGCGGCTGGCTGATGCCACCGTTACTGTCTGCCATCGCTACACCGAGAACATTGAGGAAGAGATTCGTCGCGCTGACATTGTTGTTGCTTGTCTGGGCAAAGCCAACTATGTCAAGGGTGATTGGATCAAGCCTGGAGCGGTCGTTATTGATGTGGGTATTAATGTTGTCCCTGACGAGACCAAAAAATCGGGCAGACGCCTTGTTGGCGATGTTGACCCGTCCGCCCAAGAGAATGCTGCTTATTTGACGCCGGTTCCCGGTGGTGTTGGTCCCATGACGGTTGCGATGCTGATGAAGAACGTCGTCAAGGCCGCCAAGGACTACTATGAGAATCGTGCTAAAAGCGAGATTGAGCTCACTCCCATCGAGCTTCAGAAGCCAGTTCCCAGCGACATTGAAATCAGCCGTAGCGTCGAGCCCAAGCCTATCATGGATGTTGCCAGCGACCTCGATTTGACTCCCGGAGACTTCGAGCCTTATGGCCGCCACAAGGGCAAGATCGATCTTTCGATCTTGGACCGCCTCAAGGACCGTCAAAACGGTAAATATGTTCTTGTTGCTGGTATCACGCCCACTCCTCTTGGTGAGGGCAAATCCACCACCACCATGGGTCTTACTCAAGCGTTTGGCCATCTGGGCAAGCTTTCCATTGCAAACCTGCGCCAGCCGTCTATGGGTCCCACTTTTGGTATCAAGGGTGGTGCTGCTGGTGGTGGTTACGCCCAGGTGGTTCCTATGGACGAGTTCAATCTTCACATCACTGGCGACATCCATGCTGTATCTGCCGCCAATAATCTGATGGCCGCTGCCATCGACACGCGTATCTTCCACGAGCGTACCCAAAGCGACAAGGGTCTGCTCAAGCGGCTGGCCCCCAAGGGTAAGCTCAACAAGGTCATGCAGCACCGGTGGCAAAAGCTTGGTCTGCCAGACGTATCGATTGATGAACTGACTCCTGAGCAAGTTCGCAAGCTTGTTCGGTTGGACTTTGACCTTGACACTATCACTTGGAAGCGCGTCGTTGACTGCAACGACCGTCATCTGCGTGGTATCATTATTGGCGAGAACCCAACCGAAAAGGGTCTCACCCGCCGTACCGGCTTTGATATTTCTGTGGCTTCCGAGTGTATGGCCATTCTGGCTCTGTCTGATTCCCTCGAGGATATGCGTGAGCGCATGGGCCGCATTGTTGTGGCTTCGTCCATGGATGGTGAGCCAATCACTGCCGAGGACATTGGCTGTGCCGGTGCCATGACTGCTTTGATGCGCGATGCTATCAAGCCTAATCTTATGCAGAGTCTCGAGGGCACTCCTGTACTCGTGCATGCCGGTCCGTTTGCCAATATCTCGATCGGTGCCAGCTCTGTCTTAGCCGACAAGATCGCGCTGAAGATGGCTGGCACTGACGCCCTTCGTCGCGAGCCTGGCTATGTTATTACTGAGGCTGGATTCGATTTTACTATGGGTGGCGAGCGGTTCTTTGACATCAAATGTCGCTCGTCCGGCCTGGTTCCCGACTGCGTGGTTATTGTTGCTACCGTGCGTGCACTCAAGCTTCACGGCGGTGGTCCCGACGTGAAACCCGGCTCGCCGTTGCCTGAGGAGTACATCCAGGAGAACTGCGAGCTGGTTGCTGCTGGTAGCGCGAATTTGGCCAAGCAGATCTCCAACGCCAAACAGTTCGGTCTGCCGGTAGTGGTTGCCATCAACCACTTCGTCCACGACACTGATGCCGAGCATGCAGTGATCCGCCGCGCCGCCATTGCTGCCGGTGCGAGCGACGCCGTGGTGTCCAAGCACTGGGAACAGGGTGGAAAAGGCGCTATTGACCTGGCCAAAGCCGTGGTCAAGGCTACCTCGGGCTTTAACACCTCTGAGTTCAAGCTGCTGTACGACATCGACACTACAGCGGAGGAAAAGCTCAACATCATCGCTCAGAAGATGTATGGTGCTTCCGGCGTAGAGCTGAGTGATTTAGCTAAGTCCAAGCTCGAGCAGTACACTGCCCAGGGCTACGGGCACTTGCCCATCTGCATTGCGAAGACCCAGTACTCTCTGTCGCATGACCCCAAGCTTCGCGGCGTGCCTACCGGCTTCACCGTGCCCATTCGGGACATCAAGGTATCTTCGGGTGCCGGCTACCTCTATGCTTTGGCCGCCGAGATCATGACCATCCCCGGTCTTCCCACTGTGCCTGGCTACATGAACATTGAGGTCGACAAAGACGGTGTCATTGACGGCATGTTTTAGATCATATAATATTCTTACCTCCTCCTCCTCGATCCGATTTCGCCGACTCGAGGTATATTCTTAGTCCAATTTTTTTTAGGAGGGGTCTGGTTGCCCTGCCAAGGTTTAGGTAGATTTAAGGCAATCATGAGTTAACGACTGATCAGTCATGAGACTGGATAAGATCGTTGTTGGTCGAGCCAGCAAGCCAGTTGGCGGCTATTTACATGGCCGAATGATTCCCAAGGAGAAACTTAACGACAAAAAGTGGACGGATTTACTTGAACTTGAGAAACCTCCCGAGGACGGGCTCTATATTCCTCGCCAGCATGTAAAAGACCCGAAGGCTCTACAAAAAATTGCCCTAGAACAACGAAAGGATATGCCTGTGAAAGTACTTTGGAGATTGGTGAAGGCTGCTGCTGCTAATAAGAAGATCTCCAAGCAAAAGTCGGTGAAGCAATTGCCGGAAGACGACATTTTCGCCCTAGTGGATTGGAATGAGATTTCCCCAGACCAGGAAGTTGATGCCTTGGGTCTTGAAAATCTCGAAAAAAACCAACATCTGGCCATCGTCGGTGCTGGAATCTCGGGGCTAAGTCTTGCCTGGATCCTCAACCGCTGCCGTCCCGACCTAAGAATCACTGTTTTCGACAAGCAGCCTGCTGTTGGCGGCTGGATGCGTTCTAAGGCAGGCCCAGACAATTCGGTCTTTGAAAGTGGCCCTCGCACTCTACTTCCCTCTCACCCAGGTACCACAGTTCTTCTGAAGATACTGGCCCAGCTTGGCAAGCTCGATCAAGTCGCTGGTGTGCCCAAGTCGTCGCCCACTAACCAGAAGGGCATTGTATATAATAACCAGGTCGTGGAGCTGCCGCGCGGACTGTGGCCGGCTCTGTGGTTTCTTTGCACAAGTCCTGTGCTCAAGGGTGCTCGCTGGGGAGCATTGAAGGAGCTGTGGCAGAAGCCACGGCCAAAGACTGTAGATGATGAGAGCGTGGACGCTTTCATTTCACGACGGTTTGGCTCGCCCATCGCCCAGCGCATGATATCCGCACTGATGCGGGGCATCTATGCGGCGGATTCGCGCGAGCTGAGTGCTCGCTCAGTCGCAAGGCTTAACCGCATGTTTTATCTCGAGCGTACCGAAGGCATGTCGTCGCTTTCCGCAGCTATTAGTGGCTCGCTGGGATACCTGGATTCATACAGCAAGAAGGTTCTCCCCATGCTCACCGATTCCCTGATTACTCCCACACGAAGTGAGCCGTTGGATATCGATATTTCCAAGTACAGTTTGTTGGCCTTCAAAAATGGCATCCAGAGCCTACCCCAGATGCTCGCTGAGGATCTGCAATCCCGCAAAAATGTGGAGCTGAATCTGAATAGAGCTGTGACAGCTATTAAGTTGCCATCATCCTCAAAAGTTCTGCTGGAAACAGAGCATGGCGATATGCAGGCCGATATGGCTGTGTGCACCGTTGCCAGTCCGGACATGTTTAGCGAAAATGTGCAACATCAGCTGACGGAGATCCCGTACTCGTCGCTGGCGGTCGTGAACGTTTATGTCCCGGACAAGGTCGACAGGGACTGGTTTGGCATTCTTGTGCCGAAATGCGAGGACGAGTTCAATCAGCACAGTGTGTTGGGCATCATTTTTGACTCGAGCGTGCGCAATGCTGCTCTGTCTCTCGAGAGCCAACAAAACCTGCCGCAAACCCTGGGCAGTTCCATGACAGTGATGATTGGTGGTGACCTTTGGCAAAATATGACCAAGGATGAAGCCAAGAGCAAGGCTCTGGCCGGTCTCCAGCACTATCTTGGACAATTTGACACGAGCCAGGCGGTTGTCAACGTTGCCCTGCAACGCGACTGCATTCCAAAGTATACGGTCGGCCATAGCGAGCGTGTTAACCAAATCCATGCGAAGGTCGCCAGCAGCTATCGCAATCGACTGCTTATCACAGGCACAGCACTTGGCCGTGGCGTAGGAATCAGCGACTGTATTGTCGACTCGCTGGGCGTTGCCAGCAGGTTTGCCGAACAGCGAAAGCTGGTGCATCCTGAATTTTTCTTCAACAACTACCTATCGGTCACTCGACCGAGCTTATATGCTTAGCTTTACTTGTCATTGTAAATAGTTATTCCTGGAGAGGCAATACGGTTGGTTGTTCAGCTACCCATATGGCTCTAAATAGATCGAAATGGGTGGCCTTCTGCTTCCTCCTGCTCATTTTCAACAACATTAACCTCAGCTGATGCTAATCTGATATCTAGCCTGCAGGTCATTTACTCTCTCGCATAAGGGTCATGCATTATGTATATGCCCTGATCAGGTGTTAGCTGTGTTTAGAGAGGGAGTCAGCCTGTGCCTTCTCAGATTGGATTGAGAACACAGATACTCCAGAGAGAGAAAATGGAAAGGGAAAAGAGATCGAGCTGGGCATTCCTATCGACTGTTCCTAATATCCTTCCAAACTTGTCCAACCAAGCTGCGAGGGATCGTTTATAAGAGAAACTTGCAGAATGCGTAGTGAATTGGCATCTACGTATGGGCTGTCGGGCGTAAAAAAGGAGCTAGCTGTTTATAACGCAATTTAAAAGCTAGCGGAAGTAAACGAGCAGCAAGATGCAGACGGTGATGATAGAGGCCATGACCAACGAATTGCGCTTCTGGCGTGTATTGATCTTAGAGATCAGTGCGTTAACGCCCGGCATACGACTGGCGGAATGCCAGATGCGGTGCTGGATGTTGCGCAGCGACTGTGTCTGTCGCGTGAACTCGGCTCGTGTCTCGTAGGCCTGCTGGAGAAGACTATCGGCCAGCGAATTAGAATTCTCCACACGGCCCCGTTCGGTGGCGTAGTACTCATCTTCCGAGCCCACGCCAGCACTGGCAGCTCTGTGGGTCTCGATGTCGTAGCGCACCGACGACAAGAGACTTTGTCGGTTTAGCTCCGTGGCAATCGTATCCGATAGCCGCTTGAACGTGTTGCGATGGTCATCAAGCACCTCGCGGTGGCGTTGTGCCTGATGTTGCCAAGCAGCTGAGGCACCTGGCTCATTGGCAAGCCGAAATAGGTCTTCTGTTTTGGTGGACGTTAGCTGAAGGTTCTGTCTTAGAGCGTGTCCGATTGGTTCAGCATCCTGCGGAGTACTCACGAGAGCCGAATATTTCGACAACTCGCGGTCACATTCCGTTTCCAGGCCGCGGATTTCCGCCCGGACCTGGGAAAAAGACATGTTAAGACGGAGAGGATAGGTCACCCAAGCCTCTGGCGGTTAATCATCATCACATGGGCCAAAGAAAGAGGCAGGGGCCTACTCTAGCCAACAAGGAAAAACGGCAAAGAACAGAACCCTCCCGAGGCACTGAAACACATAACCGAACAGATCATAACGGTAGTCATGGCCCGAGGAAATCCAAAGGCAACCATCTCCCGAAAGACAAAGATCAAAAGGCCACTCTCTATGTTCAGAACCTCAACGACCAAATATCTATTGGCGACTTGAGGGCTGCTCTTTATCTACTGTTTAGTAGCTATGGTCATTTGGTGGCTATCAACGCTCACAAGTCGCCGAAAATGAGAGGCCAGGCTCATATAGTCTATGGAGGTGCGGACGAGGCAGCTCAGGCGTTGAACCAGTTGCAAGGCAAGCAATTCCTTGATAAACCACTAAAAATCGCATATGCAAAAAGCGAATCCGAAAGATTGGCCCTATCAAAGCAATAAACCCACTTGTTGACCAAATGATTGGAGCCATAAATACCATGCAGGCCCGCTGGCCGGCGCGCTGCTAATATCTGCCATCCACTTCCTTGTGTGGCAAGGATGGATGTAAAATGTAGGGAGCCCAGTAATTGGGTGCTCTGTTTGTGAAATATAAGGCGCAAGATCTGGTGCCGGACTAATGACTGTCAATAGATGCTCGATACCGGTTATAGGCACATCGTCTTGATCGAACACTTGAAAATATAGAACGGGGACCTCGGGATCGGCTTGCCAAGGAACAATGTGATAAACTGCTTTCGGCTCGTCCTGTATCACCTCAATGTACTCTTTGTTTGCACGCGCTAGCACAGGTTTTGTTGTCAGGATACCATACAGACCCTCCATAAGTAATGATCTGATAAATAAGATTGATATAATATACTAAAAACAAAACAAAAATAAAATAAAATAAAACAATATAATACAATGTCAAAATCACTTTTATGATCTAGATGACTGCTTGATAAACTGCTTGATCAACTGCTTGACAAAATGTTTGAACACGATGGTTCAAAAATGTCGTGACAAAAGTGCTGGACAAAATTAGAGTGTAACCAATAGTGAATCAGGAGCAATCAACAACTACGACTACCGCTGTGTCCAATTAGGTGCCTTATGACCTGTTCTGAGGTCAATCCACAGTCCCGCAAGGCAGCGTGCCCGGACCAGCTCCGCCAAGAAAGATTGGTGTCCCGAGTACTAAGCTAGAATGGTGCTAGTCGCGTATGCACGCTCAGACCACCTGATGTGACAGAGCTGGGGAACACAATGGTTGAATGCACACGTGACATACCCCACAGTTTTTTTCCAAAGCCAAAACACAACTCGCAAAGGAGATTTCTCGGTCAAACAAATGCCGGCGGGCGGCGTTTTGCCAACAGATCAGACTGTGATTTTGGATTTCACAGTTCATGTTCAAGTGTTACACTTTTCCTCGTTTCAGTCGGTTTGCCAAGCTGCGTCACATCATGCGGTAGTCGCAATTTTCATACCCTACCCCGCAAAAACATTTTCTTATAAGGCATTAAACTCTGGAAGCCCAAAGGGACTAACATCTTAAAGCTCCTTTCAACATCCAAACTAAAACTATGGTATCTACTGGCAGAGGTGGTTTTGGCAACCATTTTAACAGTTCCTCCAAAGAGCTTGCACCTGCTAGCTCGCCCGCTCCTGTCCAACACGTCCTGTCGCCAACCTATAAATTCCGCACTGGTCGCGGCGGTTTTGGCAATACAGTAGCGGCTTCGCAAATCAATCCACAGTCGCCGACCCAATATCTCGATGAGGTCTACCGAAACACCGAGGTCGAGCCTCGTCGCTTTATGATTGGCCGTGGAGGTGTCGGCAACTTCTACTCGCGCAGTGAGATCACTCCTTCCGATTCAGAGTCGAGCACACGGTCCCGCGCAAACACCGACAGCTCAGTCGACTCCAATGATTCCTCTTTTGGTCTGTTCAAGGTCTGGAGCAAGGTCCGTCGCAACCATTAGGGCTTCTCGGGCTGCTCGCCCTCTTCTAACAAACTCTTTGCCACGACCACAAAAAAAGGCATTCTGGTTACCGAATCCCGCCAGATCTATCACGATTTATGATAATTTATCCTGTATATTAGTTTATTTAACCCTACTTTCAGTACACGCACAATTTGACGAAGAAGCCTAAATTAACATTCTCTGGGCAAGGGCTATCCGCGTTTTATGCAGGCCTGCACAGCTAGGAATGCGTCGAAGGTATTTGAAGGACGTATGTAAACCAGTGGTGTAATAATAATATATGATAAACAGGATGCGATTTGCGCTACCAACTCTTTACGTCGTTGGCAGCTGTGAGACAATCGTCATCCAGGGCCTCGATCTGCTCGCGAAAGTTATGGAATCGCACGTCAAGCTTGTTTTCGAGGTGGAAGTCAAAACTGGGCAGTTGCTCGGGGGAGCTTGTGGCAGGCGACAAAGGCTCTGCAATAGAAGAATGCGTAAGAATGCTACTGGCATCAGAAAGACGACCATGTCTATCTGATGGGTGGCCACACTCGTCCGACATTCGTCGCCGCTTGGAGGCATGATGGGCTTCCAAAAACACCAACGCATCGCCTGCAGGCTTGAACATCCGGCCCTGCTGTGCCCCAATGAGCTCATGCACGCTCACGAAATCACTGAGCATAACAAAGGCTTCATCCCACGCCTCCCAAAACACTCTTGCGACAGGCCCGTCACGCGAGAATTGAAGTTCGCTAAGCGCAGTCTGCCGATCAAGCAGCTGTGCCTCAAGAAGCTGCGAAGCCTCTTCCAGAGTCTCACAGCTGCTGTTGCTTCTCTTCTTGCCGCTCCGTTCGCGTTCCCGATCCCGATTAGCAGCAGCCGCGGCAGTTGGCTCGTATGCTGCAGTCCACGGCGACTGGTCGGTGCTGGGAGATCCAGAACCTGTTCCGTACTTTTTGAGGGCAATTTGTGCAGTGATTCTCTCGATCAGCGCTACACAGCAGCTGCGAGCTTTGACGTCCTCGCGGGAGGCTTCCAGAGCCCTCAGAATTGGAAATTGCAGCGTTACTTCTTGGACCCGCAACGCAAGCGAGTTCTCGAAAAAGGGTCGCGCGGGGGAGGCCACAGGACCCAGTGCTGGTGTGGTTCCAGCCGCAGAAGTAGGAGCAGTCGCCGACAGCGGGCTCTCGGCACTCTCCTTTAGGTCAAGGCTGAGCTTGATTTTGGCTTCGCTTGTTTCAATCATGGCCATAGTCATTGTTGGTACTGGTAAACTTGTTGTGCAAAGAGAAATAAAAAGAAAATTGAAAGACCGGAGGATACAGGAACGAAAGTGCGGGGGATCGCAGTTGGGTTGATGAAGGAAAGGGATCTGCAGGCCACCGCAGCTCTATATGCGCAGCTAAACATGGCTTACGCCAGCATCCCCTCGCGGCATGAACAAGCTGCATGCCCCAAAGGGGCAACTCGAGGATGCCTGAGTAAAGTGACGTATAGCAAGAATTGCTCGTGGAATCACACGAACTTCATAGAGATTTTTCCGAATTATAAAAGCCCAAAACTACGTTGTTCAGCCAGAATTATCTATTTCCCCATTGTATCATACCCTAACCTCCGGCAGATGGCCGGGTCCACTGCATGTGATAGCTCCGAATGGAATGCTACCCCTTGGGCTAGTTAGGTTGCGGAAAATTAGTCTCGGGTCTACTAAGATAGGCGAAAGATTTTTGAATCATCCACATACGTGACGCTCTCTTGTCGGCACTAAGGGCGGATCAACACCTCCGCTGGAGCAAGTTCGCGCATCAACCCTCGTTATGCATGAGTATGTATGATGCATATACGCTTCATGGCAAACAATAGCAAAGGAACTGACATTCCAAACGAAAATGCCTGGCCTGTTGTAATTCATAGCTTCTAGACTAAGCGGAGTATGTATAAAAACGTCCGAGTCTCGTCCCATAACAGCTTGTCCGGAAGTCAGATCTTCCCCGCAGAGACGGGATATCAATGCGCCGCACAAACTAACTCGCCGACCGCACCAGGGGTCTGCTCTAACGAAAGCCAAACTTATCTACCTAGGCGGGGAATGAGCAGACCCGTAAGAAATTCTTCCACAGATTGCCTAGTCTTTAGTTTGCTGTCAAATGTGTCTAGACCGTTCCTCTACAGCCTCGGCTCAATTCGAGGGAGATTTTATGAAAACTAATGCGGTGCAAGAGCTCGGACCTCATTAGGCAAATGCAGTCTATATAATGCATGTGAGAACTATTAACTTATGGGTTAATGACTTGTGGAGGTGGTGGGTCTCTACCGTTGGATTTTAGTATATTTCGAATGCGCTATTCATGAGAATTGATCCTTGTCTGAAGTTCTTGGCATGCAGGAGGGCTTGCTTACTGACAGAATAGCATCGAAGAAAGTGTGGTAGCGTGCGTTTGATGACTAGTTGCAACCACTAATTGATGACTACGAGTAATTAATGAATTAATGAGTACTATTGTTCGATCCATGCCTAGAACTCAAAATTGAAAATAAAACAAAGTCAAGAAAATAAAATGAAAATGAAAACCAAAAACTCTAATAAAATGGTGCCCTAGAATCTCCGTGAAAAAGTGAGAAGTTGAAATAAGTAGTATTAAAATATATAAATGTACACAGCATGGTTTTACCCAAACGCACATTAGCCGATGGCCGTACGCAGGGTTTAGGAATATGCTGTTTGGGGCCGTGCTCGGCCAAAAGGCGAGCTCAAGACCCCATTTCTATATGATCCGTCGACAGGGCCGTCAATAAAGCTTCAATCATAAAAGTCCACCTCCGCACGAGTGCCGAGACGCCTACCTTGCTAAAGCGGAACCCCGCTAAAGCATTGGCAAACGCGGATCAAATTGAAAAAACTATTCTTGCTTAGTGGACTATATATATGAAAATTTTCGGTAGGGTAACCTTCCCCTGGTAAGCTAGCTAGAGTCTAAAAGTCAGAGCGCTATGGCTATCCCAACCCTGGAAATAAATTTCAAGAAATGGCTACTCTGTCGGCCAAATCGGCCAAATCAACAAAATCAAGTGTCAAGAAGAAGCACTTGAAGAAAGAGATCAAACCTGAAACTACTGATACGGCGTCTATCGACGAGAATGCTATCATTCGGAAATTGGCCGACAACAGCCGGCCGGTGAGAGAAAAGGCCCTGCAAGTGGTTAAGCGGTATGTTTCGAGCAAGAAGACGCTGGATCTCTTCAAGCTGCAAAAGCTTTGGAAAGGCATGTTCTATGCTATGTGGCACTGCGATCGGCCAATCACGCAGCAGAATCTTGCTGCTGAAATGGCCGAAATCACCCATAATGTCCACCCCAAAAACTACTGGACGTTCATCGAGGCATTTTGGACTATCATGATTCGCGAGTGGACCACCATTGATTCTCACCGCGTCAACAAGTTTTATTTATTGATTCGCCGGTACCTGCATGCGATTTTCGTCAAGTTGCAGTCTGAGAATTGGGCGGAGGACTGGCTGGCAGCATTCTTTGAGTCGCTGAAAAAGGGAGCCTTGGAGACTTCCGACGGAAAAATACCCCATGCTTTACGCTTGCATGTGTGTGACATCTATATTGATGAGATTGAGCGCGTTCTTGGCGATAGTGAGCCTGCCACAATGCCGATTGACGTTCTGTTGGAGCCGGTCAAGGAGCTTGCCCAGGAGGCCAAGTTCAAGATCGTCAAGCAGCGGGCAAAGGAGGTTCTTGACGACGAGCGACTGTATAGCTGGGGAATTCTGGAGAAGCCTGTTCCTGTTGTTGAAGAAAGCGAGGACGACTGGGATGGCTTTGATTAGCCGTCTGCCAATGTGCGCTTAATGTCTGTGTGTTTTACAAGTCTTACTATAGATACTCGGTAGATAGTCTTTAGAGTCGGTGTAGCGTGTTTAGTCTGGGCCATCTGCATTATCTCTAGAGCCTGTATACAGAACATAGATGAAAACTGGAGCATGGATTGATTGCATGGCGTTTGGCGTCCTTGAAGGAGAAGGGCGCAGTCAGCACTTGAACATGTACATCGACGCGACAGAAGTATATGCAATTGATGGTCAGCTCCAGAAACTATCAAAATGGCACAATCGGCCCTGGCCCTATCAAATAAGTAAATCATCCGAGCCCGCTCTCTCTGCATCTGCAGGAACAGGCAATGCCCTGCCAACGCCGCTTAAGATCTCAAGGCCAAGTCCCAAATTAGCTGCAAAATCAGCTCCAAAATCAGCTCCAAGATCAACTGTAACCAAACAGTCGTCTAGTGTCAAGACAAACGCTCCCAGAGTATCCTCTCCCGGCTTGTCGCTGCCGAGCTCAATTGAGAGCGTGCTGGCAAATGGTCGCACAGAAACAGCAGTAACAGAGGCCCTGACCGAAAGCAAAGGAACGGTAGAAGTAATCGCCCCACGCCCAGCTCCACAACGGCGCGTTCTAAAAGATTTCTTAAAACTGAAACCAAAAGCCAAACGCGTCAAATTTTAAACCTTCCATATGTTGGCTCAATGCGAAAGGCTACGGGCACCGCTCCCGGGCCTCCCAATCACCTAATAATGCAGGCTCAGGTGTCGCGGCTGCTGGAGATTGAACCGGCCGACATCGCAGCTGCGGCTACATCTGTAAAGCCCGCAGTGCTCGAAAATGAAGGACGTCAGCTTGATTTAACGAATCTGGAGGCGAAAAAATTGGCCATCGACGAGCTCGGGGCCTTGGTGGCCGAGACAGTGACAGGACTAACCGACGTTGAATCGGAGAGCCAGCACTTCCAACACGAGATCCGACAACTTGCCGATGAAATGCGCCAGCTACAGGAGCACTCGGCTACGCTGCATCGCCGCCTCCAGGTCCGCAAGCAGGCTGCGGAAAAGTTGGGGCCAACCGTCAGCGACTTGGTTGTACCGCCAGCCATTGTCCAGGAAATCAACAGCGGCCAAATCGGACCCCAATGGCGAGCAGCTCTTTCATTTGTACAGCGACAAACTGCGAGCCAATCTGCCAGCCAATCTGCCAGCGGGCTGGAGAGTAAACGCGAGAGCTCATTCTCGGACAAACTGCTGGCAAGAGCTTGTGAACGCATCAAAGAATGGTACATTGGCTGTGTTCGTCAATTGCGGGTCCCTGGTTGTAACTGCCAGGCTGTTCAACGGGAACTAATCAACAATCATGTGCTGTTTGAGTTCCTGGCTGCACGGGAGCCATTGCTGGCACTGTCTATCCGCAGAGCCTACGCAAATACCATGCGGTGGTATTATGAGATGTTATTTGGAAAGTATACTCGCAACATCGATCGCCTTCCTGCCCTTGTTCTGGACAAATCCAAAACGGTAGGCGCCCTAGGAGCCAATACCCACAAATCACTATTTACGTCTGCAACCTCCGCGCGGTCGTCTGACGTTTTCAATATTGGCTCGCGGCCCACCATTCTTACCAGCACCGACCTGGCGCTGGAATTAGGCCAGCAACCGCCGGCGAACGGCCATTTTATCGAGACCATCTTGCGTAGTATCTTGTTGGCGCTATACAACAGCATGGAGCTTGAGCAGCAGGTCGCGAATGTTGCTTTTCCAATTCCTGCCGACAAAGAGACGCCCAATGATCTTTTCACAAGTGCCAAGACCTCCATTGCCGCCACGTTTAAGCGACTCACCGAGGATAATTACGACCTCTTCGGTCTCATGCTGGCCGTCCGGATTCTGCAAAGCCACCCCTCGGACGTACCAGCATTCACGGCGCTGTGTGAGGATCGTGAAAAGATTTTGTGGACCCGTATCGCGGTGGTCTTACAGGCGAATGCGGAGAGCATCGAACTGGCGCGCTCAAAGTCCTCAAGCTACCGCTCGGCATCTCAGGACATTGCTCCTCACCCTATGACACAGCTGGTTGCACAGCTCCTTACCGGCGTGCTACAGCTGTGTCCTGATAAGGATGCCCTGAACGAGCCGGTCAATCGCGGGCTGGCCGATCTGCTGGCTGCATATGAAGCGTTTGTCAACAAGATCAGCGAGAGCAACCCCAGCCGCGAGCTGTTTCTGTACAATAACTATTTCGTGCTGTCAGCTCTGCTTGGAGATGTGCCGGGCGAGCTGGCCGCCAAGATGGCAGAGCACGTGCGGCTGCTCACCGACGCGTATGCCCCAGCGGCCCACTAGCCACAAAATGAGAGCTTATTTATGCAATTGTCGTTCATCGCGTAGTATACATTTTACATTGTAAACAGACACTGGCACTGAATCAGCGCCCCCGCCGCCATAACATGTAGGCAACAGTGGACGCGACCGCAACCGAGCCTGCCGCAAGTGCGATCTGCACGAACGAGTCGTCCTCGTCCTGGACCTGCGCGGTGGGAGTTGCCGGGCCTGGCCGCATTGCCGCTTCAACTAGCTGCACAAATAATGCATTAAGTGATGACGGCCACTCTGCAGAAACATGCAGTGGTGCTGCCACGCCCTGATTAACAGTGTAGGCATCGGGCTGTTCGTCGCAGCGTTGCTGCTGCCGATCAAGGTCTGCCTTGAGGGCAGCATACACAACAGGCAGCTGGTCGAGTTGCTTGAACTTGTCACGCAGTTGAACAAGGTGAGCAAAACTGTCCGGGTCTGACGAGTCGTAGCAACAGCATAGCACATCGCACTCGGCCAGTCGCTGCGGGTTCTCGAGAATCGCGTCCTCTAGCCCGCCCAGCTCCTGAAGCACGAGATAACACTGCTTCCCGCCTGGCATCTCCACCGAGTTAACCACTGTTTGCATATTGATGGTGGGAGAATAGGACTCGGCGAATGGGCGACTTAGGAACGAGTTGAGCAGTACCGACTTGCCGGCACCATTAGCTCCTAATACAAAGCAGTTGAAGACGTTGCGGTCGCGTATGGTCATGCTCCTATAAATCTTCGAGCGCGGATTGCGCGGTTTTGCCGGTTTCGTTACCCGAATGGCCGACGTGAGCAATGTCTGACCAAACTTGGTTTCATAGCCTAGCATCGCGAGGTACGCCAGCGTCTCACGATGATCCAAGTACGTGGTCATACTCCACTGGGCAAGCCAGCCCTGTAAGGTAACATTACCACGCTCATTTCGAACAGTACTCCACGGAAACTCGGTCGCATCCCAGAGTTTGGGGAACCCGGGGGTTGCTTGAAACAGATGATTGAGCTCACTTGTGTTAAGGCCACCGTCATTGTCCTTGTCGAAAAGAGTAAATAAGTCCACAAGAAATCGGTAGCCGTCGGGACTCAATTCAACGTGAGACAACGCGGGCACGTCTATTTTTGGAAATAAGAATCGGTCGTCCAGGCTCAGCGAATCCGTATAATGGAAATGACGGAGAATACCCCATACCGTCTCATGGCGACCTGTTTCAGCATATATTTGCGCCAGCATCAAGAATCCGTCACAGGAAATGCCTTTCCCAGGCACAAACAATACTTTTGAGTCAGGGTCCAACTCTTCACGGTCTTCCAAAGCCCGGTGGACCTCATCGATTTCAGACGAGTCCAAGCTCGACTTGAAACATGCCAATTGTAAATGGAGAAATTCGATATCAGTGAGATAGCCCGTTTGGTCTTGGTCACAAAGGAAGAAAACTCTTTGCAAGGCCTTCCGAGCCAATGGCTTCAGAGTTCCTTCTTTTGAATCGAATAGCGGTGCCAATGGATCTGTCACCGCTCGTTGGCATAGATAAAAAGCCTCGTTGACATTGAACTTGTCTTTAGCACTGCATCTGATAAATGAGTCAATTTCCTTGAACTCGTTCATTATGCTCACGATCTCGCTATCATCATTTTCGTCGGAGCCCTGTGAATCGCTCTTGTTCTGGCACAAGATAATAGGCAAATTGACACCAATGGACCGTAGAAATGGCATCCAAAATAATGATATTCTCTCGCAAGTGTAATGATCGGAGTAAACAAGCCATAAAACGCTTGCTTGCCGGATTTCTGAAGCCAGCTGCGGTCTCAAGCTTAGTTGCGGTGACGTATCTACCAACGTGACTGTTTTATTTCCGCGAGGGATGAAAAGAGGAGGCAGAACATCTTCAATGTTAGGAACAAACCTATCCTTAACAAGAACAGTGATCAGGCTTGACTTTCCCACTCCATCGTCTCCACACACCACTACTCTCATCGCGGCCGAGTCGCTGAGTAAGGCTGCTAGCAGTCAAGTTCCTCCGCAGCAGCGTTTAAGTCCCGGCTGACGAGCATAGAGCGTAGCTACATCCAAAAAGTAAACAATGGAAAATGAGCTGGCTGGCTTAATTGCTGGCATCGAATCCAAAGACCAAACTATATTCTTGGAGACTGTCACTAAAATAGAGGCGTTTTTGCTGCGCATGTGCGAGTCTGGTACTGTAACTATCAAACGAGCGTCCAGCTCCGAACTCGACCAGTTCAACAGGCTACAAGATAGCTTTGCCTTCAACATTGTGGGCCGCCTTGCTGTTCAAATCGACCGGTATATAGCGCCAAGCTCCAAATCAGACAAGAAGCAACAGCCACCTGAAAGCATTCCCTCGAAAGATGTAAAAACGGCAGTGTCTTCACTCCGGCTACTGCAGGGGCTGTGTCTGATACATCGCGGCAGCCGTCAAACATTCAACAATGATAAGTTATTGCAAATTCTGATTGATGGGGTTAGCCATTCGAGTCCCGAAATCCAAACAGCAGCAATAAATACCCTGGTTGCCGTAATGGTGCGACAAGTGGAGATTATCCGACGGTTCGAACGTCTCAAAGGGCTCAAGGTTGTCTGTGACACATTCAAGAATCGTTTTACTGCCAAGCAAGTGAAGCTGTGCATTCTTGAGTTTCTATTTTTCTACTTGATTCCAGAAACTCGCTTCGCCAATAAACATCGGGACGGCTCCCGCAAAACGACCTCCGAGAAACAGATGATGCTCGGCCGTTACCTTTCTAATGTGGATGGACTGGTCAGGGAACTGGAGGTATCGAAGCCTTTTGGTACATTGGATCTCGAGTGGTAACCATGACCGAGGAGTACGCAGGAGGCCATGCCCGACTTTATTAAGAGTGGCAGAGTACCCGAAAGGGACCTGACATTATATGAACTAGCATTTTACTAGCATTGACTCTATTCTAAAGATTAGACTATGTATTTTTCTTTCTATTTAAATAGGCCCATTTCAGCTGAGCTCTTAGATTAGTTACTCGGGGGTTCAGCAGTGTGCGTTTGTCATGATCTCGGCCATTCTCATATATGGATTAAGGGGAGAGGTGCTGGCATCCCGCATCTATAAAGACGGTCTTCGCCGGGCCGTGACGGATGCATTCCGCGTCCAGGTGATTTCCAATCCTGATAACAAAGCCCCACTCTTGACATTGGGGTCTACTTCGTTTCTACATATCCGGCACGGAAACCTTTATGTGGTGGCCGTGACTCGGCACGATGTAGATGCTGCACTTGTTTATGAATTATTGTACAAGATTGTTGACCTTTGCACAAGCTATTTGGGCACATTTGATGAAGCATCGTGCCAGAAAAACGTCACAACAATGTATGAACTGCTGGACGAGATTGTGGACTATGGGTATCCTCAAAACACCGATCGGGATTCTCTCAAGCCGTTTTTGACTACTGGAAATACTAGCAATGTGTTTAGTCGATCACTTTTGAGTACTCCATCCGGCTCCAAGACCTCTGGGGGAGCGGCCGTCAACAAAATGACCCAGCAGGTTACCAGCTCACTATCCTGGCGACGCGACGGAATCAAATACCGGCGAAATGAGGTATTTGTGGACATTTTCGAAGATGTGAACGTGATTATGGATCCCCATGGCGATATCATAAGTTCGGACGTTAATGGCCGAGTGCAGGTCAAGTCTCACTTGTCGGGCATGCCCGAATGTCGGATCGGGCTTAATGATCGGCCCAAATCAGCGCGGGTAGATGATGACGATGCGAAATACGACGCCAAGGACACGGGCCGTGTCGCCCAGCTGCAGGAGTTCCAATTCCATCAATGTGTTGATTTGAAAGGCTTCAACGATACAGGCACGGTGGTGTTTGTGCCCCCAGATGGAGAGTTCGAGCTGGTGAAATACAAGGTCAAAAAGGATGTGCGGGTTCCTTTCCGGCTCCTGGTGAACATTGGGCCGCTCAATGGCGGTCGCATTGAGTACCAGGTGCGATTAAAGTCCACCTATGACAGCAAGCTCTCCAGCAGTGACTTGGTGGTTTATATCCCCGTGCCTAACCGAGCCACAAAAACGTCGCAACACGCGTCCAACGGCAAAGTCAAATATAATGGTGCTGAGCAGCGGTTTGAGTGGAAGATTGGCCGCCTAAGTGGTGGCAGCGACATCACTATGACCGGCCATGTCGACACAACGCCGAGCCCTACGCCGTGGGTGCCTCCGGCAGTCACTGCCAAATTCACCGTCAGTATGTTTTCCAGTTCGGGGCTGGCGGTACGCTATCTCAAGGTGCACGACAAGAGCAACTACAGTACTCTGAAATGGGTCCGGTATCTTGCCAAAGCAGGATCTTACGAGGCACGCATAGTCTAGTTGGTCGGCAGTGCCGAAACCTAAACATCCTATATTATCAAGCCAGTTAAACGAAAAAACATACGCTTTAACCGAAGCACAAGGCAGGCTTTTAAGTACATCTACTGTCTACCATCTAGTTAGACACTAGCAGTCTAGTTGCAAGTCTAGAATCTAGTTGAAAGAAGCAGTGAAAGCCTCGGTGGCCTTCTTGAGGGTCTCGAGGTTCTCCTTGGAGAACTCACCGGTCTTGTTGACAGCCTCAATCAGCTCCTTCTCGTTGGCCTTGAGGTACTCGAGGAACTCGTACTCGTAGCGACCAACGTCGGCAACGTCGACCTTGTCAATGTAACCATTAACACCAGCGTAGATGACAGGAGCCTGCTGAGAAGCGGGCATGGGGTGGTACTGAGGCTGGATCAGCAGCTGGGTCAGACGCTCACCACGGGTCAGGGTCTGCTTGGTAGAAGCATCCAGATCGGAACCAAACTGGGCAAAGGCAGCAACCTCACGGTACTGGGCCAGGAACAGCTTCAGCGAACCGGCAACCTGCTTGACGGCCTTGACCTGGGCGGCGGAACCGACACGGGACACGGACAGACCGACGTTGATGGCGGGACGGATACCCTTGTAGAACAGCTCAGCCTCCAAGAAGATCTGGCCATCGGTAATGGAAATGACGTTAGTGGGAATGTAAGCCGACACATCACCACCCTGGGTCTCAATGACGGGCAGAGCGGTCAGCGAGCCAGCACCGTACTCCTCAGACATCTTGGCGGAGCGCTCCAGCAGACGGGAGTGCAGGTAGAAGACATCACCGGGGTAAGCCTCACGTCCGGGGGGACGACGCAGCAGCAGCGACATCTGACGGTAGGCAACGGCCTGCTTAGACAGATCGTCGTACACAATCAGAGCGTGGCGGCCGTTATCACGGAACCACTCACCAACGGCGCAACCAGTGAAGGGGGCCAGGTACTGCAGAGGAGCGGCCTCGGAAGCGGTAGCAGCAACAATGCAGGTGTACTTCATGGCACCGTTAGCCTCCAGAATCTGGGACAGCTGAGCGACGGTCGAACGCTTCTGGCCAACAGCAACGTAGACACAGTACAGCTTCTTGGACTCGTCGTTGCCGTCGTTCAGGGGCTTCTGGTTGAGAATAGCGTCAACAGCAATGGCGGTCTTACCGGTCTGACGGTCACCAATAATCAGCTCACGCTGACCACGGCCAATGGGCACCAGGGCATCGACGGCCTTAAGACCAGTCTGCATGGGCTCGTGAACCGAGCGACGGGGCAGAATGCCGGGAGCCTTGAGCTGGGCACGGCGACGCTCCTTAGCGTTCAGGGGTCCCTTACCATCAATGGGGTTACCCAGAGCATCGATAACACGACCGAGCAGCTCAGGGCCAACGGGAACGTCGACAATGTTACCGGTACGCTTAACGGTCTCACCCTCCTTGACGTGGGAGTCAGAGCCAAACAGCACAATACCGACCTGGCCGGCCTCCAAGTTCAGGGCCATACCCTTGACGCCCGAGGCGAACTCGACAAGCTCCTCGGCCTGGATCTTGTTAAGGCCAAAGACACGGGCAACACCGTCACCAATAGACAGCACGCGGCCGGTCTCATCGAGAGAAGCCTCGTTGGAGACACCGCGGATGCGGTCCTCGAGGATGGACGACACCTCGGTAGGAGCGGCCTTGGCGGCGTAGGAGCGGGCCATGCGGGGCATGGCAGCGCGGCCAATAGCCACAGCGCCCACGCGACGAGTAGACTGGCGAATGGCGGATCTAAACATTTTGAGTAGTGTCTGACACGGGTGAAAAAGGGTTGAGGAGGTGCTCGAATATAATAGGTCATCATTCCCAACTTCCGGGTAAGCCATGCACGGAGGTTATTGGCCAGCCCTGCTCGGGCTTGCTGAAATAATGGTCCCAAATAAACAGGTCCTTAAAAAAGAAAAGCAAAATAAAGAAAGCAAACGCTTTTGTAGACTGATTTAAAAGTGGCTTGTGGATTGTGGATTGTGGATCTGATGGTGGATCGGTATGGTTTTGCAGCTAGCTTGAAATAGGCATCATGAGAAGGAATCCAATGGTTTTGTCTCAAATATTTCTCAACTCCTACTTATCATTGGCCCTTGTCTACATTGCTAGTGACTGTCACCTACGGGGATCAGAATAGCATCTCAGACGTGCCTGCACCTAAAGATCACACTAATCTCAGCCGTAGTTCCCCGCTTACCTCATTTTATCCCTGACTCGAAGCAGTTTTCGAGGCCCTAACCCCGTGTCCATCACCCGATCCCCAGCCAATCCCAACCTTACATTATGTTTCGTCGTACTCAGGGAGCCAATCTGGTCCTTAAGCGGGCCAACCACCTCATGACCTACAAGCCTAATGCCGAGAAGGCCGGTGCTTTCAAGTCGCATTTGGAGCACGTTAAGGAGCACGCCGCGTCCACCACCGGCCTCTGGCGCAACATCTCGCTGGCTACCATTCCTTTGCTGGGCATCTGCGCCTACTACGTCTACGGCACTGAGGCCCATCATCTTCACCACCTGAAGGAGCTCTCGGAGCTGCCCAACTCGGACTTTCCTCCGGAGTTTGAGTACCAGAACATCCGTTCCCGCAAGTTTTTCTGGGGCAACGGCAACGAGACTCTTTTCTGGAGCTGGACCAACCGTTACGATCCTTCCAGTTAGGTTCTTAGACTAGATAGCTGATTATTTACTTGTGCCTCACGTCTGATTTCTCTGTGTTGATGTCGGCTGTAGCTGTCTTCCTGGCCATGGCTAGTAGTAAAGGGCGACGACGGCTTCAATGTTAGTTCACTTGTCTTCATTTTATTCTTTCACGAATGAACTCAAAGAAATTCAAGTGGACTGGGCAATATGAAAGACCCCGGCAATCCCGGCATCAGGGTTCCCCGAATCAGAGGCATCTTACCTACAGATACTATACAGAGCATGCCAGCTGCTCATGGCGCATTAAACACAAATAGGTTGTTCGTGGCCGCAATAGCCACCGTGTTCTCGTAGGGATGCCAGCTCAGGTGCAGGATATTCTTGCGGAAATCCACCTGCTTGCGCGACCGCCGCATCATGTTTACTCGCGACCGTTGCTTACCCTTGGGCGACCCGCTGCGCTTGGACCGGAACACATTCTTGTCGGCCTGTAGTGACACCACCGTCTCCTCATGATCCGGTAGTAATGCGTTGTTGTAGATCTGGAAGTTGTTGCTGTAAGACCCCGTCATGATACTCTTTGAGTCGCCTGAGCAAACAACCTCGAACTTGTCGAAAATCGAATCGCTCTCATACGTTGCACACAGCATATTGCGAATATTCTCATGTACCCGGATAGTCTTGAGCGGCTGCCGGTCCATGTTGACATCCCAAATCTTTACCGACATGAAATCTCGTGCAACAATGTATCTGCCATTGGGTGAGAATTTGATGTCGGAGATAGAGCTTGTAAACTCGGTAAAAAAGGAATCCTGCAACGGATCCCATGTATCTTCATACAATTTTGAGTATGTATCACAAAGCGCCCGCTCTCTCATATCCGCCAGCCTAACGTTGCCCTTACAAGTCGCATACATGAACAGATTGCAGCTGGTAGGGTGGCACTCGGTGGCAGTGATTACTTCTGTCAACTCTTCCATAGACTGGGGCCGGGTGTCGACGATATTGAACGATTGACCGGGTACTTCCAGATTCCATAGATTGATACGAAGGTCGTCACTCGACAAAAACGTCTCATTATCACTGTTGGGTGAGATCGAGTTGATGTGATACGTGTGGGCATTCGCATATATCCGCCGTGGAGTTGTCGCAACAATCGTATCATGAAGATTCATTCGCGGCAATCTCAACTGGCTGATATCCGTGAACGTTTCGGGAGCCATGCGATCGGTTTGGTTGTTTTCGGCAACCACTTTGAGCCGCTTTTGAAAGACCTTCCACAGCTTGATAGTCTTGTCATTCGTCGACAACAGAAATAAGGCGTTGTTCTGCCTCTTGAGCCAGCGAATCTGATTGATCTTCTCCTCAATCTCAAGCGACTTGAGGTAGTCAAACTCTCGGTCGTGGCTCTGGAACTCTGTTAGGAACCGGTACTCGGCATTGTTGCTCTTGCGGTTCTCCTGCCTTTCAAACAACACAACGCGTCCTCCTCTATCGCCTGTCGCAAGATAATCGCCGGTATGGTCAAACTCCGCGGCCGAAATAACGTCCGACTCTGTGATGCTGTCGATGTCGCTCTTGTCGCCGAAGCACTGGCTGAACGTCCAGTCTTGAGTATCGCTATCTTCCGGTACCCTTCCGCGACTCATTTTATTTGGCGTGGCTGTTGCGAGTCTAGTCTTTCGTAAGGTTTGCGGGGCCACCAATCCAGTGTGGTAGATCAGAGGTGCCTTGACTGAGAAATCGTGAAGGACCTGACAAAGCAGCAACGTTCTTGATCGAGTTTTTTGTGGTTCCGTCTAGCCAGATCGCCGTATTGTTGTGTTCCAATTCTACGCCATTTCTATTTGCTATTAGTGCCGAATATGAATTGGTCCTTTTTTAGGGCTTTATTGTCTCCTTAGCGTTTCTTTTCTTTTCTTTTGTCTGCATTTTCAGTTTTTATTTCTTCATGTGCAGGCCATTCATAATCTATTCTACTTTGCACGACTCTAGTTTGCTAAAGAATCTTTCATGAACTAGTTTGGCTTTGTCTTGGTGTATGTTGTGACTCGTAAATTACTATCATTTACACCATCGTGACCCCAAATCTCATCTCGGTAGCACCTCTTTAGGCAATTTTACCCCTTTTCACATTGAGGGAGGTATCTTTATCGGCCAGGCACATCGGCGTCGATTGAGCAAACAAAAAAATAACAGAAATACTGAAGCTATATTTCTTATTTCCTAGACCTCTTTAGACCGTTTTTCGACCTGACCGGAAGTGAAATTTCAGTCAGCATGCCTCCAAAAAATGGCCAAGATGGCCCTGGCCAAAACCAGTCCAGCCAACCCATAACGGGTCAACCAAATACAGCTAGTGAGAGCACCACGCCAGCTCGGCCTGGCCGCTTGGAAAGCCTCAGTGTTCCCGGAAAACCCGGTGCGCGCGGCCGGTTTGCACCGAATGCAGTTGGCCGACGCTCCAAGGTTGATCGCGACAGCACAGCCCCCGCAATTAAGCCTGAAAAGCCGCAAGCATCATCTCATAAACCGCTCGACCCTCGAGACCGCCGAAAAGGTCGCTTCAGCACCCGAGTCGAAGCCTCAGGCCCTCTGTCTGCTCCGTCTACCGTTGATCCTCGACGAATGGGCCGCTCCAGTGGACCTAGTGGCCACAGCGCTGGCGGCGGCGGAGGCAGTACTGCCCGCAGACATGCCGTCAAGAATGATCCCGAGGCCGTATCAAAGTATGCGAGCGAGGATGGCCGCATTGATATTGCCGATCCTAGTCATGACCAGGCATACTTCCCGCTACGAGTCCACCAGCATGTTCCCTCGACCGAAGATAGGAACGAGGCGCTAAGTGGCGAGTCTGCGTTGGAAGCCGAACAGCTTTACCTATTGCAACTGCCAAGCCTAGACTTGCAGCCCAAGGTAGTGGAGAACCCCGACGAGATGAAGGACGACGACGAGCCTACCGAGCTTGAGTATCCTAGCGGCCAGATCGGCACTTTGCAATACCACGCCTCTGGTAAGATCTCCATGCTCATTGGTGATGTTATCTTCGACGTCACGCAAGGTGTGAAGAGCACGTCTGTGGAGGAGCTCGTCCTGGTAGACGACGAAACTGTACAGCAGTTGGGAACCATCCAGCAACGGCTAGTGATTGTACCAGACGTCTCCAACTTCCCGTGATATTTAACAAGAATTTTAACATAACCATATATAAAGAAACAGTAATTTGAATGTTGAGACTATGTTACGACGAGATACTGCTAAAACATTCATCAAATGGTACCAAAAGGGATGAACGAGAATAAACAAATACAAAATGAACGATAAATTAAAGGCCGGGGAGACCTCCAGGGTGCTCCCCGGTTTCAGGAGCTTGCCGGGTCGAAATTTCCCTGGTACGACGAAGCTGGCGACGGCTACTCACAAAGCGCCGCCACGCATTGGACCGCCAGTGCCACCGCCTCGATACAGACTCGTTGACAATTTCGTTGGGCTCTGCTTCGGGATTCTTGGCCAGAGCCAGGTCAACCCGGCACAGCGGGCACTGCGACGACTCTTTGAGCAGCCAAGGATCCACACAGCTGGCATGAAACTTGTGCTGGCACGGTAACACGCGCAGAACCTCTCCCTCTTCAAACTGCTCAAAGCAGATAGGGCAAGAGTCGTCCTGTTGTGTGACATACATGCCCATGTCGGCGTGGGCGTGGGTGGTGGAAGGCTGTTCTTCAGGCTGCTGAGGGTTGATATGCAGAATACGCGAGGAGATCTCGGGATGGGCTGCAGTTGACTCTGCTGGGCCTGTCTTAGATCCTGCAATTGGGGCCGGCTTCGATAAGTCCACAGAAGCTTCCTCAGAGGCTTCCGCAGGGGCGCCCTTAGCGGCATCCGCAGAAGTGCTCCCGGAAACTTCCTTCTTGACCGGTTCTGCGGGGCCATCGAGAGAAGCTTGCTTCTGTAACACGCTCGAGGTATCGTAAAACACCTCGCTTTCGGTGTCTCCCGCCTCTTTGTGGTGCTCGCGCGTCACACGAACCAGCGGCAGCGTGTCCAGTACCGCCCGAGCAAGACCGCGGGCTCTCTCAGTGTAATCCATAGAGTAGTTACCAGTGAGCCCTGGCGGCATGCCGTAGCGTTCAGGGTGACGGCGCAAACGAATCACGCCGGCTACCACAATGACTACCAGAAACACTGCCACCACTGCCACCACGGTATATAAAGCAATTAGGGCGCGGTTGTTGGCTGGTGGTGTGCCGGTAGTAGTCGGCGACGTGGCACCAGCATCAGAGGTGATAGTTGCGACAATTGTTGACGACGCAAACAAAATCGACAGCAACTGTGTTGCTGTACTACTAGACAACATAGTAAACAGATTGGGGATATTGCGATATTTGTCGGCAATACTCGGGCTGAACGCACAACCAGCATTTTTTTCCGAGTAAAAAACAACGCATGGTACCCCAAATGTGTATGCCTCGTCCAAAAATTGCTTGATGCTGGCCCAATCGGAGTCGCAGCTCACATACGGAATCGAGGGGTTCGACGAGAAGTTACTCGCGGTCGCAGGGTAGAGGGAGATATTGTTGCAGGCCGACAGTTTATACACCAGTGAAATGGGACTAACATCTACCATCACTTGTGACGGAGCCTGGTCCGACTCACTGATAGCCAATGAGTATGTCGACGAGGAAACCCGCCCAGGGCTGCCTGTACTCACGATAGTCGCCGTATCATTTGCAGGTGTAGTGGCGTTTTTGGAGCCGGTCATAACTCAGAACAGCGCACCTGTACAGTGGCCGAAAAGGAGGGGAATAGGGTGTTTGGGGGGGAAGCAGTTGCTTCGCGATTTGGCTACTGTGGTCAGGGGAAAGATGTCTCAGCCCAACTCACGTGGCATGTGAATGTGGATAGGAAACCCCCACCCAAAGATTGGAATGAAGGGGTAACTCTGGCAGAAAAGATGAAAATATGTATTGGCTCTAGGTTTATCTATTTTAATCTCAATCGACTATTGGTAAGGCTTTTCTCCTCCACAGCACCATACTAGGCAATGCATGCAATATACGGGGTATGCATTGGTATTGAACGGTCAAGCACGATAACTATCATTTAATATAAGACCCACGTTACAAACTGGACAGCGCACAGCCCTCTATAACGGAGTGCTCTCGTGATAAAAGACTCTGACATCAAACCCTGCACTAAACCAAAATTATCCGCTACTCGTTTCATCCATTAATGCCAAGGAGGCAGTGCTACCCTAGCCCTCCTGCGCTCAAACGGTCATGCGGCTGACATGAGGTGGCTGGGGTGTCTACTCCCAAAAGTAGTTTTTAAGCATGGATTTGAAAGCTTGGCTTACCCCATCTTTATCGATATGCCGTTTGCCCAGTTTGTAGGATACAATTTGGGCTATATGCCTTCCGGCGACGTTGAAGCGCAACGTCGTTGCTACAATTACCTTGCCGAGACCGTTAGCAAGTTGGCCAAGCGCCTGGGAACCGATGCAGAGCTGGAAAACGACAAGACTCAGTATAAGTTCTTGAAAGATTTAAAAGATATGGTTGAGACTGCCCATGGGTCGTACCGCTGGCAACGCGCTACTAACTTTTGGCGCTACTGGGATAAGAGTAAGAATCAGATCATCCACGTTCATGACGACACAACCGATAATGAGGATGTTCTAACTCGCATTGGCGAGCTGGAGGATGGTCGTTACTATCACGACTAATTCCGCTGACTAATGGTGTAGACTTGGCTTAGTACTGCTGCTGTGTCATGCTGACGCAGAGTGCAGATCTGCTTAGTCCCCCCAGGTTATCTCAACGCTGCTTAGTAGTTTAATTAATTATGTTCTAAATTGCCATAATCCACGCAGCCATAATCCAACGCCCTAATCAATTTCCTTTCAAATGATTCAAAAGAACCTGCAAATGCCCCCTCACCATTTAAAGGAATCGATGATCAACGACAAGTTTATGCATGGGTTTCTATTACCAACTATGCGAAAGATAAATATGATTCTCTGAAACAGAGCTAATTTTCAATGGCTTGATCCTCTTGAATTAGAGGACGAAAAAAGGGTGGGGGGGAGGTATAGGAAGTCCGCAAGGGAATCCTGATCATAAATTCGTATCAGGCAAAGTATCGGCCTGCTTCGAGATCCTCAATAACGTTGTCGCATTCTTCGTCGTCTTCGCCTTCGACGACTTCAGCAATCGAGTACTTGAGGATATCCCAGCGCTTCCAAAATTGGGCCGACGAGTCCGGGTCCGAGCGGGCCACGATCTCGTTCATGAAATACTTTGCATCAAGGAGACGCTCCTTGAGGCGCATCAGCCGCACGCTATGAGGCTGATCGGACACCGAAGCCCGGTGTCCACCACTCGAGGACGGTGCAAACTCATCCTCAGACACTGGGGAGCAGGGCATATAAATCTGCTCCTCGGCATGCGAGGTGCTGTCACAATACTCTGCCCACACAGCGTCAATGGCACTTAATAGATAATCCAGGCACCGCTGGCGGGCCTGGCGGTCGCTTTCAGGGAGATTGAACCCCCGACGGCGGCGCATGAGGGTCCGGCGCACATCTGGCTCATCCTCATCGTCACTGCTATCCAGCTTGGGCGAGAGCGGCTTTGGAGGCACGGCAAATGTCTTCCGACGCTTACGCTGGGTGTACAGCGGCAGCGCCGGAGTATCGGAGTCATCATCACTGCTCATGCAGTGCTTTCCCTCTTGAGTAAACGACCGAGGGTATGATGATGTCAGCATTGCGTTCATATTACGAGACGCGTTTGACTCTGTAATTTTTTGAGCTTGAGGGGGCGTGGGCGGGCGGCCCGGGGTTAGGTTCGTGACCGACAGGGCGGACGTAAGTTTGGGAAACTTGAGGGGGGAGGGGGTTATTAATTGAGACGGGTTAGGTTTCAATGCGCCAGGTGGCAAATCCAAATTGGACCAATCAAGGGGCGCAGGGGGTGGCGAACGAGATGACGAAAAAGTCTTTACGAGCCGATATCCACAGAAAACAGGGATATGTGAGGTTGCAAGCACTTGGTTTGCTGTTTCGAATGTGTTTCGAACGCGTCTACACTCTCGTGTTGGACTTTGGGAAGCGGCGCTGGTGGAATGTGTTGCGGCGCCGTGTGTTGCTACCCAGACCTGAGATAGTTGGGAGTTGGGAATTGGTTGCTAAGAGGAGTCTATGGTTGCCAATGCTTAAGTGCAGGTGAGTAAGCGCGCGCGGTAGGGTAACTCTGTCTATCCCTGCTGCACTTTAGGAACCATATTCAATCCATGTATTTATTTTTGTCTCAGTCTCTTTGCCGCGTTCTACTCTTTCAATCGGAGGTATAGCTGGGTTTTCTTGATTGTGATGTAATATGGCCGTAGGGTTTATGCAGATTTACGCAAATTTCGGCTACTCTTAGGGCTTTTAATCTCATATTCGGGCAGAATATTATCGCTTTATTTCACTTTATTTCCTTTTTGAGCTCTTTGTCGGTGTATCTACGCCCTCTGGCTTTTTTACGTCGCTTGATATGAATTGGTAAAGCATTGTTCGATAATTAGCTTGCATACCCCACCAAAACAATTTGGAGGCTCGCAAGGCGATCTCTTAATATCGATCTCTGAATCACTTCGTCTCAAAATTAACCATATCCAAAAATACAAAAGAACACGGTCATTAATACATAACTATACAATATCCCAGGCATCCTCGCAACCATGGCAGAACTTTGAGCATGCAACAGAAGCAGACAAAGGATACTTTGAAACACCAATCTTCTCGTCCACGTACTCGTCGGCAAAATCATCTTTGCCTCTAGCAATGGCACCCACAAACACACAGAGGGACTGATTTTTGTCCAACGTCTCAACATAGTCCTGGACGCGCTGAACAGGAGCATCAAAGGACAAGGTGATCTTTTTGCAGTTGACAGGCAAATGGTCAGTGATCGGGTTTTTGATAACCTTGAGCAGCTTGTCTTCACTGTTGACACTGCGGATAGACAGTTTATGAAGAAGCTGGACCATAAGGCCACTGAAGCGCTTAAAGGTACGAGGAATGCGGACGGATGGGTTGACCTCTACCAAGACTCCGCGAGAGGTGTGAATGTAAACTTGCAGCTTGCCCGCCTTGTTGATCGGAGAATCCAGCAAGGTCAACAGACATTGGTGAGTGATATCTGGACGGACATCGGAAATATCGCGGTTAAGCTTCTTCAGGAGGCCTTGGTGATCATCACAGTTCAACAGTGCATAGCGATCTCCACCCGACGATGAGATCTTATAGGTTTCCAGGCAAGCACCGGAAAGAACCACAATCAGCCGTTGAGTATCTTTATCCTTGGAACTCAGCGGCTTGGGGGGCTTGGGCACATTTGGAATTGTATTGGGATCGTCTTTCATGGTGCCTAACCAACAGAAAGAGAAATTTCACTACCAAAAAATCACCTAATGAAATTTCACCGCCAACTTACCTAACCACCATTTGCGTCAAGCTGAGTAGTGAGCTGGTTCGAGCTTAGTGGAGCTGAGTAGCGAAGCTGAGTAGTGACAGTGAAACTGAGGAAGCCGCGGAGCTTGAGTTAGACACGAATTAGTGTATGAATGTTATCGAGCGATGATGAAATGGAACTTGATTCCGAGCAATTGAGCCGGTTTCTTACCCAGTCACGGAAGAGAGCCCAGTTGGCAAATGCGAACCCCCCTCAGCCAACAAAGACCCCAGTCAATGGCACCGAATTAGGGCCGTTACCCCCTGCGGACTCCCCCCAGTTGCAAAAACAGTTGCGGGAACGGGCGGGTGAGAATGCGATTCTGCGCGATCAACTTTCGTCGCAAGCTGCCAGGCACACTCATGAGCTGAAAGAGGTGCTGGACGCGCAGAAACGGTCTCGTGAAGCCCAGAAAACTGAACTCGAGCAGATGCGAGCCGAGCTGAATGCGTTACGGTCCGAAAAGCAATTCCTGGCCAACGAGGTTCGCTCGAAAAGCATGTCGACGAACCGCCCGAAGGTCTCTGGGTCAGTTCCAGGCTTGGTGCAGGGATTGAGTACACCTCAAACGCCGTCACAATCCCCAGCAGTACCCATCGGAAGCACTAGACGGCCAGGTAGCATGGCATTTGCCGATGGATTTAGTAAAAAGGCCAAAGTCGCACATCGTACCCCCAGTGAGACCTCTGTGACGGTGCCTTCTCCTCCCGAAAACCCACTTCTACTTCATTATATGCCCGGAAGTAAGATTCCATCGCTACAAATGCTGGATGATGTTAAGAATAAAGATACCAACCCTATGAATATGGGCTACCAGCTGTTGAACGCCCCAGAAAAAACCCGGCTGAAGGAAATACTGGCAATGGCTTCTACACCCTTTATTGAGAATACAGACAGGGATTGTTCGCCGATCCTACTAGCTCTGGCTTATTCACAGCTCCAAAATGGCGCCGAGCCTGCTCAAACCGAGATAGAAGGACTAATAAGCCTGTCAATTACTCTGCTCACCAGCTTCACACCCCTACCAGATCTTGAGGATATCCAGCTCGATATTCTGTTGTACAAAGAAGATGCGCTACTCCTCACATCGCTACTGTATGTTCTAGATATACTCCAGAGCATCAATGGGTTACGGGAACTGCCGGCCAATTTTGGGGATTTACTGGTAGCCACTCGTGTACCGGGAGTCATTGAGAAAGGGCTCGGGGTTTTATACAACTGTGAGCGGTTTCACGAAGATGCAATGATCGAGTCAATTCTCATGAACGAGTCAATTGCACCACGGGTAGAGATGCTTTTCGGGGGGTTGGCCGATGCCAAACCTATCCACGCCACCATGTTGGCCTCATACTCTTCCAAGTACTTTGACTTGGAAGTGCGTAAGGATGATCTCCCACCGTGGAAAGCAGTTGTAGAAGAGGCGTCATGCGGCATGCGGGCAGCAGCCATCAGACTCCTGACAAGAAGCACCCCCACAAAGTCGATTGTAACTAGGGTGATCGAGATGCTTTCGACGGAGGTTGACCGAGTGCTGACAGCTCCGCGAAGAGAGCTGATATCGGCATGTGTGCGATACCTCTGGCTGGCCAGTGATAAGAGCCTATTTCTCAACAATCAAAAGAACCAGGATGAGATGATCGTTAGCTGCGCGCGTATATCGTTTTCCAAACAGTACAGCAATGAACTTGTAGGCTGGGCGCAGGATCTCCTGCACCACTGTGGCAATCCCGAAGAGATTGATGCCATTGCCGACGAGATGCTATAGCTGCAGCTGGACGGTAGTACTGCAGGCCAGGTGAAATGGGCAAGTGATATGGGGTGGTGATATGGCCTTAAAAGAATCACCGCAACATTATCGCTGTAAAATATACAATTTTATCTATATTTGAATCAAAAAAAGGGGTTAGAATTTACTATGACTTTTAGTATCAAATATTAGTATCAAAGGCTGGGCAGGGATCGGACATAATCATGTCCGGCGACTACTGGCAGTCGACACAGCGAAAGCGATGGAAATATACAAAAGAACAGCTGGTCAAGCTAAGGCAAGATATATCACATGTTGATGTTAAGGCTGGTATCGACGATCCCTGCCAGGCATGGGACGACAATGTGCGGATATATGTGTTCAATTTGGTGCAGACACTGGGCCAGCGACTCGGTACTCGCCAGCGGGTTCTCAGCACTGCTCATGTCTATTTGATGCGGGTTTTCACCAAGCTAAGCATCCATGAGATCAATGTATTTCTGCTGGTGGCCACCGCAGTCTACATTGCTGGAAAAGCTGAGGAGCTTCCCCAGCATGTCCGCACCGTTTCTAATGAGGCCCGCGTGCTATGGACAGACTATATGCCTCCCGAAGCAACTTATGTGGCCGAGTGCGAGTTCTATATGATGGGTGAACTGCGTAGCTGTCTTGTGGTGCACCATCCGTACCGATCGCTCACAGGGCTGTGTGAGAACCTGAAAGAAGCCCACCCACTGCTGTCGCTGTGCTCTGAGGAAACACAGGGAATATGGGCACTGATTAATGACAGCTACGCAAGCGATATTCCGTTGATATATGCGCCGCACATTGTTGCAACGGCCAGTCTCTACATGACACTTGTTCTGCGGCCCCAGCTGGTGCGGCCGGCCCGCCCCCCTGACAAGGTCAAGGCCCGTATCGATCTACTGTCTTCGTTCCTCGGAAAAAGTGCCATCGACCTAGAGAAGGTCGCTGAGTGCGTACAAGAGTTCGTGAGTCTGTATGCGCGATGGGAAACCTACGAGCAGCGACAAGCCCACAATCAGGTCCTCAAGACATTGGTTCTCAAAAGTTGACTTTAAAAGGCACCAAATCTTTACGGTAACACGACACTGACTGACCCAGACTCTAAGAGATGCTAGCCGCAATGGTCAGCTAGTACAACGAAATATAACGACTAACGATAACTTACTACTTGCTTCTGCAGTCGCTTCTCTAGGCTCTAAGTTTAGGCCCCGAGTAGGCTTCAAGTAGGTTTCTAGGCTCTAGGGTCTGGTCGCCGAGCCTAAATATTAGGCGTCTTGCGGGGGGCCAGCTTGAGCGTGGCGTCCCGTAGACGGTGACCAAAGTCCGCCGACACCTTACCGAACATTTCAAACACCTGGTCTTGCAAATGGGGCTTGGCCGCCTGCACGTGCACCGCAAGGTTGTGGATCACTGCGTCCTGCTGGCCAGTCTTGCCATACACCTCCCACAGCTTATTGGCCTGCTCATAGTCCTGGGGATATACTGCACCCCACTCGAATGCCGTGGCCGGACCAGTCCACTCCTCGTGCACCACCGTATTAGGTGCCACAGCCTGGTCGTAGGGAATCGGCTTGAACGACGAGGGGTAATTGGGCTGCGCCCCATAGTTACCGTCCACCGACATCTGCCCGTCCCGAACAAACGGGTTATGGGCTACCGGGCAACGGTTAACGGGGATCTGGTAGAAGTTGGCACCCAGACGGTGTCGGTGGGTGTCAGGGTACGAAAACAGTCGCGACTGCAGCACAGGATCAGCGCTGGGTTCCCAGCCAGGAACAGTGTTGGAGGGGGAGAAGGCGGCCTGCTCGACATCCGCGAAGTAGTTGGCAGGGTTCTCATTGAGTGTGAGCTTGCCAAACCGGCGCAGAGGGAACTTGTCCTGAGGCCACGTCTTTGTTAGATCAAACACGCTGAAGTTCTGCTGGCGGGCCTGTTCGGGCGACATGGTCTGCACATAGCATGTCCACGATGGGAACTCGCCTCGCTCAATTGACCGGAAAAGATCCTCCTGAGCATGGTCTGGATTCGAACCAGCAAGCTCGCCAGCCTCCTCGTTGGTCAGAGTCTTGATGCCTTGATCACACTTCATGTGAATCTGCACATAATTGAACGTGCCATCAGGCTTGATCCACTTGTAGGTGTGGCCCGAGTAGCCGTGCATGTGGCGGTAATCGGCAGGGGTACCACGGTCCGAAAACAGAATCATGAGCTGGTGAACGGCCTCCTGGTTTTGCACCAAGTAATCCCAGAACATATCGGCATCCTTCAAGTGGGTCTGAGGATTCCGCTTCTGAGTGTGGATAAACAGAGGGAACTTGGATGGGTTGCGGATAAAGAAGATGGGTGTGTTGTTGTAGACCCAGTCAATAATACCTTCCTCGGTATAGAACTTAGTAGCAAAGCCACGAGGATCACGAGCAGTATCGGCGGACCCTGACTCTCCACCCACAGTGGAAAAGCGGGTAAAAGTGCGGGTCTTTTTTCCAATTTGCGAGAGGAACTTGGACTTCGTCAAGTCGGAAACATCATCTGTTACCTCAAAAGTGCCAAACGCACCCGATCCCTTGGCGTGCACGACTCGCTCTGGGATACGTTCGCGGTCAAAGTGGGCCAAAAGATCAATCAAGGCATGGTCCTGGAGAAGGAGCGGGCCAGGCTTGCCAATCATCTGACTGGCATAGGGGCTGAAAACAGGGCAACCATTAGTAGTCGAGTAAGGATGGACCATTATTATTTGTTTTCTTGCAGCTACTTTTTCACAGGTCTTGGTGGAAGGTGGGGTGTATTTGATAAGAGTTATATATGCATACCCACATGCATGAGCTGGGCCATGTGGGTGTGGGGGATGAGGGGGTGGTTCGGCAATTCGCCCCGAACCCCAACGCCACAATAGAGGGTCACTGATTGGCTTGTTGATGGCATTGCATTGAAGTGCTGGAGACTCCATTCTGCCATGGATTTGTTAGAGAATTATGGAGAACTTGATTGGCAGAGAACCTCGGGATAACTTTCCTGATCAGGGCATCTGGAGAATGCCGACAGCACCGGCCCATAACTTTACTACGCGAAACAGTATAGTACCAACCGGGATTTTTTAATAAGAAAATGGGCGTGTGGCGCAGTGGTAGCGCGTGGGCTTTGCATGCTTAAGGTCTCCGGTTCGATCCCGGACTCGTCCACATTTTTTTTTGAAACCCTTATTCCCCATAGGCTGCCAACACTCGCAGCTTGAAGGAACGGTAGCCTGACCCTGCGTTAGTCACTGCCTCGAACCATGACACGTTGAAATTTCAGCTGATTTTTCGTTTACATTAGATCTGCTAGTAAACTGCCATTAATTGAAACCCAATAAGAAAACCTGATATTTTTTCTTCATAGTGCAAACCCTATGCACCAGAAAAGCCAATTGATATTGAAAAATTTTCCTGGACCCACCGAAAAACCCCTGATTTATTTATACTAAGCCCGTACCCACGCCGACCTCAATAGTAGACAGATCCGCTCTTTGTCATTTTTAGGCCAAAGATCTGCAGGTGATTGCCATGGTCCCTTCCACAGATGGTCTTTCGTCCCGAAAGCTCTACGACAGTGATGGAAGCACGGTGACGGAGTTACGGGAAACGGCCAAAGGCCGGGAAAATTCTGAGCGGGCCCGGGTTGATAAACTTCAGGGACCCCTGTTAGCGTCTGAAAAGGCAAATGCTCGTAAAAAAGCGCGAAACTCGGACAAGCCAGGCAGGGCTGCGGTCACTGCCACCATCGATCTTTGCTACGCGCAAATCAGGCCGACACTATTGTTTTTGTTGGTGCTTGTGCTGGCTCGGTTCACTCCAGGCGTGTCCCCTTACGCTAAAGCATTTTTGCATGTACAGTACCCTCTTGAGGGCGGCCGGTTCGCCCGTAATGGTTTGCTGGATGTGTGCTTCGTGTTTACCTGTACTGTTTTGATTATTGGAGCCCGGGCACTTACTATGATTGTGTCTACAAAATATGTCGCACCCTTGTTGGGCATCCATCATTCACACGGTACGGTTCGGTTCGCGGAGCAGGCTTGGAACTTGTTGTACAGCTTGTTTTCGTGGTCGCTAGGGCTTTACTTGCTCCACATCTCGTCTTATGGCTGGAACCCAGAGCAGATGTGGCAGGGCTTCCCTCATTATGAGCTTGATCCAGGAATCAAGGCATTTTATTTGATGGTCATGGCCTTTTGGCTCTCGCAAATATATGTTCTGAATGTCGAGGAACGCCGCAAGGATCATTATCAGATGTTCACGCATCATATTGTGACGATCTTGCTGGTGGCTGGAAGCTACATGAACCACTATACCCGTATTGGCCATATCATCATGGTGCTGATGGATGTCGTGGATGCGCTTCTTTCATTTGCAAAGCTTCTGAAATATCTTGGCTTTGAAAAAGCTTGCGACTATGCGTTTGTACTGTTTCTTGTTGGATGGGTGGGGTTGCGCCATGTGGTTTACCTGTACCAGATGTGGTACGCCTATGTTGAAGCCCCCAAGGCAATTGCCGGCAACTGCACATTTGATGAGACCGGTAAACCTATCTGTTTCAACCGAAGTGCCCACAACATGTTTGGCTTTTTGCTGTTGGTTCTGCAACTGCTCACCATCATGTGGTTGTATATGATTATTCGGGTCTTGGTCAAGATCTTAAGAGGAGGGAATGCTGAGGATTCTCGTAGTGATGGAGAAGATAGCGATAGCGACTAGCTGCGTAATTACTATTTGTTGATATAAGATAAAAGAAGATCCCGAAAACCACTTGTACTGCGTGTGCTATACTGGATGCTGCAAGATTGCATGCTGCCAGATTGCATGCTTCTAGACAGTTTGACTGCTCTACTGAATACTGGATATTGTTAAAACTAGAAACGCCCGCGTTTACGGATTCAACAAAACTACATAATTGCTGGGGCAGATGCCAACCTCGCCATTGGCCCGCCGAGCCTGCCACCACCGACCCGTCACGTCGCTGATGTCAAGTATCTCCCCTTGCTCAAACGACAGCTCATTGGTGTCTTCCGGATTTGCCTCATAACTAAATAGCGCCCGCGCCTTGTAGGTATAGTTGATTGGTTGTGATAGCGTCTCGCTCTGGTCGGTGTAAGAGCTGATGCCCGACAGATTGCGGCGGTGACCGGCGGTGGCCGAGCCGGTTGCCGCGTCGCTAAATGGCTGAGAGCCCCGCAAGCCGTCCTGATGGGTCTGCGACTGGGTATCGATGGTCTCAAACCCGTGCAGCTGATCTGACGTGAACAGCTGTGGATAGGACTGGGTTGTACTACCCTGGTTCATGGGATACTGGTGAGACGAATAAAGCCCACTACGGTCACTAGTATGACCACTGCGAGTGCGGGCGCCGTCGCTGCGCATATTGCGAGCGCGAGGAGCCAGGTGGTCAGGCGGAGATTTCGTGATGGCAAACGAGCGGATAAACGAGTGAACGGGCTCCTCAGGAGTTGTTCCAAAATAGAAGATCCACAAAAGGTTTACAATCGAAAGCAAGATTTGGCCAGCTGCTAGTGCCGCTGCGGTCGAAGACTCCCGCCAAACAAAGTTGTTGGTGCTGTTGGTGGAGTAGACGGTCGCAACGGCCAGAAAGCCAATGGCTGCACCTTTGTACATGGTTATCCGGTTGGTGAGCACGATAAAAATCACCAAGAGGATCACCATGGCCTGGAAAGCCAGTCCCCACCACGTCAGAATTGGAAACTGGCTGCTGGCGTTGCTGTTGTTGAGAATAGAGCCCACAAGGGCAATTACCCAGCCAACAATGGCCATCAGAACGGTAATGACCCAGAACGAGTCACCTATGATGTTGGAAATAGCATATTTGCTTTTAGCGGCCATTTTTGGTGCTCTGGAATAAGCGGTTGTCGGCGGCTTTTAAGGGGATTTTGGGGGTTCTCGGAAGTCCTGACAAGAAAATAAGCCTCAAGGTTTCTTACGGGGTCGTAATACACGTGGAAAAAAGCAGCGGTTTGCTGTGGTGGTTCGAGTGCCTGGTAAGACGAAACCTCTTTTGTGCTCGCGAGTTTGATGATATAAATTTATCATATCAGTGGGGAATTTCACCGTCATCTCAGGGTAAGGGCATACACCCCTGCATTGATATGCGTACTCAATCAAGTATGTGCGTGGAGGTGGACCAGGGGTGCTGTGATGCTTTGGGTCCCGGTACCCAGTATGTGTTTACTACGGACTACAATGTTTGTCTAGAGTAGTGATTGAGATCACAATACCTTGATCGCTGTCCACATATCTTTTATAAACAAGACATGAGACGCGTTTCATGTTGACACCATGCATAACAGGCATTCCGAGAGGTGGAGGCTGTTAATATAGGATATAACCGGCTACTGACTCAAGCTAGACTCACGCTGTTTGCATAAGATGTAAACAAGGCCTACAAAAATCTATAGATATTGAAACCAAGGCAAAGAAACATCACTGTGAAACCCCAAACCACCAGGGCCAGAGCAGCGCCTCGGAAGAGACGCCTCTGGCCAACACTAAGCTCAATCAGTCGGTTTGCCTTGTCTGAGCCCGCTAAAGAGTAGGTGAAGATACCCGGAAGGATAAACGACAGCGCGGTGGCACCGGTGGCGCCCACAAACGACAAGACCACCTCCAACGAATGAACTACTGCCGCAATAGCGAAACTGGCCAGAAGAATTGCCCACGAAATCCGGACAAACTCCTTGTCCGTCATAAGAGGAGTCGCTGGAACCACAGCAGGAGTTTCATCAGTGCTGGAAACAGGTCCCAGCAGAGGTTCGCCTTCGCTCGCAATATGCTGTTCAGGATGATGCCGAACAGCAGTAATGACGTTATAAAACGATGCCCGCGAAGGATGCACGGCCAGTGGGTAACTGAACAGCACCAAAATCACAATAGCAATCTGGCCCATGGCTGTGGTGAACGACGTCTTATACATGGAAATGATGTTGTCACCAACATAATTGCCAAACGAGAGGTAACCAGTCAAGCCCACTAGAATGTAGATGGCCGTGCACGTGGTCAAGCAAATGCCAATGACAAGGGTAACGCGGGCCATGGTTACCTTCTTCATTTCATTAAGCGCCGCGAACATGTTCTGAGCACAGGTGAATGCAAATACAATGATGGGCAGCGTCGTGAGGATCTTGCTGAAGCTCTCAGGTTCCCACACAGAGATGGGACCCCGCTCCGCAATCGTGTCACCGACGATAAAGTGGCCGACCACAATCACCACCAAGTACGCACTTGAAACAAGAGCAACAATGCTGGTGTATTTGAGCGCATCCAGCGATCTCAAAAATGATAATGGGCCAACAATAAACATAGTAACAATCAGCCACGCCAGCCGAGACGAGAACACAGAGTCAATTGCTGCTCCAAAATAACCTGCAATGAGAGGCATAAGGTTGGCGATAATCACCAGGTAAGACACAGCCACGCCAAAGCACTTGACGGCAATTGCAATGTCAAACACAACAGCAAGTGAGGGATATGTTTGTTTCGAGATTGCAAAAAACGATGCCTGGCCCTTGGCTACAAAGCCAGAGCAATAGGTCTGGAAATACACGCCAAGACTGACAGTCAATGCAGAGATAATGAGAGTGGTTGTAGCCAGGGCAATGCCTTGCGCGCGATAAGCGTACGGCAATGCCAGCATGCCGGCGCCAATGATAGTCTTGGTGAGATTAATGGCCGTCGACGTCGCTGATGCCGTGCCCATGATGTGCGTGCTGATCCGTGACTAACTGCACCTACCTGATCTACGTGATGGCGATACGATGACTAACACAATAGATCATGCTGACATGTCACTGTTATCACTGTTGCAGCGCTGACATAGCGGGCTGCTGATACCTACTGAGGCATTGCACTACACACGCAACCCATTGAAATGTATGAATCTGACCAAGACAGTAGACAAAGCTGACCAGTATGGCAGACATCGCTGACAACGCGATAGACATAGCTGACAATACGAGCTGAACTCCATGAAAAATAGCTGACAATGGAACCCCCATCCAAAAAAATAAAAACTGAGACCGCTGCCGGCATCACCGAGACAGATGTTGGCATTCTCTCGTACGTGCACGCGGATATTCCAGGCTTTTCAGGAACTCTCAAACAAAGGTATACGGATTTTCTTGTAAATGAAATAGATCAGGAAGGTAACGTCGTGTATCTTACTGATCTCGGGGTCGAGGACAAACAAGAACGTCGCCGGGAAAAGCGAGAGAAAGAGCGAGAGCAATTGGTTGTTCCTGACCTTGGTGAGTTCAAGGAGCCGTTAGAAAAGCTTGTTGGCGAGGAATTCGTCCAACAATGCCTTGATTTGTTTTCCACTGGCACCAAGATCCAAACTGATAAATCGTTTAACGAGAAAGAAGAACGTACAGAGATCCACCAACTATTTCGTCAAGCCTTCAAGGGTCGCCTGGAAACGTCTACCACCAAGGAAAACCAGCTTGTTGTGTGTCTGCAAACACAGAGCACCCGCTCCAAGGTGCCCAAGTCGGCCGCTGGCGAGGCTCTGAAATACCTTCAGTTTGCTGTGTATAAGGAAAACAAAGAAACAATGGAGGCAGCATCTTTGTTGGCTCGTTTCTTGCGCATCCAAACCAGAAGCGTTTCGTTCGCTGGTACTAAGGACCGCCGGGGTGTTACTACTCAACGGTTTTCGATCCGGCATATGAATCTAGCTCGAGTAAGCGGTCTCAACTCCACTTTGAGAGGCATGCGTCTAGGTTCGTTCAAGTATACGGACGATGGTCTACGTTTGGGTGACCTCAACGGTAATCGATTCTTCATTACCCTTAGAGACGTGTCTCATGTTGACAATGTTGATGCTGCCCTCACCAGTCTTAGGGAGAGCGGATTTATTAACTATTTTGGACTCCAGCGTTTCGGAACATTTTCTATTTCGACACACACCATTGGCAGATACATTCTTAGCGAGGACTTTGACGCTGCGGTAGACTGTTTACTACGGCCCCAGGAGCTCACCTTACCCGAGAGCCGAGAGGCTCGCGAGGTCTGGAAGCAAACCGGTGATGCTGCCGCTGCTCTCAAGCTCATGCCTCGCAAGTGTCTTGCCGAGGTCCAGATTCTGACCGCTTTGCAGTCCAGCCCCAGCGCCATCAACGCCCTGCTGCGCATTCCCCATAACCTCAAGGTCATGTACGTGCATGCATACCAAAGCTACATTTGGAATCGGGCTGCCAGTGAGCGAATCAAGCGAGGTCTTGAGATCCAGCCCGAAGATCTGGTCGTGTCGGAGACTGAGGGCGACTTTGTGCGTGCTCGGCCTGTGACCCAGGAGGAAATCGATAACAATACCAAGACCATTTTTGATGTTGTTTTGCCTACGCCAGGCTTCGATGTTGTATATCCCCAAAACCTCCTTTCTTTTTACGAGACTATCATGAGCGAAGAAGGCATTGATTGCCACAAAATGCGTCGCAACATTAGGGAGTTTTCGCTTTCTGGCAGTTATCGCAACATAATGGCCAAGCCCAACAATATCGAGTGGTGGATTCGGGATTATTCCGAAGAAGATCAGCAGTTGGTCAAAACAGATTACGATCTTTTGACTGCTGATGGAGGGCCCATCGATCCTAGCGATTCTGCCAAGCGGTTGCACTCTACCGACGGCGGCGACCGCAAAGCCGTGGTTCTGCAGATGGACCTTGGAACATCACAATATGCGACCATGGCTCTGCGTGAGGTTTTGAAAAGCGATACTGCTCGCCGCGATATGTATTTTAATTGAAAATAGACCACCTAATAATATGCAGCTCTGGGCTAAATTCAGACCGACCATAACGGGTACAGCCAATTTCCTTTTCGAAACGGCGATTGCATCAAACCGTTGTGCTTGGACGAGGTGGTATGCATCTCGAAGGATGCTACCAAAAGCTGACCAAGTAGTAGGCCATTCCCAAAATAGATGTGCTAATGCACCCCCCTGCAGGTGCTGCAGAGGATGCAGGGCAGGAAAGGGTTAAGCCAATGATTCAGGCGGTTTGAACCGGAAGAGGTTAAAATAGCTGGGAATCTGCCACTTTATCTGTGTACCCCCTCACCCACCAACTTCCACAAATGGGTCGTTCGCGGATCTTTAGTGGGCAGCGCCGGCCGTTAGCAGAGGTACCTGCTAACGCGGTGCAGCCGAGCTCTGGAAACATGAAGACTTTTATCACCAGTGGATGGCGCTCTTCGTCACTCACGTCTTCATCGCAGTTCTCCAGTAGCATCTCCACTGTAGGCACTACCGCAACGGCACCTTCGACACTGCGAGGCGACGATTCGCTTCGCAGCTGGTTTGCCAATAAGACCCGGCCCCTCCGGGGTGTCCAAGTCCCTCTTCAGGGACGCTCCGCGTCAGGATCTGCAGTTACTGGCCGAGGCGTAAAGCCTCTGTCGGCGGTTGTAGGAGCCCGGCCGAGGCCTCGGATGATTCCCGGCCGGATGGTGACATTGGAATTAAGCCCTTCCGTGAGTTTGAGGGTAGTCCTCGCTCAGGTATGCGGCGGAGCACTGGAAAGTATTGTCCGCGAAGGGAAGACCATTGAGCTTCACTTCGTTCACAATATCAGTGCAGATCGGTTTTACCGCTTTGCTTGTTCTGGGCAGTTTGTAGTTATCGGTTCACGGGTTCTGCCTGAGACCCCTACTACTAACGAGCCTTTGCGAGAGCCTCGCTATGAGAAATTGATCATGGATGGTGCACGTCGTACCATCAAAATGTATCGGTATGTTAATCCAACAACCTTCTGCACCATGAACAGCCGCGTCCAAATTGATCAACTCAAGGATGCGTTTTCTTGTACTGGGGCCGTGCTAGAGGTTCAGCCCATGTTTGCTCGCATGCAAATTGCGTACATTATTCACTACGAGGCCATTAGGCCAGCTATTCTCGCCAAGCAGCTGTTTGAGCGAGGCGAGGGGCCGTTTAGACAATACAAGGGCTGGACCGTTGAATACGTTCGTGACCCCGTCGACAGGCCCTGCTCGTTTGCTTAATTTATTGCCGCACGAGTCATTGCCAACCCGAGGCTCCACTTGAAGATTCCACTGACGTGCGTCCCTCTAAGGTTTCACCGAGATTCAACCAAAGTTCCCCTCTGGGCTAGGCAGGCATTAGCCGCACTGTTCTGACCTTCCGATATGACGGATATCCATCGTCGAGACTATTTGTGTATTCACATTTTTATAATTACAGTGGGTGTATTCTTAAACACTGGGGCCAATTGAATTGGCTTCAACTATTTCTTCAACTATTTCTATTGCTACCACTATCTAGCTAGCAAAAATTCGTTTGCAAATGCTCGGCGATCGATTGGGTCGCGCCGATCGGTGTTGAGCTGGCCAATCGCCGGACTTCATGCGGCCATCATTGGTTTGCATAGAACCGCCGAGCGGGCGGGCGGCAGGGTAGGGGCGCTGCGCCGGATGGCTGTGTAGGGTTGTGGCATAGGGGGAAGCTCACGAACTCGCCGAACCCTATAGATTCGTTATCCATCCGCCGTTATTATGGCTAAGACTCCTCGAATTTTCTGCATTCGTCATGGTGAAACGGCGTGGTCTAAGACCGGCCAGCATACTGGCACTACGGATATACCGTTGCTGTATGAGGGAGCTCGGCAAGCTGCGGAAAAGGGCCGGATTTATGTGGGTGATGATAAGATGATCGATCCCCGAAAGGTACGAGCAATCTTTTGCTCGCCTCTGAAGCGTGCCAAGGAGACAATGGGTCTTGTTCTGGCAGAACACAAGTTCGAGCTACCGCCCAACACCATCCATATCGAGCCCCGAATTCGAGAGTGGACCTACGGCAAATACGAAGGTTGGCTGCCCTCTGAGATCCGGGCCGATCGCGGCGGCAAGAAGTTTGTGATCTGGCGAGATGGCTGTCCTGATGGTGAGAGCCCCCAAGACATTACCGAGCGGGTGGATTCGCTGGTTAAAGAGATTCGCGAATTGAACAAGCAGAGCATGGACAATGACGAGTGGGGAGACATTCTTGTGTTTGGCCATGGCCATATTCTGCGGGCGTTTTTCATGCGCTGGCTCAACATTCCGTTGGAAAACTATATGCCTATTGTTCTTCCGCCTGCGGGAGTTGGCTTGTTGAGCTACGAGCACGACAGCATTGATGAGCCCGCTCTGTACCTTGGTTGATTTTATCAAATAGATTCGATTTAAATAAGCCGCCAGCGGCGTATAGTCTGTCCATCCAGCCCTGCATTGGACCAGCCAGGGCCTATTGCCCCCTATCCGTGAGTAGCTTTAGCGGCAGCAGTAGGACGAGCCGTACTGAGACCAAGTAGCAGGTGCTCACGTCTAGAGAAGCCCCCAGCTATCGTCCAGATCCCCCCAACTCACTAAGAATCTCGGCCTGTTCTTTACTGATTGTTCGGCGTACTCCACGAGGCCCACGAGGATGGTAGGTTGTGGGGTTGCGAGGTTTTGGCGGGCGACGGGCATCGGGGTTGCTAATGGAAGGATTGAGAGTATCGAGAGAAGTATACTCAGAACCGTTCAAGAGCGGGGTTCCCTCTGACTGAGATTCCGGGCCCGAGTCCAGTCGCAACGATAGTAAAAGCACGCCGGAAAGTAGCACGGTGGTACCTACCATGACGGCCAACAGCTTTGCTTTGTTCATGACATCCTTCTGATCAAAATAAACAAGCCCATTGACCATCGAAACGACATTAAAGACACAAAATACCAAAGGGTAAAGAATGGATGTCGAGCAGTAACGCAGTCCCACATTCACAAAGTAGAGCTGCGTAACGGCAAAGGCCACAAACGAGCCAACAATGAGCCAAAACTGGTACCTCATGAGGTCTTTGAAGCCGTGCTTGAATGCTTGCATTAATAGTTCAACAGCAGACTTGGCCATGAGCAGCGAGTGTGCCGACAGAATGCCGCTCAACACGCCGTTCAAGACGCCTCTTTGCGACGGAGTGGTGCTGGATTTGCGGGCAGTCACAAATACTCCTACAACCACGAGTAGGGTCAAAGCCATCCAGAATTGAAACGAAAACCGTGAGAACTGCGCCAGCAGCTCGTCCAGGCTCTGTTCAGGTTCGGGCACGATGCCAAAGCCCGCAATAAGGGCCGCGCCCAGCACGACCAAGGCGGTCCCAAACAGGGACATGCGCGAGAACGGCTCTCCCAGAATCAGCGACGCAAAAATGGAGTTGAACACGAGCCCCACAGCCTGCAGGGGACAGAGCACAATCAACGGCAAGGCGACAATCTGCACACTGGAGCCCAATAAGTTGGCAACAATGAATAGGATCACGCCCAATCGCCACAGCGGCAGTGAGCTGGTAACATTGTCGACGCTTTGCTCGACAAGATGCGATTTCCGCTGCAAAGTCAGTCCTATTGACTGCGTGGCACTGGATATCACTGCCACGACACAGCCCACCAGGATATGCATGGCTGACGAGATGCGGAGACAGCTGACAGACACAGACTGTCAACAAACTTAGTTGTGCATCGCAGCATCAAACAATCAGCAGTAGCCACCGCATGCAAGTGACGAAAATTTTAAGGTCGCTGAATGCACCAAACACGTTGCCTGTGTCTATACCACCTGCTAGTGGACTGCTGGCCAAAGGTAAAGGCTTTGTAAAGCTCTATAAATCGGGAATTGTCAATGTATGGAAAAACCGTGGCATTTCCTCGGAATTGCTGCGCAAATACAACGCGGGAGATAGCAATGCGCTTGCCACCGAGATTGTAGAGGTTGCCAATCTGCAGCGAATTCGTAAAGTGGCGGCAGAGAGAGGCAATCTCGGGGACAACGTCAAGGCCGATCTTGACGCTAGTGACGGATTGACTATCCAAAGAGATCAATACCTCACCGTGCTTAGAACCAGCAGGGACTGGCCCAAACTGCCTGGATTTGCAGTTGTATTTGCAGTCTGCTTTGAGTTCACGCCATTGGTACTGCTGCTGTTCCCGCGCATTGCTCCAAGCACCTGCTGGTCACCGTCGTTCCAGCGGAAATTACAGAACAAGTATTCGCAGAGTCTACAGGAGCTTTCTACCCACCAGGCTGATTTTTCGCTAAGTATTCACAGGCTAGAGACGGCAGCCCTACGGGCACTGGCTCGAACTGTGCTGCCTATGTCACCTGTGTTTAGCCATCTGCCGCTGCCATGGGTGCGCAGGCGACTAGGCAAGCACGTCATGCAAGTCCGGGCAGACGACGTGTTGCTACGAAAGGCCGTAGGGACGACGGGGAATGAGAGTCTGGACGATCTAAGTGACGCGGAACTGACCCGAGCCTGCATGGCTCGAGCCCTCCCGTTAGACGGCCGTGAGCGACAATTGCTGTCGTTGGAGCGCTGGTTGACCGACTTTGTTGAACCCGCGGACGCTGGAGCGTTTCTGGGTGCACCAAAGTATGCCTGACCTAGTTCGGTCATGAAAAAGCTTAGCTCCGGGCCCAGGCTCCCAGATTAAGCCCACAGCTACACCTGCAAGTACCTCGCCCAAGAACAAGTCTGAAACGCTTACTTTCTCTAATTCTCTACTACTCCTGCTTAGTGTTGACGTGCGAGAGTTTCTCAATCACACCCCACGCAGTGTTGCCATCCTGCCACTGCACATAATCCAGAGGCAACAGGCGTGGCCAGTTGACGTATTGCAGGCCGTTGCGGACGATGTACTGCCAGGCACCCACAATCACCGTTAGGAAGAACAGCGACACGCCAAAGTCGAACGTGGCACTGTGCTTGGGGCTCGGGTACAGTACCGACAATAGGAACACAAACGCTGAACCACCGAGAATGTAGGGCACGCTCTGGATAAACAGCGGGCGCCGGTCTATGAACGGGGACTCGACGTGCTCGAACGGCGAGTAGTCGCCCAAAAACAGGTTGTACGAGTCCTGACGGGGTCCATCGCGGAGGTTATTGAGATAGAAGCGCGCAATCGAGTTGCGCAAGTCCTTTAGAGCGCCCAGCCGCGTGCGCTTGCCCGTGCGCGTAAAGTCCGTCTTTAGTGCGCCAGTGCCTGAGTATGCGCATGACACACCGTCGGCATTATCGGCCCAGACGTTGCGGAACAGCTGCAAAAAGAGAGTGTCATCTTCCCACTTTTGTCCTGGCTGCAAGATTCCAGCATTTTCGAGCTGACGCTGCAGAGTCCAGCCAGCGAGGCATGACTGCACGACGTTGGTGCGATCCAAGCAGTCCATGCAGTTTGTGCGCACGACACTTGTCTGCTGGCTCACGGGCTTTCCATCCTTTACCTCGAACCAGCCTTGGCGCTCGAGTCCGAGCTCGCGCAGCTGGTCCACCAACAAATAAACATTATGCCAGCGCATCTTGGAGCACTCATGATGGAAATCAAAGTACACATAGGTCAGGTTCTTGTCGTTGAGATTCTGCACCACTGTCTCGTATGTATCCTTGACAGCCTTTTCATAACCAGTTTGGTTTACAAGATTGACAAGGTACTGATGGCCATAGAGATGCTCCTGCTCAGCAAAATGCTTGGCGGCCGCGTCGATAGACGACTCGCCAACTGTCAGCCGCGGTCGGTACTGCATGTGATTGACCTCGCCCCAAAAAGCCGGCACGCTACCGCGAGTCTGCACGTACGAGTAGTATGTTTGCGGGCCCAGAATAAGCAGTTGCTCGGTCTCATTGTAGTTCGCGGTATGGCCCTCGGCATCAATGCCGCGGCGAAAGTAGCGCGTGCCGGCCCGGTACCGCGAGCGGCGGGTGATCACGCCAAACTTGGCGGGGGTGCCATTGATGGCAGTATTGTCGATGCTGTAGACGCCATAGATACAAACGGCAATAAACTGCTTAATGGAAGCGTCAGTCTTGGCGGCCTCCACAAACGGCTGCGACACCGCCTTGTTCCAGAAGAAGCGATCATCTGCGTGTTCGTAAGGAAAGGCCGAAGGCTTATAACGCTGTAGCGCGGTAGTCAGGTCGTAGGTCGGCGAGTAGAAGAGCGGGGCCGAGGCCAGGTGGCTCTTCACAAGCGCCAGGAACTGCGCCTCCACCTCGGTGCTAGTCTGTCGCACGCGCAATGGAAGCAGCTGGAAATCAGCCAGCCGATACACTTGATGGTGCAAAAGATCACCCACTCGAGTGCCCGTTTCGGCAATAATTAGGTACTTGGACACTCGCAACTGAATCAGGCCCAGCACAGCCGCAATGGGCTTGCCGGCTGATGGAGGCTGTTTGCTGCTAGTGACCGCGCCATTGGCCCGATCCACCCGGACTGCGGACCCATCCGCGGCACCAATGGTGTACGCCTCGTTATGTTGCCAAAGAGTGAACATGATGACGCAACCCCAGCGGCCCCGTTTCCCACGCCTATCACCCCGAGCCCGCCTAGCCAACATCAACTACAAGTAACAGAACAGCAAAAATACTAAGTCTGCCAATCAAAGAGTGGTAGTATAGCAATGACACCATAGCAGTAAAATACTGGTCTATTAGTAGCATAGAGCAGTACAGGTGTAAAATAACGTTTATTGATCGTACAGTGATGTCTAGTGGTACGGTTCAGCACATTTAACTAGAGTAAAAGTAGCATCGAATATCTAGAAGCCATTCTATCGAAGCAAATTGAGCCACAAATCCAGTCGCTCCTCGTCACTGTCAGTTCCCACTACAGGCGACGAACCGAACGGCCTCACCGTGCCGGTGGAGTCTGCCCGAATAACGGCCACGGTGACCTGATTAAGTCCTGGAGAAAGATTAAGCTCGAATTCGTCGTGCCGAGTGGCGGCCATATGCCCGAGCGGCATGAGTTTGCGCCCATTTAGCACTACATTGAGCATGAATGGCATCTGCCGAAGCCCGTCGTGTAAATAGACGTTGAGGCTGAGCGTGTGGAGGTGCGGGGCCAGCGTGGTACTGAAAGCAGTCATAACGCGCGACTTGGCTGCCGGAATACGCACATGCACCATATCCTTGGCTACCGGCGGCAGTAGCTGCGGCTCTTGGCCCGGCTGCAGCCGCTGCGGCATCACAAACTGTTGCGGCACATGGCTGGCCACCGTGACCAGTTGGAGCATACCATCCCGCGCGGTCTGACCTTCTTGCCGGTACACAATCTCGTCGCGCACCACCGAGTGCTGCACGGGCATGGGCATCATGCCTGGCATGCCCGGCATTCCATCCATCATCATGCCATCCATCTGGCTGTCCGATAGGTCCTCATCAACCACACCGCCGCCCTCGTTGTCTTCTTCGTCAAAATCATCGGCGTCGACCTCAAAGTCGTCGTCCTCGTCATCATCGAACCGGTGCTCCACCCGAGGAGCGGCCTCTTCTTCGCTCACATCTTCACTCTCATCCTCGTCAGAGTACGAGTCGCCCACAGAAGCAGCGGCGGTACCAGAAGATGCTCTTGGCGCCTGCGGCGGTGCCGGCTTGTGCCGCTCAATCTTGCGTTCCAGCTGCCGCGACAGCGTGCGTGCATCTGAGTAAATCTGTGAGCCTTCGGCGTTGTAGCTCATGGCATTCTTGAAAATCGGACCTACCAAGTCACCGAACTGGTCCCAGTCTTCGCACGGTACTTCCTGGATCCGTGTCTCAACCGTGGTGAAGGATGTAGGCTCCTTGATCACCTCATAGTACTCGGGATACTCCTTGGCATCGGGCTCCACCATGAATGCCTCAGACAACCGGTGGCCCTTGTAGCGGTAAGTGATGAGCTCACGAAGGATTTTAAGTTGCTGCTTCTGCCGCGTCGGCGCCGACAATGGGCGGCCAAGTTCCTCGAGCACAACATCTAAAATAGCAACAGCATCGTCCACCACAGGTGACTCCTCACCATTGTAGGTACGAGCATTCTCAAGCATCAGCTCGAAATCAGCCACAAAGTCGTCGTCGTTATCGTATGTGCGCAGCGACGCTCGCTTGGAGATCTCGGCCATGGAAATCGGGTCCTTGACAATCTCAGGATAATCAGGGTAAAGCTCGGCACTTGGAATCTCAGTGAAGAGCTCCACAATCTTGTGACCACCAAGACTATGATCAAACACATCAGCAACGATATTAACATACTTGTCCTCGGGTCGGCCGCGTTTGGCGATCGCGCCTATCCCGCCCAGCGATCGCTTTGACATGAGTAAGCGTCTAGGACGTCTCCTACTAGAACACATCTAACTGTATGAAGCCCTCTTATTCATTCTCGACCTGTGAACTAGCTTGTGTTTCAAAATTCGTTCCCCTAGTCGAAATTCTTGCAGACTCATTCACTAGATTAAAGTTAGTTAAAAGATGCGATCCCTAAGCTTGAAGCTTGGAGACAAGTCCACATTCAGAGCCGGAGCCTGAATGCAGATGATCGACTAAGCCTAAATAATCAAATGATGCCAGCGGGAGGCTAGATGGTTGGCGGTTTCAACAAAGGGAGAACCTCCTTGGCCAACGCGTTGAAGCGCTCTTCGCCATTGGTCTCCAAAAAAGGCTTGGCCCCGAGCAGACCCAGCCGCTCGGAAGGCACGCGGTGCGCCCGCACACCCATTGCCAACGCCAATCGGTACGCCGCTTCCTTGTCGGTAGTCTGTCGGCTCAGCCAGACACATGCACCGCTGAGGTCGCCGCTAAAGTCACGGACAGCCAAATTCAGGAATAGTGTTGCGGCAGCGATAGTGAACGGGCCCTGTAGCACGCTGAAGGCCTGAATCATGGACAGCGCTTGGTCAAACACCTGGCGCTGCGTATTGACAATACTGTGACCGTCGGGGCGACCAGCCAGATTAGCCAGACCTCGCGTGGCCAGCAGCGCGAGTTTGGGGCTTTCGGGCTCCAGCACTTCTAGATATTTCACCACTACAGCGACCGTGGGGACTTTATCCGCGTAGGCAACACCGAGACGCAGTGCGTCGTACATGGGCAAGGTCTTGTCGGTAGGAGTTTTCGAGAGCGAGTCTAGTGAAAGCATCAGCAGCTCTCCGGCCGAGCTAGGGAGACTGGCCAACAAGCCTTCGATGGATGGTCCCCCCGAAGCAACAAATGCTCTAGCAAGTGGCTCTTTTTGGAACGTTGTCATAAGAATAGGCTTGTTGTAGTTAAGAGTGACCCCAGAAGATGCCTGGGGGCCCTGAGACGAACGCGAAGGTGCAGGGCCAGAAGCAGACGGAGCCGGAGCAGAGCGAGCAGGCGGAGTAGCAGATGGAGAAGATGAGGTGTTTTTGATGAGAAAGTTGACAACTTCGGTGACGTACGACGCAGGAAGGCCGTTGCGCTCGATAAAAGTTTCCGCCACAACGTACATGTTGTCTGACTTGTTAAACGGCAACTTCAATGGCTCGACACCGTCGCCAATGTCCACGTCGAACACATAGTCGTACTCCTTTCCTTCGTAGGTGGACTTTTTATCTTGCTTGCCGACCACTTCGCCAATCTTCATCCAGCTACCGCCGCTAGATTGGTAGGCGTAGACCCCCGACCCCTCGCGGACCATAACTACCTGGCCTTCCTGTCCTGGAGAGTCCAGCACTGCTGGGTCTTTAAGCTTACTTTCATCGATCTGAGCTTGATCCTCGCCGAGTTTAGAGTCGGCAAGCTGTTTTTGGAGCGCCTGACGCTCAGGCTCGGGTGCCCATCTGTCCTTGTGAATGGAAAATACCCAGACTTTGCTATCGCTGGCTCCAACAGCGATATCTCCATTTGCATTGACGTCTAGCGCCCATAGTGATACGGCAGGCAGTGTGATCACCTGCGACGGCTTGTAGTCGCGCCATAGCCGGACGCTGCGGTCCTCACCCGAGCTGAACAGAGTGCCCTTATGGTAGGCAATGGCATAAACAAACGATGTATGGCCCTCGAGGGTATGCAGAAGCGAGCCGTCCAGTGACCACACCCTAACAGTCATGTCGTTGGAACAGCTGGCGAATGTCTTGCTGTCGATAATGCACAGTCCACGCACCGCATCGGTGTGGCCCTTGAACGTGCGCATCGGTTTGCCATCCTCCCAGAGAATGATATTCTTGTCGGCAGACGCGGTGAGCACCTGGCTCTCGGAAAGCAGTTTGACTGCCCATACGGCCTCTGTATGGCCTTTTAGAACTAAAACGCTGTCGGGGCCCGCCCACACTCGGGCGGTCTTATCCCACGAGCCCGAGGCCAGTAGGCCATATTCAGCGTCGAGCGCACAGACATTGGCCTCATGGCCCAAAAAAAACTGCTGGTCATGCGAAGCGCAGTCAATGGCCACAATTGTGGCGTCCTGACCGCCAGCGTAGATCCGCTCGCTGTCGGCAGCAACAGCATTGAGGTACGACCCTGCATCGTATAGTTCCGACGACGAGTGCGGCCGATGAAGCATCAACAACCCATCGCGTCCGTCGGCGGCAATTCCCTCGGCAGCAAACTTGACGCCTTTGACGTCGCCTTTGTGCTGGTAGCTGGCACTAAGTTGGTACATGAGTAAGGCTGGGCGGGCATCTCCAGATTACAAGCAGGTAGAGCCGCAGTCCAGTGAGACCTCCCCCAGAGCAGAAAAATAGAGTAGAGGCATAGTCTATATTATTACAGGATTTATTCAATCATAAAGTCGTCCCCAGCAGCAGCGGCAGGAGCCGCGGCAGCTTCAGTGGGAGCGGGAGCCTCAGCAGCGGGAGCCTCAGCAGCGGCTGGGGCAGAAGCGGCAGGAGTCTCAACAGCAGCAGTATCGACAGTAGTAGAAGCAGCAGCAGCATCGCCGGCCATGTATGCGTCGAGCTCTGCGTCCAGTTCGGCCTGAGTCTTTGAGGTCTTCTTTTCCGTGCGCGGCTTGGCTTTGCCTTTCTTTTCCCGGGCAGCAGGGCGATCGCGAGCCTCACGGGAATTGCGAGAGCCCCTGTCGCCAATGCGGTCACGCAGAGAGCCCGAGGACGTATCAAGGTCGCCAATGCGGCGCACCTGCTTGACAGTAATGGTCTGGCCAACGGCCTTGCGGCCATCGAAGCGGCCTGCGGCCACGGCCGCATCCTCGCCGTAGTCGTAAAGCACCCACGCGCGGCCGGTGCGGCGGTCCCTGTCATTGTAGTCGATGGAGACGCGAACGATGGGTCCGACCTCGCGGAAGAGATCGCGCAGATCGTCCTCACTAATCGACGAGTGAAGGTTTTTGATAAGCACGCACGACGGCTCGCGACGGCGGTCGTCGGTCGCACGCGATGGGCCTTTCCGGCCGCCTTTGCGGGGGGCTCGGCGGCGTTTTTGATCTGGCCGAGCCTCGGGGCGGTTGCCGTTGATGATCTCGTCTAGCGACTGGTCCATGATGACAAACGCCAACCGACACTGCAGCTTATGGGACCTCAGCTGAGAAGCGAGAGGGAGACTGCTGAAAATGATATGATACGATAGAATGAGAATGACTGAGAGTAAGACTAGGAAGACTTTGCCTTGCGGGCAGCGTGGAATTTCTGGATTTCAGGAAGTACTTGCTTGTCGATGTCGTTGAGAATGTGTTGGCGGAACCCCAGCAAATGCATGAGCTCGATCAGGGCGAAAAACGGTGCCGAGACAAGGGCCTGATGCAGACTATCGAGGAGAGCCGGGGCTCGATGCTCGAACTTGCCGTGACCGATAAATTGGGCTACCCAACAGATGGCATGTATGGTCCACGCAACCTTCATGCCCTCGGATCCATACCCGGGCTGCAAGTCTGTGAACTTCTTGGCGGCAGTGAGAAGGCCAATGGCAGCAGGAATGCCATAAATAGGGTCCAGAATGCTGTAATACGCACCGTAGCCAATCGCATTTAGGACGGCTAGGTTGAAATATGGGTAGTAATAGGCAGGGACATCCGGCAAATGTTGGAGAAGGAAAGGGGGGATCCGAACGGTAGTGACAACCCACATTAGCGACAACAAAATCAATGGAATACAAACAATGTGGATACCCACATTGACGGGGTTGTAATGGTAGCGGCGATAGAACGCAAGCTCTTTGACAAGATCAGGCATGCTGCTGCGTCAGTCGCAGCACCACTATTTATCCCCGCTCGGCTATACCCGAGACACTTCCGAGCGGACTACTCAAACGGACCTTCTCGGTAAATAGACTATAGGAACTCGAGATATAGAGCTCTAAGGGCACTGCCTGGCCTCTCTCTGTTGAAGCAGAAATTCCTCGGCCGTTTAACATTGCCTCCATGTGATGCTCATTTACCCACATGATACCTACCCCACAGCCCAACCCCACCTTACATCATGCCGAACACATTGACCCGCGACTATCTGCAGCGCAGCGTATACAAGGCCGACATCTTCAAAGGCAAGGTTGCCTTCATCACTGGCGGTGCAGGCACTATTTGCCGTGTGCAAGCGGAGGCCCTAGTTTTGTTGGGCGCTGATGTGGCCATTGTGGGCCGAAACCCTCAGAAGACCGAAAAGGCAGCTGCCGAGATCGCCGAGCTGCGGGATGGGGCAAAGGTTATTGGCATTGGCGGTGCGGATGTGCGCAAGATCCAATCCGTTGTTGAGTGTGTCGAGAAAACCGTCAAGGCCCTAGGCAAGATTGACTTTGTAATTGCCGGCGCGGCTGGTAACTTTCTGTCTCCATTGACAAGCCTGTCGTCCAATGCATTCAAGACGGTAGTGGATATTGATTTGGTGGGCTCATTCAACACTGCCAAGGCCACCTTTGAGGAGCTCCGTAAATCACAGGGCCAGATCATCTTTGTGTCGGCCACGCTGCACTACCGTGGCCTGCCTTTCCAGGCCCATGCCGCAGCTGCCAAGGCCGGTGTAGACTCGCTCATGCGGACAATTGCTGTTGAATTTGGCCCTCTTGGAATCCGTTCTAACGCAATTGCACCAGGAGCTATCGGTGGTACCGAGGGTTTTGACCGCCTGCTGCCAGGAGATATGCAGAAGCGGCAGATCGAGCTCACGCCTTTGCAGCGCCACGGCTCTACCGAGGATATTGCCAATGCCACTGTTTACCTGTTTTCGCCAGCTGCGGCATATATCACCTCTCAGGTTCTGGTGGTGGACGGCGGTGATTGTCAGACTGCAGGTCCCGAGTCGGAAATGTATCCGCAGGCCGTGATTGCCACGGGTTCCGGCGACAACAAGCTATAAATGGCTGTGCCACACTGCTCTGCGCTGTGGCGCTCGGGGCATTTAGGCTCGACCCTGTGAAGCGTTTGCGCTCAGACGGCTGGTAGGCATTTTCAAGCTTAGCATATTAGGCATTCTACATTACAAGCTAGACACTCTAAGGACCCTCGACAGACGCTGGCAGATGACAGATGCTGGCTCTACAAGAACGGTTTCGAGGTAGAAGATAGTCAAACCAGCTCGACAACCAAAGCCGAGGCACCGCCGCCGCCGTTACAGATCGACGCAACGCCGTACTTGCCGCCCTCCTGCTTGAGCACGCTCAGCAGGGTGGTGACAATGCGGGCACCCGAGCAACCCAGCGGGTGGCCCAGCGCGACAGCACCGCCATAAACATTGACCTTGTCGGCAGGCAAGCCGAGGATCTTGGCGTTGGCCACGCCAACCACCGAGAACGCCTCGTTGAACTCAAAGAAGTCGATGTCGGAAGCCTTGAGGTTTGCGATCTTCAGCGCTTTCTCGGTAGCAATGGCCGGGGTGGTGGGGAACTTGATGGGTTCCTGAGCAGCGTCGGCAAATGACACGATCTTGGCCAGCGGCGTGAGGCCCAGCTCCTTGACCTTGGACTCCGACGCCAGAATCACCGCGGCACCGCCGTCGTTGATGGGCGAGGCGTTAGGGGCCGTCACGGTGCCATCCTTTTTGAACACGGTACGGGCAGAGCGAAGACGGGGCTCGTCAAGACGCGACTGCTCCTCATCCTCCGCCACGGTCTTGCCGGGCTTACCGCGGGGACCAGGCACCTCGATGGGAGCGATCTCGGCAAACTTGCCAGCCTTGGTGGCGGCTTGAGCCCGCTGGTAGCTTTGAACAGCATAGTCATCCTGCTGCTCGCGCGACACGTCGTGCTCGGCCGCAGTGTGCTCGCCTGCGATGCCCATAGGCTCGCCGGAGTAGGCGTCCTGCAGGCCGTCCCGCTCGAGGCCGTCGACCATAGATGCACCGCCAAACTTGGCTCCGGTACGCAGATTTGGCAGGTAGTGCGGCACGTTGCTCATGCTCTCGGCACCACCGGCTACAACAATGCCGGCACCGCCGGTCTGGATCACCTGAGCGCCCAGCATGATGGCCTTGAGACCCGATGCGCAGACCTTGTTGATAGTGGTGGCAACAACGCTATTGGACAGGCCTGCCTTGAGAGCGACCTGACGAGCAGGTGCCTGGCCAACGTTGGCACTCATGACGTTGCCAAAGATGATTTCGTCCACGTCACTGGCTTTGACCTTGGGCGCGCGCTCGAGCGCGGCCTTGACGGCGTGCGCGCCAAGGTCGACAGCAGTAAGGCTCGAAAGCGAGCCCAGCAGGCTGCCGATAGGCGTACGGGCCGTCGATACAATATAAACAGATTCGGTCATGTTGTGTGGGTTTTGGAGGGTCTCAACGTTGAGGATCTCGAGCTTTGTAAAGTGTATGCATATGGGCTAGGGTGCCGATGCACGCAACTGAGGCGCGGCCAGGACCCACCCAAGGCCCACCCAAAAATAGGGTCCGGCTCACGAATCCGCTCGTTTCTGGTGGGGGCTGGCTTTGCATAAAATGAATTCCTTACAGATTGGAGTTCCACGTCTCATCTACTTGGCCGTAGGGTTACCTTACTGAATTGATTGTCGAGTTGCAGAGGCTGCAGTTGGTCGTCGCGTTCTCTTTTTCTTCTATAAGGGATTCAGAGCCGAAATGCACGAATTATTACGACCTACATAACCAAATGTGATCAGCTTTAGCCAAAGCTGATCCTACGTGACTACGTGAACCCACAGTTTGCACAGGCCGGATATGGAAAATTCACCCACCTTATGTCAACCCTGGAACAGGATTTCGTGCTGAGGCTGCTGGCCGACGGCAAGCGCCTTTCTGGCCGTAAAATGGATCAAGTACGCCCTGTTTCTATTGAGTTCGGTAAAAGCTACGGATATACAGAGATCAAGCTTGGAAACACTCGCTTAGCCGTGCAGGTCTCGGCAAGCGTAACCAAACCGAGAGAAGAACGTCCGTTTGAGGGCCTCTTCCATATCACCAGTGATGTGAGTTCCATGGCCTCTCCGAGGTTTGAAAACGGTCGGCAAAGCGTCGACGAGGCCGTGGTCAACAGAGTGATTGAAAAGGCTATTCGCCGGTCGAATGCCTTGGATGTAGAAAGTCTGTGCATCGTTGCCGGTAAATCATGCTGGATGATCCGGGCCGATGTTCATTATTTGGACTTTGATGGCGATCTTGTCGATGCCACCTGTATTGGAGTGATGGCAGCCTTGCTGCACTTTAGAAGACCAGATACCTCTATCGATGGTGACCGGGTGATTATCCATGATATTGACGAGCGGCCGCCGGTGCCGCTGTCGATCATGCATATCCCCATCTGTCTTAGTTGGTCGTTTTTCAAGGACGACGTGATGGTCGTGGATGCCGATGCCACCGAGCAGGACCTTCGGATCGGCAGCATGGTGATCACCATCAACAAGGACCGGGAGCTGTGCCAACTTTCAAAGAGCGGTGGCGAGCTTACGGCCGAGGAATTGCTTAAATGCGGGGAAGATGCCCACAAGTACAGTATCAAAATCACCGACCTGATCCAAGAAAAGCTCAAGGAGGATTATGCGGTTCGCAATCGCGGAAATATGGGCTTCATTATTGCCGAGAATGATCGCTGATGTCCTCTTCATTTCAAGTAAATCTCTATTAAAAGGCTATAGACAGTTCATTCCCTGGCCAGTATTATCTAGAAGGAGTCCTTGTAGCTTGGATTTGGCGTGCTGTCACCGCCGATCTGGGCCACCTGCACAGGTGATCGGCCAGGTAAGGGTTAATGCGGAGCAGATGTATAAAGCCGACGCACCTCGTTTGCGGAGAACTAAGCATGAAGCAATTCGTGGCCACAGGCGATATGGTGACTCCCCAAGTCCAAGGATTGGTTGATGCCAATCCTTTTTTAGCCCATTTGCGACATAATGTCATTGTCAATCGGACGTCGTACCATTGCAACAATAAAGTCACTCTGCTGTCAGGCGGTGGATCGGGCCATGAGCCCACCCATGGCGGGTTTATTGGCGAGGGTCTTTTGGATGCAGTTGCCGTCGGCCAAATCTTTGCGTCGCCCTCTGCTCTGCAACTGGGCCATGCCCTTGACGCCATCAACTCCGACAAAGGGACTTTGATCATTGTTAAAAACTACACTGGCGATGTGCTGCATTTCGGACTGGCGGCCGAAAAAGCTAAGGCTGATGGTCGGAACGTCAAAATGGTCATTGTTGGCGATGACGTTGCAGTCGGCAGAGAGCAGGGCCGCCTGGTTGGCCGCCGAGGGTTGGCTGGCGTAGTGCTTGTGCATAAGGTTGCAGGCGCGGCGTCTGCCGCCGGCGACGATTTGGATACGGTTGCCAAGCATGCTGAAACTACAATTGCCAATCTAGCCACTATTGCCGCTTCTTTGGAGCATTGCATTGTTCCTGGCAAGAAGTTCGAGACCGAGCTCAACGACAATCAGTACGAGATTGGCATGGGCATTCACAACGAGCCCGGTGTATTTCGCAAGTCGCCCTTGCCAAGTATTCCGGATCTTGTGGATAGTCTCCTGCCATTTATTTTAAGCAAGGACGACAAGGACCGTGCATTTGTGCCTTTTGATGCCGACGACAAAGTGGTACTGCTCATTAACAATATGGGCGGTCTTTCCCCATTTGAGATCAACTATGTTACAAGCGTCGCTGTCGAGAAGATAAAACAGCACAAGCTCAAGCCAGTTCGTGTCTTTTCGGGGACGTTCACCACGGCATTTAATGGCGACGGGTTCTCCATCACTCTGCTAAATCTCACCAAGGCAGGTGACGAGATTCTCGATCTTTTGGATGCTCCGGCTCGGGCGACCGGCTGGACAGCCGCAGCCACTCCCGAAGAGTGGGAGAAAGCCAAAGTTGTTGATGAAGGTGCCACCAAAGGGTTTGATCTTTCCAAAAAGTCGGACGTCAAACTCCCTGCCGATTTCAAAAATGATCTCGAGCGAGGCTTGCACGCCCTCATTAAAGCTGAGCCACAAATCACCCGCTATGACACTGTTGCTGGAGATGGTGATTGCGGAGAGACGCTCAAAGCTGGTGCCGAGGCATTGCTCAATTCGTTCAAGGATAAGGAGATCGATCTCAACGACGCAGTGCTCGCGCTGGTGGAGATTTCCGATGTGGTTGGTGAGGCCATGGGTGGCACGTCGGGTGGGTTATACTCGATTTTCATCACCGCTTTTGCGCAGCAAGTCAAAGATGCTGATCCCAAGATTCTGGATGTACCAGCCGCTGCCACTGCTGCCAAGGGAGCTCTGAAGCAGCTGTTCAAGTACACCAAGGCCCGTGTGGGCGACCGCACACTTGTGGATGCTCTTGATCCATTTGTGAGCAACCTTGACAAGGGTCTAGATACAGCCATTAAGGCCGCCGAGAAGGGGGCCGACAGTACGGCCAAGTTGCGGGCCCGTGCAGGAAGAGCAGCCTATGTGGAGCAGGACACGCTCGCTGAGGAAGATGTACCTGATCCAGGCGCATATGGCCTTGTGCAGCTCCTTAAAGCCTGGTGCGGGCACCAAAATTAGTGTACATAAGACTAGTGACAAGCGATTAGCCGACTCCGGCAGTTAGCAGCAGGTACCCGCGAGACTAGTCGAGCAGCCTCAGCGAGAAACGTGTCGGGAGATATCGCGGCAGCTGTCAAGTCCAAACCGTACAAGTTCCTGAAACTTGTCCATGCCCTCTGGGTCTGATTTATTGCCGTAGTTGTCAAAGCATTGGGTAAGAATGGTCTGGTCGAGCTCTAACTCCACCTCTTTCGTGCTTCCCGATCTTGAGGACTCGGAGTTGACGGCAGTAAGATCAACCTGCATGCCTGAAGTCGACCACGATTGCCGGTTTTTAAATCTAGTAAGGCTGGGTGGTTGGTTAATGGAAGGTCCCTGGTAAGGAGTTTCCAAAGAAAGCGAGATTCTCCAATCCAGCAGGTCGCCTGGGGAGTATACCATCAGATCACGTACACGTTGTTTCCTTATTTTGTCAATGACATTGCCATTCTCGTCGTAGGTGATACGGATATTTGCAGCCGAGCTGGCGACATGAAAGATCTCGTCGCGCGTGCGGGCATCGGGCAGCTTTTGGAGGGTCGCCACATCGGGCTGCTTCTCCAGTTGGCCCATAAACGTCTCGATACGTCCAAATATTTGTTCTGGGACGTTTGCTTGGAACGTGAGCTTGTCGTGGGCATAGTTGGGATCAACGACAGTTTCAGTTGTGACTGGAAGCACCAGACGTTGGTTGGTGAGCCGATCGCGAATGTGGCCCATCTTGAACTCCACTTCAATGTATTTGCGGTCCTCGTCAAGCTCGCTGAGGTTGCTGTATAGCCACATGCAGATTTTGGTGGCTATGCTATCAGAAGGAATCACACCATTAATACTGGCAGGCAGGCCAAGTAAAGAGGGGTAACCTCCTGGTCCTATTTGGGACGTGGATGCGGAAGCCAGTGGCAAAGCGTGCGGCCGAGCTGGTGACCGAACCGGCAGCGACGCGCCCGGCTCTGCTTGTGTTGCTTGGTGGTCAAGAGACTGATCTCGCCTAGAGCCTTTACGCCATGTTCTGGCCCAGATAGGTGGCTCATTATACTTCTTGGGCTTATTGCTACGCAGCGACGTGTCGTTATCGTTTAAAATAGACTGAATGGTGTTTCTTCGGCTAGTTTTCGAGCCGTTGGAGTCTGACGATCCGCCATTCAGTTCATGGCTCATGGTTAGGGTGCTTGCGTAACTGCGGCGGCTGCTGGCTGCGATTTCGTGTAGGCTGCTGTGTGTAGCGACGCGGTTACGTTGCCCGTTTTATTGCTAGTAAAGCGAACTTTGGGGCCTCAAGAGATCAATCTTCTATCAATTGGATAGTGGATGCATGGAAATAATTTACTTTTCTCGGCTATATAATCAGGGGTTTCCCTGCAGCACCGAGTCAGTGATAGGGTTATGCCAGGTTATAATACCTTCCAGCCTGCATAATCGGAGGCGTGGGCATCTCTGCCAGACTCAGGCGGCAGAGGGTGACAATAGACAAGATTGAAAGCAGGTAATGATGGGGTGATATTGACACGGTGCAATTGAGCTTGAGAAACTAAAATGCTGCGGCCTCAGCGGAGTAGATTCCGTTCCTGCTAGAATGCCCAATAGTAGGCAGGGCCAGCCAAGGAAAACCAAGATTAACATAGCTCAAGATAGTATGAACTACAAAGGATGCTAAAAAAAGGTGAAAAAAGTGAATTCTAGACTACAAGTGGTGCCAAAGTTCACAGCAGAGTCGAGAGCTAGCCGCGGAACGTAAGCATGTGGGGAAGTGGGAGCTGCATGGAACGTATCTTCCTACCACAATGTGGGTTTATACTCCTGCGACTCTGAAATTGGCCTCTGGCTCAGACCACTCACTGGTTTCTGGTGTTTATATTACCAAGGGAGACTCCGAGTTTCTATTGACGCTTGCTTCGGATGATCGCATCGGCTCGTTCCAGTCGCAGCCGATCAGTGCCGCGGTTGTTACCAGCGTCGGTGATAGTTCGATTGAGTGGGAGAGTGCTGAGTTTGTTGCCTCTGCCCCTCTCACAAATACCGAGAAGTTTCTTGCTCCGCTTCGGTCGGATTTTGACATTGTCCCTTCCTCTACCCCGCATATTGTCGTCCTGAGGTTCAAGTCAGCTAACCGCGAGCGGCAGAACAAGGTAGCTCGCGAATTTTGCGTACAAACAGACTCGTCCGTTCTACCTCATCGCGCGGTGCGACTGGAGAGCAGTCCGTATTCCGGTGTCAATGCTGCATTGTTTATGGGGTACATGAGCCAGGGCGTCATCAGCTATGTGGCTACGGCCGCACCCGCTTTGGACGCCGACGGCATTGCCACCAAACGCGGACCACCTGCTGAGGCAATTTTTGTCGATGCTCGATTCCTTGAGGGCATGGAAGGAGGACTCGTATCGCTGGAGGTTGCCGGCCAGCGACTAGGCCCGTCCATTGGCCTGATTGCTGGTCAGCTGGCTAAAAAAGGTGGTGAAGGTAAGCTCACCTTAGTAGCACCCTGGTCGCAAATTATCCAGGCCGCTGCTGATGTACCGGAGCTGAAGGTGCTGGGCACCTGTCTGCAACAGGCGGCCAAAGCTGGAGGCGGCCCACGGCCGTGGGGCGAAGTCACCCGTAACAAGTCTAGCGGAATCTGCGTAGTACAATCTCGGCTTCGTGGTGGACGGAAGACGTGGGGCTCGGGCGTCATTATCAGTCCCGAGCTCATTCTCACGAACCAGCATGTTGTCGGCGATACACTGGGCGTCGAGGTATGGTTGGAAAAGTACAACCGTCGCTCAGTGCAATGGATCTCGCACCCTCTGGAGGGTATTGATTTGGTTTTCCTTCGACTCACAAAGAAACTACCGGGCAAATTTGAGCCTGTCAAGTTGGCCCCTGTCGATGCAAAGCCTGGATCTCCTGTCTACTCGGTAGGTTTCGGCCTATTTTATCCGGAACGACTTGGCCCGGCCCTGCAGCCGCTTTACTCCCAGGGTCTCATAGCCAATGCGGGTAGAGCCCAGGTCCTTGCCGATACTTCTGGCCAAGGTCCGTCCATGTTGGTATCGACAGCAGGGTGTTGGAACGGGTCCAGCGGAGGCGGTATCTTCAACCAGTCGCGAGAGCTCGTTGGCATTATGGCCTCCAATGCCAAGGACGATATTACCGGCGAGATCATGCCCGATCTGTCGTTTGTGATTCCCGTTCACGTTATCCGCCACGCGCTTGACCTGCTCACCTCGGCAGAGAAAGCCCACACATCCGAGCAGTTCCAGAAGCTCTGGAAACTACAAAAGACTCACCGAGACAGAGCAAAATTATAGCAGGGTAGTGCAAATACAAAATTATATACTCTATTTTATAAGATGCCAGACCCAAAGGCAAGGCAGTTTTGGTGTGGGGAAGTCCAGCGACCAGCAGAGAAGTCAAAACGAAAACGGGCGTCACAACTAGCTTGCCTTTTTCGGACTTTCGGAACTGCTATCGGGAAGCTGTGGATGCTTCTCCAGAACCACTCGCGTTGGTGGGGTCAGGACCCGCCGTCTCGATCCCCGGGTAGCTAGGACGGGCCGAGTGCCGCCACGAGTCCACCGCACAGGCGACCCCCTCACCGGAGAGCCTCGAACTGGCGATCCCCGCACAGGAGAGCCTCGCACTGGAGAACCCCGTACCGGCGAGCCTCTGCTAGGCTGGCGAGATGGACCTGCGTGTTGCGTATATGACGCACGGCGAGGATAGTATGCGTGCCGGTCCCCAGGGCTCTGGGGGGTTTGGCCTACCAAAGTCGGCACCCACTGCTGGATGGGCTGATTAGGGCGAAGCTTACCGTACTGCACTCCATGGGGGCTCTGATGATACGTGTACTGCAGAGCCAGCTCTCCGTGGGGCTGTGACGCCGGAGCGGCCATTGAGGCCATGTTCTGAGCGTATCCAGGGTTGGTTACACTTGAGCCCGAAGGCCGCGAGCCATGAGGCTGAGCCGGAGTGATGGGGCTTTGATACATAGATGGCCCCAATTCTGCGGGAGGGACTTTGACAGGCGGATATGAATATCCGTAAGGAGCCTGATGATAGCCTGAGGCGCCAGCCTCGTTCCTGGGCTCTGTGTGAGGGAACAAACCTTGCGCGGCACGATCTACAGAGAGATTACCATGAAAATCTGCCGGATGAGGGCTGTAGTGCTGGCTCTGAAACTGTGGATGAGCTCGCGGACTAGAATATGTTGGCGTAGCATGCATTGGCGGCGGTGGGATGCGAGCAGGGGGGGTTTGGAACGGATCCATACTATCAAAAGTACTGTGATAGCCCTTAAGCGCATGGTACTGCTTGGTAGGAGGTTGGGGCGGCGGCTGTTGCTGCTGGCGGTGTTGCTGATGCTGATGTTGAGGGTGCTGGCGCTGCTGCAAGTGAGAGAACGATTGGCGTGGCTGCTGAAATAGCTGCGACAGTTGCTGCGGCTGCTGGTAGACCGATGTACCACCCGGAGCCAACTGTTGATGTGCTGTTAGCACTGGGCCACTGTGCCCAGGACCATGGGGATCCTCGCCCAAGTGAGGCACATAATTATTTCCAGGCACATAATTATGCTCGGGCAACCCCGGGATTATAAGTGGGGCATGGGGACCGAAACTAGATCGAGGGGTGATTCGATGAAATGGCCGGATAAGGTTTTCGTGCTGGCCTAGTTTGTGAGGTGGTTCCTGGTTAAACTTCGGAGGCGCAGGGCGACCCCGAGGCGAGACGTAAATTTGCCCAGTTTGACTTGTCCCTTGCGTGGACTGGCCCAGAGTATTGTCGAAGCTTGCTACCAAGGGCGGAAGAGGGCTTCTTGGAACATACTCTGTGCCCAAAGTCGATGGCAGAGGATAGTGCTGGGGAGGGCGGTGACTTTCACCCTGTAACGATTCCGCCATTGATTTAGGACTATGCGGATCTGAGACATTCGCGGTGTGTGCATGGGAAGATGGACCAGTGATAGGCTGAGCCTCAGGTAGAGGCGATTGCAGACGCTTCGGAGACTGTGTAGTGCCGGTGGACGTAGTAGACTGCGGTTGCGGTTCGCTAGCAGTAGGTAGCGAAACTTTCGCTTGTGATGCCAGATCTCCAAACTCAGACCGAGTACCAGGATCCACGGTGTCGGACGAGTTATATGGCCTAATGACAGGAACGGTTGAAGCATCATTTAAAATAAAGTTCAGGTTGTAGGCGTCATGGGAGGGTGGCCCATTGGTTGGTGGCATTGGTTCAGGGGTAGTAGCGGTTTTCAGGCCACCAAATCAACACAGAAGGTTACTTGCACACGAAAATTTGCCTTTTCAGGGCTAGTAGGTTGCATCAACGTATGCAAGATTGGAGATGCGGGTCTCAGAGGTAACGAAAGATAGTTATACTTCGACAATCGCGAAAATAATACGGTGAGGACAATGACGACTTGAAGACAGATTTGCAACGCCTTGTGTGTGTTGATGCGATACGTTCGACCAGACCAGGCTCCATTCTGCCTTTGCTATTTATAATATTCAGCTGGCGTGTGCATGACCGTATGCATGGCGCATGCCGGCCGTGATGATGAGTGCAGCGAGCCACTGCTCAAACCTGGAAGAAGTCGATGATGGGGACGAAATTCTACCACGTGTTTTATGAATTACGATTGTTGGCAAAAAATTGGGTCTCCTTCTATTTGTACATCCGTTATGGGTTCAAATGCACGCCCTTTGGGCTGCAGTGCCACTCGCAGATCGCCGTGCAGATCTCAGAGTCAGAAAAATTTAGAGTTCAACAGCGCAAAAGGCAGTGTCGATCGTCAGGGCGACCCTTGAGGTATTATGGTTATTCTCTGCATATATTTGGAACTCTTGGGAGGCGAAAGTGCCGCATGTTGTGTCGGCACGCGACGACGATGCCGGCCCGCAAAGTCCCACACCGAAAGACAAGGATCGTCCGAACCCGTACCTAGCAGGTGAGACATACGTCAAACTTTGAAACGAATCTAGGAGTTTGGAGAGCCTAGAAGTGGCCTCTATATCAGCTATTTTTAAGGTATGAACGAGGTGCATGCAGCACCCATCCGGACCGAGTGAAGTATCATTGGAGCAAACAAGGGCTAATCTACGAGGGATTTAACAAACGCAGCTGGGTCATCCGCCCGCATGAGCGCCTCTCCCACCAATATGGCGTGAACACCATCTTTAGCATAGACATCCACCTGCTCGCGCGAGCTAATGCCGCTTAAAGCGGCCAAAATAGTTCCCTTCGGAACTTTTGAAACTAGTGCGCTCGTAGTTTTCATGTCCACAGCAAACGAATGCAGATCACGGTTGTTGACCCCAATGACCTTAGCCCCGAGAACAAGGGCCCGCTCCATTTCGGGAGCATTGGCAACCTCTACCAGGGGTTCCATACCCAGCGACACGCTGTATGTATAAAGTTCATTGAGAAGCTTGTCGTCGAGCATCTTAACAATCAAGAGGACAGTATCGGCGCCCAGCAAGCGGGCCTCTAAGATCTGATACTTTGAGAAAACAAACTCTTTGCGCAGAATGGCCGGTCGGTTCGGCAAATTGTCGACGGCGAGGCGGGCCTGACGCATATCTTCTGCCGATCCTTTGAACCAGTGGGGCTCGGTCAAGACCGAGATGGCCGCAGCTCCAGCTTGCGCATATGTGCGGGCTTGTGATGCGGCGTGCACGTCCATGCCAATGGCCCCCTTTGATGGTGATGCACGTTTCACCTCGGCCAACAAGCTCATTTTCGGCAGCGACTCCTTAAGGCGAGCAGCAAAGTCGATTTGCTTTGGTGCGATCCCGAGCTCGAGCGATTTCTCTAGATCTTGGAAGGATAAACCAGGCACTTGTTGCTGGGCATTCACATCTTCTCTGCGCTTGGCATAGATGCGATCGAGAATCGATCCCTCAGAAGCACTGACTGACGGCACCACGGCATCGGCCCACTTTCCCCCTTGAATTTCCAAAAAGTTGCGGATCATCTTGCGGCCCTCCTCGGAAAGAATACTCTCCGGGTGAAACTGCACACCTTCGATCAGCAATTCTTTGTGCCGGGCACCCTGAATCACACCGGATTCTGAAGTAGCAGTGACCTCTAGGCAGTCAGGCAGAGTTTTTAGATTAGCAGCCAACGAATGGTAGCGAGTAACGGCCACGCCTTGTGTGACATTGCGGAATACACCCTTATTATTGTGGGTAATGGTTGAAGTCTTACCGTGCACGATTTCACCTGCATACTCGATGGAGCCACCGAAAATGGAAACGATACACTGTAATCCCATGCACACGCCAAAGATCGGCAGCTTTCCCTGGAAGTGCTGGATCACCTCGCGAGAAACGCCGGAGTCACGTTCGGGATGGCCAGGACCAGGACTGATCATGATGCGGTCGGGGTGGAGTGCCTCTATCTCAGCAACGGTGACCTTATCGTTTCTATAAACTTGAACATCTGCGCCTTCTCGGCACAGGAATTCGTACAAGTTCCAAGTGAACGAGTCGTAATTATCGATCACAACGACTTTGGTCATATGAGTCAGTCTATTCCGCCTGAGCAGCGATTTGAACTAGTCACTGTTTGAGTCACCTTTTCAATGGTTTTCCTTGGGGAACCGCGTGATGTAGAACTAAAGGAGTTTTCGATCACATCGTGAAATCTGCCGCCTACTATTTAAAGAATCTGAGAGAAGTTGTATTCGAAACAAAAAAAAAAAGTCAAAAAAAAAAAATCAAACCAGAATCACAAAATAAAAAATTTGGTAAAATTAGAAAAGGTCAAAACGCTCAAATAGGTTGAAAATCTCTAACAGCTCGAACAGATAGAGATCAGAAAGATTTACAATCAAAAATCGAAGCCTTCACGAACTCAATCAAGCCTTCGAGAGAATAGTGCCTGGGATCACCGTCATGCACGTAAATTGGCTGCACGACACGAGTTTGTCATGTATCCTTTCGCCTACGCGTCCACGCTCTCCGAGCACATCGACAAAAGCGTCACAATTCTTGCCAAGGTTGTCAGTGTCGACGACAATGGAATCGCGGAAGTAGATGCCTCGGGCCCCATCACTGTGCACACTGTCCCTGCGATGGGGGACGTACAGCCGGACCAGTATTATCGGTTCATGGGCAAAGTTGTTGACGACAAGACCATCCGCGTGCACGATCAGCACCTGATCAAGAACGTGGGCGACTACAACCCCGAGACCGCTAAACGGGTCATTGACGCTATCAAGGGCACTGCCCCATTTTATTAGACTTGATTGGTAGAGTATTTAATGCTGTTATGGTTTGTTTGTACAAGCACCGCAGTCACGTGTTTGCCACTTCCGCCTTCGCCACTTCCACTGCCAATAAAGCATCGTCTAGTCGATTGCTAGCCGCGGAAACCAGAATTGGTGATTGGTCGCTGCGCTCGGTTCGTGCCACACAGGCTATTCTGCCATCAGGGGTGGCCACAATCATGTTCTGCGCCTGGCCCAGTTTCAGGCTCGCGGCAAGCTGGTCCACACTTGCAAAGTTACTCTCATAAGCTTCAATGGTGTTTGACTCGTCTTGGCTAGCTGTGCTGGTCACAATCTGGCCGGATAACGTCGATACTTGCACTGTCGCATCGACCCCCATTGGTAAGCTTGTGGAGCTATTGCGGAGGGTTTGCAGTACTAACTGTAAAGAGTTCAATCACCAGCCTGCAAGATGCATAGTAAAAATCATTGAAAAATTAATAGATAAGTATAGCTACACCTTGTCTAGAGCCCAATTATCGTCCAAGGTCGAAAATAAGGGTGGGGACGAAGACAGACCCTCGGCCACATAGGTGCCTTGGACGCGAATATCGAACTCGACATGTCCGCGCACCCTCGAAGGGCTATTAAGAAGTGTGTCGAAGATATCATCGTCGGACCGGGAATGGATGAATCGTGACATCCATCGTTGCGTGGAGCCGCTGAGCACATCCGGACGCTTGTTTGGGGTCGAGAAAAGCAGTCGCTCCACATCATCGGGCGTGCCCTTGCTATTATTAGGGCTGAGCTCAGGCGTCCGCGGAGGCTCGGGAATATTCTCCTTGTTGGCTTCCGAGTACGCCACCAGTGCCGTCTCGTTATCGGATTTGTCGCTGGATTTGTCGCCGGACTTGTTAGTCTTGCTGGACCGGCGGTTAAGCTGCGACATCGTCAGCGGCTCCAACACGCCTGGCTCCAACACACCTGGATCCAGCACACTCGGCTCCAGTAGTTCGGAGACCTCGGGTGAGTCCTGGAGCACCGGTTTCGGAGCCTCCTGGGACTTTTCCTGGATCGTGTCCGGAGCCGTCTCAGGCTCATGCTCTGATGTGGAAACTGGCGGGTTTGGCTGGCAGTCCACTGGTGTTGCTGGAGAGCTACCAAATGTAGGCACCGTTGCTGGCCCACGGTAGCAGTCACTTCCTGCGCTGCTAGGCCGTTCGGGGCGTTCAAGAGAGCTTGGCTCCGCCGAGTTACCCCGACCAGCGGGCTTGTAGACCCGAGCCTTTCTATCCCACAGCTTATGCGGCCGCATGGTGCCGTTTTTCTTGTGAAATAGGCCACAAGCATTGCAGAGAATCATCTGCTTGCCATTAGTCGTCACTCTTCTCCAGGAAGAGGTGTGGATGGCACCGCAGTTCTCGCAGAACGTGGGTACGTCGCCGTTGCAGACAGCCTTGAATAATCGTTGATCGATCCGCGCACGGCGTTTCGCGGTTACGTCCATACGGCCGTCAATTTCCGGGCGATCGGACCGCAGGTCAGTGTGGAGCTCGGATCCTAGCTCGGACCGCATCTCCGACTGAAATTCGGACCGGGCGTCTGAGGGCTCGAGCCGACCGTCGGGCACATCATCGTCTACAGGAGTGCCTGTCAAGTCAGTACTACCTCGGGGGTTGACCGATATAGTTGCGCTTTTGACGGCGGGGCTAGCAGACCTCTGCGGGAGGTCGGCGCACGTGCTGCTGTGATACGCAGGCACAGCTCTAGGTGGCGATGACGGGGGGTTCAGATTCAGGGAAGTGAAGCGGGCCTTTGGAGGGATTCGTTTGATATTATGCAGCTCGTTCCGGTATAATCCGCTTCGGGGCGCAGGAGGTGACGATGGAGGAATAAACTGGGACCGCCCATTGCCAGTACGTTTGAGCGAAATATGAGAGGGTTCGCTAGCAGGAGTGGCAGCCACCGGTGCCATTGCATGGGCAGCTGGCGTGTGTGACGACTGCGGGTGTCCAGCATGCATCGTAGGGGGTGCCTGTGTCTGCCCTTGCGTCTGTGTGTATGCTTGAGGATATGCGGGCGTGCCGGGCACATGTATTGAGTTGCCATGGAGAGAATGGCTGTGCGGGGCGCTTGAGCTCGGATAGGGCGCCTGCGAGCTAGGCAGACTGGAGCTGGACGCACTCTCGCTCGGGGTCATGGCCTCCATTTCCGGCAACGCAGCTTGAGAGAAGGTCCGTTTGAGAGCCAGTGGAGTAAAGTGAAGTTGCACTTCGACCATTCGAGCGCAGAGGGCAGTGCTACAAAGCCGACCCGACACGTATTGTCGAGCAGGGCCAATCGCCTTACGTTCATAGGCACCAATATAAGGAGACAGTTTGCCGTGAGCCAGCAGCGGCAATTCTTTTTCTGAGTAGTCCACAGAGTACACGCTATAATCAGAAACGTGGGTGAGATCTGCGAGCTCGGGCGAGACATGCAAAACTTGCTCAATACACGCCGACAGGTCGACCATGGCGATGGTTTGGCGCGCGTCCAGGTGGACGGTGAGCGGCTCTGCAGGTTTGGCAAGACATTTTTGAGAACGGGCTTTGTCGAAAGTGTAAAGAAGCTTGACCGGGATTTGGCGGGCGCGAAATCCGGCTGCAACTTCCATGGTGGTGGGCGACACGAAGTGACGAGAGGCGACGCGTCCGTAATTAAATTGGGACAACACCTGCAGGCTTGACGCGCTTTGCTGCAGGTCGGGAGAATGCGGCGGAGTCAAAGGTGTCAGAGTGGCGAAACCGGGATCTGGATCAAAATTGGAATCTGTCTCGCTGGTATCTGGGCTCCAAGTCGGGCTCCAAGTTGAGTCAAGAGACTCTGACTCTGGCCCGTCAATGAACAGACCCAAAGGATCCTCGAGAGCTATTTCAGGGCACGGGCTGGTTGCCCAATTGGGAGAATCGCGATGACTATACTCGGCCCTGCTGCCGGGGTTTGGGAGGTAAGGGTAGGGGTTGGTATGCACAGCCGTGGCCATTGTTTTGATGGTCAAACGTGAGGAAATGGTTTGGAGAAAACTTGGCTATAGTTGGGAAGGCCCTCAATTCTAGGAAAAGTGATATGTAAAAAGAAGAGTTGGTGTTGGGAAGAGTCAGCATATATACCCCCTGCTGCCTCTCCCCGCCCGAAACCAGGCTCCAAACATGCCTATAGGTGCGGGGAGGGTAACTATACCGCAGTCCCAAAAATGTGATAGATCACATTCCCCACATCCACCTTGTTTTCGCGTTCACTATATAATTACCCGCGCTAGTAATCGGTCGTCCTTCGTGATATTGTGTTTACCGCCAACCCCGCCAGGCCAAACCACCCACACCCCGAACAACTAAACCCAGCACGACCCGCTTCCTAAATCACACACCATCGAAGCTCAGATGCCGATAACTGTATTTTCTGAGGGAAGATTAAAAGGCTTGGATACCCTTCGATCACGAGTAGAGAACACGCCGGCCACATTCATGGTCGATGATGGCGATCTCGAGTGTGGCAATGACAAGGTGCGGCAGGCGCAGATCCAGTTCCTACATTCTCAAAGCCTGGGCTCTGATGCCTGTGTCGAGAGTTTTCTTGAATTTGAAGAGTTTGACTTGGCAGCACAATGGCTCAATAATGAGCCGCTGGGCTTCCAGCCCTACATTGTGTCTGTGGACGACGGCTCGCTGTTCTCGCTGGACGAGAGTAAGGAAAGCGACGACGCCGACCTCAACCAATCCATTGATAGCCTGATTTCTCAGGAGGCCCGGTCTCGCGGCCTTTTGCTGCCGACTGTTCATGAAGATGATGAGACTGAAAGCTTGCGCGTGCCTAGCCGCGGGCCAAGCGTGCGTAACCTGGCCATACAGAGCCCAAGCATGCTGAGCTTGAATATGTACAGCCCGAATCTGCCAAGTCCGACTATTCAGAGCCCTACTCTACCCGGCGGGGAGAATTTTCAGAAGGAGTTCATGATAACTAGACAATTCGTCACCACCACCGTCGAGAAGGTGTTTGCACCGTCTGGACCTAATCCCCTCAGTCTGAGTGCCTCGCTCGAATCGCTGGCAATGCCATCTCCTCCGCGCGAGAAAGAGGCTCCTGCACGGCCAACTCTGCGGGCGCGGCCGAGCATTCTGCACAAATGGGCAGCCAAATGGAAAGCGCATTGATGCTGGCAAGGGCTTCCTCAATATCATCGTGTTTATATATTTTCAGGGGGTCTGCTGAGAGGCACCAAAGTGCCGAAGTCGCCGCCGAGAGCGACAAGACCCCAACCGAGAATGCTGCTTTTCAATTATGTATTTATCTAGTCTAATCATGTTAGTTACAATTACTGGTTGGTCACCTCTTGGTGGCTAGTTGTCTAGTAGTTGGTCACTTAAGAGATAATGGCTGGTTTATCTTTACTCAAATGGTGCCTGGTAGCTGGTAATAGACTGTTGACTGCTGGTCAATGGCTGCCGGTTCAGGCTAGCGCTGCTTATGGCGACGGTTGTCAGCTAATGTGGGGATCAGTCATGACAGTCCCGACACGGAAGCTCAACAACGGCAAGGAGATCCCTAGCATTGGCTTCGGCGTGTATCTGATTCCTATTTTCGACACGGCTGCGGCCGTTGAGAAGGCTCTAGAAACTGGTTACCGGGTCATTGACAGTGCTGCTTGTTATGGCAACGAGGCCCAGTGCGCCGAGGGTATAGTCAAGTACCTTGCCGAGCACCCTGAAACGAAAAGAGAAGATATTTTCTACACTTCTAAAGTATGGGAGCCCGATTACGGCTATGAGTCAACGAAAAAGGCTGTGGATGCTTCGTTGGAAGAGGTCAAGGATCTGGGTTACATTGACCTGTACCTCATCCACAGCACCAAGGGCGGCAAGCAGGTGCGGCTGGACACCTACAAGGCATTGCAGGAAGCGGTAGACGAAGGCAAGGTCAAGAACATTGGCGTATCCAATTGGGGCGTTAAGCACCTCGAGGAGCTTTTTGCTTGGGACGGTTTGCGGACCAAGCCAGTGATCAACCAGATCGAGTTGAGCCCGTGGCTTCAGCACCGCGACATTGTCGAGCTTTGCCGCAAGCATGGCATTGCAGTGGCTGCTTTCTCACCACTCACGGTGGGGCAGAAACTCAAGGACGCGACAGTTGTTAAGCTGGCTGAAAAATACGGCAAGACGCCGGCCCAGATCCTGCTGCGCTGGTCGGTGCAGTATGGCGCAGTGCCGCTGCCCAAGAGTGTTCACGAGGCGCGGATGAAAGAGAATATCGATATTTTCGACTTTGAGTTGTCGCCGGAAGACTTTGAGGGCCTCGGCGACCCATCAGCCTACCTCATCACCGCCCCTGGCTGGGATCCTACAGTCTGGGATTAGCTTGTTAGGAACGAGCTAACGGCATGCTAGGAGCATGTTGGGGCCAGTTCAAAGCCAGTTAAGAGCCACCTGGCAATAGTAGTATCTTTGTATGTAACTATTTGCAACGCACAGCGCGCTCAATCCTGATCCCAGTTGGGGTTGTTTCTAGGAATGGCAGGGCCGCCCGACTTCTTGGCCATGATGATCTGGTCTACAGACAAAATGGTGCAGGCGGCCTGCGTGGCCAGCTCGACGGCCGACTTCTTGGCCAGAGCGATATCGAAAATGCCCTTCTCGCGCGCATCAAGTGTACCCGTCTCGGTCGCACTCTCAATGTCCACGCCCGCAGCAGTACCCTTGGAGTGAGCCGCATACAGTTGCGCCAGAGTTTCAGTACCATCCAAGCCCGCGTTCTCAGCAAGTGTGCGAGGAATGACCTCGAATGCCAAGCCATAGGCACGGATGGCATGGGCAATAGTGCCCGGTGTCTTCTCGGCCTCCTCACCGACAGCGGCAGCAATCGATATTTCGGCACTACCGGCTCCAGGCACCATCTTGGTGTCTTTGGTAAGGGCCTTGACGGCATTAACACCGTCGTCAATGGCCCGCTCAACATCGTCCAGCAGGTTCTGCGTCGCGCCGCGCAGCACAATCGTGGCGGTGCGGGTATCTGTCTTTTCCTGCTGGAAAATAGTGACGCGGTCGCTGCCAATCTCAACAGTCTCAACGGTATCGATTACACCCAGGTCTTCCTCGGTAGGCACCTTGAGCTTAGGCAGCGGTGTGGCACCAGTAACGCGAGCCAGTCGCTGAAGATCGAACTTGGACGCGATCTTGAACACAAGAATGCCATGACGGTTGAGGTAATGCAGCGTCAGTGCGCCCACGCCTGATCCAGCAATCACAACCTTGACGCCAGCCGTCTCTGCGAGATCGCGAGCCAGCTTGTCAATGTGTTCCTCCTCGCCCTTGGAGAAGTCAAGCATCTCCTTGGCCGAGTGAAGCAGCACAGTTCCCTTGGTCTCGGTTTGCGAGATATCCACGGGAGCGGTGTAAATGGCGATCTTGGCATCTTTGGCACCCTTGACAGTGCCCTCGGGCTCGCTGTTGAATACCATGCCCTTGATAACCTTGGAAGCTTCGAGACTGGAACCCATGATCTTGACCACACGAATATTATCGATGTTGAAGTTGCGCGGGTTCTGGGGCATCACATACGCCACGGCATCGGCCACGAGCTCGGCCAGCAGGTCCTCGTTGCCAGCCTGCTTGGGAGCAATGACGGGCGCCAGCGCACGCTGCAGCTGCTCGCGCTCCTTGAGGTCCGTCAGCTCGGTGGTCGCCTGCGCGTCCAGCGCGGCCAGCGCATACTTGAGTGCGGTCTCATAACCCTGCACAATCTCGCTAGCGGTCATACCAATGCGCAGCAGGTTTTCGGCCTGGTTGAGCAGCTCGCCGGCAAGCACTACCACCAAGTTGGACGCGTCGCCCATCTCGGCCTCCTGCTGCTGGCTGGCCATCACAAGTACCTTCGCAGCAGGGTGGACGATCTCCAGCTCGCGCAAAATAGTGCCAGCATCACTGGTCAAGAAGATCTTCTGTAGGTGGTTGACAATGATCTTATTACGGCCGGAAGGTCCCACAGACGTGCGTACCATCCCGGCAATCTCACGGATCGCAGCAATATTACGGTTCACCACGCCATCCTCGCTGGCGTGCGACTGAACTCCCTGCTTGAACAGCCCGGCATTAGGCGCCGCCGGCATCTTTAGCGACGACATGTTGTTACTAACCTTCTGCTCGGTTCCACCTTAAGTCTCAGCTAAGCTCCCTCCCAAGCACCACCAGGCCCACATTCTAGCCACAGCCCTACACTACTACCAGCCGTCAGCTATGTCCCAAAAGCAGCACTAGCATTTACATCAGATAGCGGGAGGTCCAAACTCGGTGTGTAACTACTAAGCTTGGGCAGCCCTCTAGCACCACCATGGACCCCATCCAAACACTCAACCAGATCTTTCCCACCCCAGAAAGTCTGGATAATATCGAAGAAGCAAGCGACTATGTCGAGCTGTGCAGTCAGTTTCTTAAATTCCAACTTGCTAATGCGCTGAGCCAGAACCACGGCGACGCTCGCGACGCTGCCATCAAGGCCCCCGCGCAATTAAATCAGTTGGCTGCAGAAATGCGTGAAATGCAGCAGGTGGGCTCTCAGACTCGCGCAGATGTGCACAAAATGACCAAAGATATCAAGCAGCTCGATAAAACAAAGGATAATCTTGTGCAGTCTGTGACCATGCTCAAGCGGCTACAGATGCTGGCCAAGGTATACTCGCAGCTCGAGTACCTTCTGAAGAACAGACAATACCGTGAAATGGCCCAAACAGTGTCAGTTGCGAGCGAGCTGATGGATCATTTTCGGCCCTTTCGGTCTCTGCCGCAGGTTGCCGAGCTGAGCCAACGCATTGGCGAAATTCAGACGCTGATTTTCGAGCAGATCCAAGCCGACTTCAAGGAGGTAGTGGGTGGCAAGCCAGACCCCAGTAATGGTGGGCTCGCATACGCGTGCCAAGCTCTCGATAGCCTGGAATTTAGCAAGGACCATCAGGCCCGAGACAAGCTCATCAAGTGGTACTGCGGCACACTCTTGAAAGAGTACAATGAAATTTTCAGGGTCGGTGATGAGGCCGGCTCGCTAGAAAATGTCGGCAGGCGCTATGGCTATCTCAAAAAGGTGCTTCACCAGCACGGCGAACACGAACAGATCTTTGCCAAGGACTGGCATGTCGGCAAGCATCTAGCCCAGTATGCGTGTGACAGAACCAAGCAGGATATCTCGGTGCTATTAGAACAATTTAGCACATCGCGAGCTGACGTACAGCTGCTACTTACCACATTGCATGAAACGACCGAGTTTGAGCAGTACCTTGGTCGCAAATTTGGCCAGGGCTTTGTAGGGGCGATCTCACCTGTGTTTATGCCCTACCTCTCGGTATGGATCGACTACCAGGACCGACAGCTTAGCCAAAAAATCCAGGGCTTCAGTAACTATGTGCCGGGACAAGCTCCTCCCGAAGAAGGCGAGCCACGGGCCGACGTGATCCCCAGCAGTGCAAACTTGTTTATTTATTACCGCCAGGTCTTAGCCCAAATGGCCAAGATGTCTACTGGAGAACCGCTATTACTTCTTTCGGGTGTCTTTGCAAAGTGGTTGTCCGTGTATAGTACCAACGTGCTCATGCCCTACATTCCCGAGGTTGTCAATGCCGACGATGATCTGGCTATTATTGACATGGTGTTGAAGACTGCAGACTATTGTATGGCCACTACCAACCAACTTGAGCAAACAATTGCCGAGCAGCTTGAGGCGCCGCTAGCCGAGCGTCTAGACATGGAGCGGCCTCGCGAGGCGTTTATTGCCGTGGTCAACAAATGCCTGGCTGCACTAGTCGACTACGTCGAGCGGCGCAGTGAAGGTTCTTGGCGTGAGATGGCGAACATTGACTGGGGCCATATTAATCGGGTAGGCGACCAGAGTTTGTACGTGTCACACCTTTGTGCCGTCGTTAAAGACAGCACCAAACAAGTGCTTGCACACGTACATCGACCGGCCCATGCGCGCCTAGTTTGTGACCGCATTGTAGAAGCAATCTCGCTGGCTTACTTGACGGCCGGAATGCGCACAAAGCCGGTGCGGGAGCCCGCGGCGGAGCAGATGTTGCTCGACCTTTACATGCTCAAAGGAGCACTTTTGGAGCTGCTGTCGCTATCCCCAGAGTACGAGGGCAAGCCTGAAAAGCTCGAAGCATACCGGCAGGTTGCCACCAAGACCATTGCTCGGGTCGAGAATGTGTTCAAGCTACTGCTCAACCAGATCGATCCTGCCGACTCATTTGTGCGCAACTACATGGTCCTTGTGGGCGATCGTTCGGTAGCCAATTTCCGCAAGATCCTCGAAACCAAGGGCGCCCGCGTGATGAACAAGAGTGTGGAAACATTTCGACTACTCTCATCGCAAAACTACGAACTTATTCCTGAGTCGCCCTTGTTGGCAGCCGTACAGCTCAACCGGCCGCCGCGGGCCCGTTCGCCGAATCCCCCGGCAAATGAGGCCGTGTTTAGGCTAAACGAAAACTTCAAGAGATTTGGCGAATTCCTTCGCAGAGACCAAGGCAGCCCTCTCAGAAGATAACCTGCACTGAATACACCCTAGTCTAGTAGAAGAAGATGTTAATGTAGCTTGTGGCGACGCGAGTCGTCTACTAAGGTCTAATTCAGGGTTACGGGAAGCTACTTTCGAGCTGCTGGCTGCTTCAAGCAGTCTAGCCGCGCTCGACGGTCTGGCCAATCTAGCCATTCTAGCCCTGGTCTAGAGGCTAGTTTAGGGTAATAAATATCAAGCATCATCGATCAGGAGGTACTCGGTAGGGCTCGACCCCACTCGGATCGAGTCTTTAGCAAGCAACTCGACGTAGCGCATGCTGGGAATGCGTTTGCCGTTCAATTGGATACCTGACGGCGAGGCCAGGTCGAGAATGTAAAGCTTTACCGGTCCATCATCGGACTTGCGAAACTGGAGGGCCGCATGCTGTGGAGCTGCCGACTCGTGCTCTACGCGAATATCACTGTCAGAGGCACTGCCAAGCAAATAGAAGCTCCGGTGGTCAAGCTGGATTGTATCGAGAATGTCATCGTGGTCTTTGAACGTGTACAGCCTGTGGTGACAGCCGGCAGGAGGATCACTGCGGTCTGCGGGCTCAACATATTTATCCATGCTAACCAGTCCTTTGGCCTCAGCGTCCTCGTTCAGGACTCCCGACGGCTTGTATTGTGGCTCTTCACGGGCAGGAGATGCATCGATGCGGGGTGAAGCGCGGGAAGAACCTGGTGAGCTATTAGAGCGCATGCGGCTGCGAAGTAGATTTATGCGTTTAGCTGCCGGTCCGCTTGAATCTATTCGCGGAACTTCTTCGCTTTTCACCGGTTCCTCGCTAAATCGTTTCATGGTTATGGTAAGACCCTCGGCAGCTTCCCTTCTTGTTATGCCCCTGCCCAGGGCAGGTGCATAATTGCTGAACCTGGGGTAGCTAAAGGCAGTCGGTCATGCAGTTGATATAAGCCTATGGCCCATTATAATCAACCACGAGAAAAGTAAACACGTAACTAATAACTAAAACGAATGAAAGTGATCTATGAATGCTAATGCTATTTAATGAAAATGAACTTAATCAATGCGCAAAATCTTCCTCAGTGATCTTGTACTCCTGGCACATGGCATGGAACGCCGTGGTGGGATCCTTGAACAACTCGTGTGGAGCTCCCATCTCGGCAATTCGGCCAGCATCCATCACCACAATCTGATCATAGTGAAGGATAGTAAGTAGACGGTGGGCAATACACAGAATGGTGCAGGATGCAAACTCCTTACTGATAGTGGCCTGGATCATGCGGTCCGTGTCGAAATCAACCGTAGCGGTTGCCTCATCCAGAACAAGAATCTTGGACTGCCGAACCATCGCACGAGCAAGCGTCAGTAGCTGACGCTCGCCGAGACTCAGGTTCGAACCGTCACTATCAATCTTGGTCTCCAAATGGAACTTGTGGTCGGGACTAACTTTGCCAGCAACAATCTCATTCTCGCGAATGACTCCCGACCGACGAAGCGCATCCCACAGCTCCACATCCGTATGCTCATTGAACGGATCCAAATTGAACCGAATCGTTCCCTGGAACAGAACCGGTTCTTGAGGAATAATCGACAGCTTCTGGCGGAGGTCACCTAGGCCAATGTTGGCAATGTCCACGTCGTCAATAACGATGCGGCCATCGGAAACTTCGGTCAAGCGGAACAGCGCGCTCAAAATGGTCGACTTTCCGGCTCCCGTACGCCCGACAATACCAATTTTCTCGCCGCCCTTGACGCTCAAACTCATATCATCAAGCACAAGGGGGAGGTTTTCACGGTACCGCAACGACACGTCCTCGAACTTGATGCTGCCCTTCTGGGGCCACTCTGCAGGGGGCTGAGTAGCCTCGATGTGATAGGGAGCCTCTTGGGGAATCGAATGCGCCAATTCATGCAGCCGCTCCACCGAGTTCATCTGGTTCTCCAGCTCAGCAAACATTGGCAACATCATTGCCACCGAGATGGAAACACTAGGCAGAAGTGTCAACAGCATACCAACCGTCGAAGGAGAAAGGTTGAACACCTGGAAAACTGCTAACATGATTGTGAGCAACGACACAACCTGCGTACTGACAATCACCCGAAGGGCCAGCCAGTATTGCGTCGCGGTAAGCAGGCGGAACGAGTAGTTCATATCGTCAATGCGCACATTCAGCTCATTGGAGAGGAATCCTTGGCGACGGTAGGCAAGAATTACGGACAGTCCACTGACCGTCTCCATGACCAGCGAAAACATCTTGCTGCGGAATAGCGAGTTGATACGCTTAAGCTCGCGCGACGTGGCCCGATAGTAGTTCAACACCACCAAACTTGTGAGGAGGATAGGAATGAGCGCCAGAATAACCCATGGCACGTACACAAACACAACCACAAGCGACGCAATCAGCATGCTGGAACTAAATAAGAACATGCGCAGCTGCATATACAATTGCGTATCAAGGTTGGCAGTGTCGTCAGTGAACCGGTTGATGATGCGACCCAAAGGTGTGCTATCGAAATAAACCATGGGCGCGCGATAGATATTTTCCACAGCAAGATTATGCAGTTTGGAGGAAGAATTGAAACAGAAAACACACACCGACACGGCCAGGCACAAAAAGAATGCCATTCGCAGGGCAATGATCAAGCAGTAGATGCCAATATAAAAGCCATTGGAGTCGTTAAACCGGTCAGATGTCCAGAAGTTTAGCCACACCGTCTGCATAACGGTGCCAGTTGCAACACAAGCAGCAAACACCACAATGAACCCAACAAACGCGATACCGATGCGCGAGCCCGAGTTGAGGTACGAAAATACAATGTTGCCAGTGACCCGACCCCGTGCGCGCTCTTCACTCTGCATAAGCTTGGCATCCGCGCTCGGGCCCGTGGGCCGCGATAGTTGCTTGACAACCTCAGAGGCTAGTGTAGCCGCCGAGCTAGCCGACGTCGCCGACGTGGTGCGGTAAGCCTCAACTTGATCATCCGCATACTCGGTCGCATCCACGGGCTCATCTTCACTATCCTCTTCCTTGGCGTTAATACCAGTGAGATACATCTCTTTAAATGCCGGGTTCTCGACCTGCAGCTCGCTTAGAGTACCGACAATGGCGTGACCATCTCCAGGCATATAGACGATACGGTCGGCATGTTCAAGCAATTTCAGGTTGTGAGTCGCCATGATACGAGTACTGGTCTTGACGTAGCCGTCGATACACTTCTTGAAGATATGGTTTGCCACTTTACCGTCCACAGCGCTAAGCACATCGTCGAGAAGAATAACATCCCCTCCGTTGTAAATGCAACGGGCCAAAGCAATGCGGGCCTTTTGACCACCACTCAGAGTGATACCACGCTCGCCGACCTCGCTAAAGTCACGGGCAGGAAAGTTCTGGAAATCAGACTCGAGACTGCAAACGTGGACAACCTTGGCGTAACGCTCGGCCTCATAAGGTTTTCCAAATAGAATATTGTTGCGAATAGTATCGTTTTGAGACCACGTAGACATGACGCTGCTCACGACGCCATCGAGCTTGACTGTGCCCTTCTCCTTAGAAATATTGCCAAGGATCGCGGATAGCAATGTCGACTTGCCGGAACCGATACTGCCAACGACCATCAACAGCTCTCCCTTGCGAACAGTGAGATTAATGTCCAGCAATCCAGGGAACTTCTTAGCACCTGCGCGCTCCAACTCGCGACCCCCGACTTCTGTTTCCTTGTCGTCATAGAACTCGTCCTCAACTGGTGAGCGGTGAGGTCCCAGCATGGCGGCGGGTGTTTCGGCTGCCTCTTGCTCAACCTGTCGCTTGCTTAGCCGCAGCCGGTTGCGCCACCGCCGCTTGGACGCCTTAGTTGTGGGTACCGACTCGACGTCCCACTTGAAGTAGCCATCGTGAATCTCCACCGAGTCCTTGCCAAGGTCGACATTTTCGACATAGGTAGGCTCTTCGGGGGCGCGGAAAAAGTCATTGAGACGCACGAGAGATGCATACGCATCCGCATGTGAGGTCAATCCCTGCGAGAACATCATCGTATAAGGAATAAACAGCTGGAATAGAGTAAGTGAGGGAAACACCTGTGCAGGGTTCAAGTTCTTGCCCAGGACAGTGCGGATAGCAAATGACAGGACACCAGCGAATGTAGGCATTGACGTTAGCATTGCATCCGTCAATCCCTCCAAAAGACCGAGCCGCTTAAGAAATCCAGCCTCCTTGGCGCGGGCCTTGGAAATCAGCTTCACAAACGAGTCTTCCCAGCCATAAAACTTGATGACCCGCATATTCTCTACCGTTTCGCGAACAGCTGCAATGCGGCGATCAGCAAACGGCAAACTGCGTTTACGGAACATGGTGATGAGCCGCGACAGCACAAAGTTAACCACGACGCCGATTAATACCAAGGCACAACCAGCTAACGCCGCCACACCGATATTGTGAACTAGCAATCCAAGGGTACCACCAAACGCAGGCAGAAAGAACACCACCAATGGCGTCCATCTTGACGCCATAAAGATCCGGTTGGTATCAGTGGTGATCAAACTGGTAATCTTGCTGGCAGGGTACAATTGGCGGCCCTGAGGCGACAATCTCACCACTTTTTGGTAGATGGCAGTAATCAGCATAGTGCGGCACAATTCCGCATAGTAACGAGTATAGTAGCCCATCCAAATCAAGCAGATCTGGAAGCTAAATGAAACAAGTGTGTTGCCAATACAGTAACCCACAGCAGGGCCATGATTGGTGGTGGTTCCATAGTACAGCTCTTCAACAGCCTCGATCATAGACCGCGAAATCAAAGACATGCCAAGCTCACCTCCAACATACAACAAAGTCAAGATCATACAGAGAATAATGTGGTAGCGAAGTGCATAGAGCATAGCCCAAAACTCTTGATAAGGAATGCCACCTTCAGCCTTGTACTTATCAAGGCGTTTGTTGAAATCCTTGAGACGGTATTCATTTTTCAACCGTTCAGGGATTCTCCAAACATCATTGATCTCGAGAATCCGGTTGTAGCCTGTGCGCATAAGTGGGCTTAGCCAAGACCAAGTGACCTTGGAAATGAAATTGGCTGTTTCTTCAGGTGAACGCTCTCGTTCAGCTGGAATTGGCTTCAGCTTTCGAGATGCCAAGAGGAACCGCATGAGGCGATTGTGTTCGCGAGCCACAGGTACCGCCGCCGTCTCATCCGAATTATCACTCGACACTATCGAGGACTCTTGAGTAGCAGACTGAGGAGTCTTTTCGTCGGCCATCTTGAACAGATATCAAGATCGAGTTACTTGAATAAGTAAACCTTGTGCCGGGTTATCAAGGCGAGTGTTATCGCGATGAAGAATGGTGCCGTGCGTGCAGGGTTTAATCGGCTTACTGCATGCATGCATGCATATGTCAGGCGCCGTTGGCCACCCAAGTCACGTGCACAATAAGCTAAACTTGGCCTGTCCCAAGTGGCTGCGGCAGGGAAGATGGTTAGAAGCAATTTATATAGGGTAAGGGTGATTCTCGAAATCAGAGTCCAACCTTCCACCAGAGATAGAAGGGCAAGGGTGAAAAATAACTTTTGATCATCTACTGTGAGTTGAGTCAAAAAAAAAGTGAGATGGCTCCAAAGGTGAACCGAAAAACTAAAATAGCCGCAGACAATGCGGCCTTGGAAACTTTGGCTGAATCGGTCAAGAACTTTGATGAGGAGGAACTGTCCAAGATAAAGAAATTCGATGAACTGCCGCTGTCGACGGATACTCAAAAGGGCCTTCGAGCAGCCCACTTTAAGAAACTGACTGGCATCCAAAAAGAAGCGATTGTGCCTGCTTTGCAAGGCCAGGACGTTCTTGGAGCCGCACGTACAGGCTCGGGCAAGACGCTGGCGTTTTTGATCCCAATTCTGGAGCGGCTACACGCCGAAAAATTCACGCAAATGGACGGTCTTGGTGCGTTGGTGATCACACCCACTCGCGAGCTGGCAAGTCAGATCTTTGATGTTTTGAAAAAGATTGGTAAATACCAGTCTTTCTCTGCTGGTCTGCTGATTGGCGGCAAGAATGTTGGTATGGAAAAGGAGAGACTCTCCCGACTTAATATTCTAATTGCAACCCCCGGCCGGTTGCTACAGCACATGGATGAAAGTCCTGGCTTTGATGCATCGAATTTACAGGTGCTGGTTTTGGACGAGGCCGACCGCATTTTGGATATGGGTTTTAAGAAGACGCTGGACGCCATCATTGAGAACCTGTCCCCTGAGCGGCAAACCCTGCTGTTCTCGGCGACGCAGACAAAATCTGTCAATGATCTAGCTCGATTGAGTTTGGACAAGCCAAAATACATTGCTGTGGATGCCGATAGTCAGATTTCCACTCCTAAAGGCTTGGAGCAGTTCTATACGGTGGTTCCCCTCGGCGAAAAGCTGGATATGCTGTGGTCATTCCTTCGATCACATACCAAGAGCAAGATTCTGGTGTTTTTATCGTCGTCCAAGCAGGTTCGATTTGTTTATGAAGCGTTCAGGCGCATGCGTCCTGGTATCCCGCTGCTGCATCTGCATGGCCGACAAAAACAAACCGCTCGTCAAGAAGTGACCGAGCAGTTCTCTCGCGCCCGTTCTTCGTGCTTGCTGTCGACGGATGTTGTAGCTCGTGGTATTGATTTTCCGGAAGTCGACTGGGTTATCCAGTTGGATTGTCCCGAAGATACGGCCACTTATATCCACCGTGTCGGGCGGTCTGCGCGCGCTGGCAAGACTGGCCGGGCTTTGTTGCTACTCAATTCCAGTGAGGAGTCATTTGTCGCCAATCTGGAAGCTCGCAAGGTGCCGATCGCCAAGCTGACCGTGAGGGAGGCCAAAAAGACAACGATTCAGCCCGATCTGCAGGCGCAATGTTTCCAGGATCCCGAGCTCAAGTACCTTGCTCAAAAGGCGTTCATTTCGTATGTGCGATCTATTTATCTGCAAAAGGACAAGGCTGTTTTCGATGTTGAGTCGCTGCCTCTTGAAGAGTTCGCCAAAAGTTTGGGGCTGGCCAGTGCCCCCAACGTCAAAATCAAGGGAGGAAACAGCCGCCACGATAACAAGAACCAACCGCGGGCGTTGCGGGAGCCGGCTCCTGATAAGCCTGAGAAGGTGCGGACCAAGTACGACCGGATGTTTGAGCGACAAAACCAGAATGTGCTTTCCGAGCACTACCAGAAGCTTGCCCGTGGCCAGGACAATAGTGATGAGGAGGATGATTTCATGACCATCAAACGGCAAGGTCACGATATTGAGGAGGAGAAGGTTCCTCAGCTTGTCTCGGATATGCCTGACTCGAAGCGGTCGGCCAAGCGGGCTTTATCCAAAAAGCAGTCACTGGCGTCCAAGGGTAATCCAACTAAGCTTGTGTTTGACGACGATGGCCAGGCTCATCCGTTGTACGAGCTTGAGGACGAGGATGCTTTCCACCGGGCTGGTCCTGCCGAGGAGCAGCGACAACAGTTTGTTGCTGGCGAGACCGAGGAAATGGTTGAACGTGATGTGGAGGACAAGCAGGCGGTCAAGGACCGTCGGCAGGAGAAAAAGCGACGACGCAAGGAACTGGAGCGGCTGGCGATGGCTGGCAGCGACGGTGAGAGTGATAGCGAGGTGGTTGTGCGGCTACCCTCGGAGGACGAGTACGAGTCTGAGCCCGAGGAGCAGCCCAAGCCTGCCAAGCGTGCCAAGCCCAGCAAATCGTCTGTGCTGGAAGTTGATGAGCCCGAAACTTTGGAGGATTTGGAGGCTTTATCTGCTCAGCTACTGCGGAGATAGTCCTCTCATGAATAGTTTTAAAGTTGAGTGTAATACTAATTTATGTTAATGAGGCCCCCAGGGTAGCGCAGTAGCATACAAGGAACGCAGTGGCAGTGACTAAATGGGACGTAGACAACAGGCAATAGGCGGGAGGCAGTGATAGTAGGAAGCAACATGGGAACAAGGCAATATCTAACGAGTCAATTTGTTCAATTGCGTATTCACCTATCTATCAGTCACCCAATTGAGACGGTGAATGCTCAATTGGTTGCTATGCATGCATTCCAGGATACCCGAATGTGAGAATGTTTAAAAGGTACTTGAAAGGGTGAGAAATGATCCAGTCGGCTCAAGGAGACTTGCTCGGAAACGCATCGTTGTTGGCCCGGGGACTGCTTTGGACAGTAGGATGGAGATCAAGGGGCGTGCCGCCGCCGATCAGCGACGACGTCCGTCGGCGATTGGGCTTGCTGCCCGTAGGAATGGGGATGCTGCTGTCAGCTACAACGGCCTCTTCATTATCCTGAACAGGCTTGTCGTCGGTGGGCTTGGAATTGCTCGCGTTCTTGAGATCGGAACCTAGATTCAAAAAATTGGGGCTGGCCATGATGACTGTGGGGAGAAGATGGGGGAGGGTTATGATGTGGTACTCGGGACGTGGGGAGCCCGGTGCTGACCATGCAGCCACCTGCAGGCCCTGTCAGCCCTAGCTGGGCGATGCGGATGCAGATGACCGGGTGATAAGCTGCACTATTCAACCGTTCCACTGTTCGACTTCTCATCTAGTCGTCAGCAATAGCAGCAGCAACAGCAAATCAGTCTATGTCATATATATAATCTTAAACTAAGACTGGTCCATTTCGTCCTGGTCAGCCGGCTGATCAGGCTGTGTGCCGGTAGTGGCAGAGGTGGTGTGCTCGGTGGGGTGAGAGGCATCTGCATCGGCTGCATTGGCCGCGCTGCCCGCCTCGGATTGAGCAGGTTCGGTAGCAGTGTGCTCGGTGGTCTCGGTTTCGGCAGCGTCGCCCTCGGCGGCGTCGGTTGCAACCGCGTGCGAGGGACGGCCCGGAGAATCGAGCTTGTCCAGCCAAGGAGCCACCTCCTGATCCTCGAGAATGGTAAACTCGGTGTCTTTGCCTACAATAGCCACCGACGTGTTTTTGAACGTCAGCTCCTTGTCTTGAGGCAGCGTGTCGCGCAAAGCAATCAGGCCATGCACCACCAACTCCTCCAAACTGGCGTCAGGCAACTCATCCATGGTACGCTCAAGGTAGGTGCGTGACGCCTGCGAGCGCGCACCAATGGCCGAGCCAACGTATTCAAGCATGGATCCTGAGGGTAGAAACTCGTACAGATGCGGGCCGGTCTCGTCGTAGCCCACAACCAGCAAGCCCACGCCATAGGGCCGGCGGCCATACTGCTGGGTGTTTGTTTGCGCCTTATCGGCAATCGAGCTCACGGCCTTGTAAACAGGAAGCGCCCGATCATACAGCAGCCGGTTCTGGATGCTGAGAGTACGCAGATGGTTGGACAGCAGCCGGGCGTCGGGCGCCAGGCCAGCAAGCGCCAGGCCCATGTGGTCGTCAATGCGGATGATTTTCTTTTGATACGAGCCCAGCTCTTCTGCGTTGCGCTTGAGGGCCACCAGCACAGCGTGCGTCTTGGACACCAATCCCACCGCGGCAGAGCCCTGCTTAATGGCCTCCAGCGCGTACTCGACCTGGAACAGCCGCCCGGTGGGCGAGTACGTCACCGAGTCGTTATCGTAGGAATTGCGAAACTGGTTAGTTTATTCACTAATAGAGTGTGACTCTGCGGCCGCCTTCCCGCCAGTTGCCACTGCTTGAACACTTACCATTACGATGACAAGTCCCCTCTCCCACATGTCCCTCTGTATCTCCCAAGACCTCACCTCTCTAATCACCCAGCTCTCCCAAATCACCCCCAGCTAACCGCAATGGCCGGCCTGACCCAGGTCCAAAAGATCTTCATTCTGTCGAGCGTGCTTGCGCTCGGCTTCATTTTGATCGTCCTTTCCGGTGCTCTTTTCAACAACTGGCTACCATTGATTGTCGTCGCCATGTTCCTGTTGGCCCCTCTACCCAATTCGCTGTGTGGAAACGCCCAAAGCGACGACTTTCTCAGCGAAGCCCCGGACTTGCTCGCCGATTTCGGCCGCTTCTTCACAGGCTTCCTGCTTGTATCAGGCGTGGCATTGCCGATTATTTTCGCACACAATGGCCTCATTCAACCTGCGGCAATGGTCATGTCCTTGCTGGGCGGCCAAATGATCTACGTCTCCATTGTTGCGTTTGGAGCTTATTTTTATGATCACGAAGAGTACTAGACTCGCCAGCCTGTGAGTTGCGATATATTTCGAAGCTGGACAGAGCAGGGGCTCTCATCAAACTGTCCTTAAAATGTTCTCAAACTGTCCTCGCAGACTGCCTGGTTGACAGGCCGTACTGACAGACTGTACTGGCAGCCTGTATAGAGGCTGTTGCTGGCAGTTGACTAGCTAAAACTAGGTAGTCGAACCGGCCCTGTAAGATTACAAGACGTGATCATATAGATGATCTTTGTAGTGTACTCGGCCAATCGGCGATTACACGGCTAACGGAATGCTCGCAACCAGTAGTTTAAAAATCTCTTTTGTGAGCATTGCTGCATTTAGCGTTATTGAATAACTATCCTATGATGCAAAAGACCTCCACGAGGTCCGTCTGAACAAACGACTGCACCTCGTGATAGTTCCTAATCCAAGCGGACATAAACTGTTCGATTTTACTGGCTCCATTTCACGGTCGCGCTATGCATCCTTAATCCTGCACCAGTTCAATCTCATTGCGGCAGCCCCAATCCATCGTGGACTAGTCCTATCCTGGCCCCATTTCCTGCCTGGCAACTGGCGTCACGTGAAACTACCATGGTTCTACCGCTCACCCTAAACACTGCATCTTCTCGCCACCATGTGCAAGCGACATTGCCAATCTACAACAACCATCCCCACGAGCAATTCCCCTGTTGAGGAAACAGCTCAGTGCGAAAGCAAGGAACCCTATGTCTCATCGGCATCGTTCACTAGCTCCTCGTCTTCTCCTTTCTCGTCCAATGGCAATCCTATCGCTGACGACTCCACTGACGCCTGGCAGCATGTCTACGAGTCAATTGAGGACACCAAGGGCTGGTCGGCCCGGCAATTCGACCGCGCAAACAAGATCATTTCGGAGAAGCTAGGGACCTCACTAGGTACTTCATGGAACATTCCTGGCACTGGGCTTCTGGGAGAGCTTTTCGAGGGCCGCTGGGATCGCGCCTACCCTGTGCCTACGCCGAACCGGTACCACCAGTGCCAGAACGCCAAGGGTGTTTCACTATGGACCGATGACGGTGTCTGGCGTTGTCTGTTCCCGGGCAGGGATAAGATCGAGTTTGGTGACAACAAGATGTTCAAGGACTATACCGGCTATCTTGAGTTCAAGGTGGCTATGGAGAAGGCTGCCGCGGCCAAGGCGGCCAAGGCAGCACAGGAGGCTGCCGCAGCGAAGGTCGTGGCCCAGGCCGCCACCGTCCAGGAAGCCTCCAAGACTGCGGTAGCTCACGGGTCCGAGCCGAGCCGCGAATGGCCTCGGGAGTGGCAGCGTCGGGCTGATGGGGAGCGTCCATTCTGGCGCAAGTGGGGCCGCCAGGAACCACGACTTATTTCTGCAGAGGAGGCAAAGGATAAGAAGCCGGTCTCCGAACGCACGACTGCCGAGACCGTCACGCTACCCAACGGCTCCACAGAGACCCGCGAGACTGTGTACAAAGTCTATGGCGACAATACTGCCTATGTCAAGGAGACCGTCAAGGCGGGTAACCGTGGCTGGTTCTGGTAGACGCAGCAGGTTCTCGCGCCGCCGCTGGTGGTAGTAGCCCGCTGTGCTGATGCTCTGTTTGATATTGCTCGGCGGATGCTATAGCCAAGTTGTAGACTTCAATTCGTTACATATTAAGACGCATCACTTTCGTTTTGTATGTCTTTTGCTTGAATTTAAGTTAATAAATATATCGATGTCAGTGTTAAGGACACAGGCGAGCACCCTACCAAACTGGTTTGGAACTTGGGGCCCCCTATTTAGACTCATCACTATCACGGCTTTCACGAGCCTCACGGCTCAGCGGCGAGCGATTGTTGCTGCACAAGTCGGTCGGCCATCCATAGCGGAGCCCGTGCCAAATCCACCTCCAAATCGGTAGGGAACAACTCAATGAATGCCAAGTCTGCTTCAGCCTTGCCACGAGCAAACCGAATATATTCTTCGTATACAGCCGCCAGCGACCACCCCAGAACTTGTTTGCGGTAGATACCGGCCAACACACCTACTCGGTGCTTGCCTTTGTTGGAGTGAACAAGCACCGGATAGTTGCCTCTATCAACAAGCAGCTCCAAGCACGCTCTGATAGGCTCGGGGTTGTTCATTTCAAATGGTTCCTTCACACTGTTCATATCAAACGAGACATAACGGATTCCATGGTCTTTGCACCAGCTTCGATATTCCTTGTTATCTTCGTGGCTGCGATCTCCAAGGTAAACTATGGTTTTCAGGCCCAGCTGCTGCAGGAACGGATAATTGATTTCAATAGGGTGGCCACTTCTATAAAACTCACCAATCACAAGCGAGAAATTGAGAGGGGGAATAAGCATTTGGATGAGCTGCTGGGCTGCTTGGTGCTAGCAGGCGAGGGTTCCTTGAGCTTCGGGATGACCTGATCACCTAACCATTCAGCCAGGTCGTACATCCCAGCACGGGTGTGGGTACGGGCACGGTCGGTGAGTGTGCTATCCTTGCCCCGCTTCCAGATGTTAGCTCATCCCCCTCTCCACTAATTTGAGAATGGCCGAACCTATTCGCAACAAGCGCGAGAACATTGCGCCGACGCCTCAGAACACGCCTGCCAGCGTTTCGTCTCTGCAGCCGCCGTCGCGGTCTGCCGGCGGTTCCGCGCCCTCGATGGAGTCTATCCGTGAGGGTGCTGGCCTTGGCGCTTTGGCCAACAACCCCGCATTGCTGTCGTTGATTCAGGGCCGGTTGGGAAGCCTGGTCGGCAAACCCAGCAATTACATCGACTCATTGCCTACTGCTGTTCGGGACCGGTTGGCTGGATTGAAGGCCCTGCGACTGGAAAATGCCAAGATCGAGGCCGAATTCCAGCGCGACCTGCTGGAGCTCGAGAAAAAGTACTTTTCCCGCCATGAACCCCTGTACGCACAGCGCGCCAAGATCATTGCTGGTGATGCCGAGCCGACTCCTGAGGAGGTCGAGACCGGCCAAGCCGCTTTTGAGGAAGAGGACGAACTGTTTGGTAGCGACGAGGACCACAGTGGCGACGAGGGTGAGAACGCCGAGAACGACGACCAAGACACCGACATGGCTGATGATAAAGAGGAGAAACCTTCCAAGGCCAAGGATGAGGAGATCGAGGAGGAGCTCGACAACTCCGCCGCCCCTGCCGGTATCCCTGATTTCTGGCTTACTGCCCTCAAGAACCTCCCCGGTGTGGGTGAGCTCATCAGTGAGCGCGATGATGAGATTCTCGACTCGCTGGAGGATGTTCGCCTAAAGTACTTGAACAAGCCTGGCTTTGCTCTTGAGTTTGTCTTTTCCGACAATGCCTATTTCACAAACCAGGTGCTCACCAAGACATACTACTACCAAGATGACATTGGAATCACTGGCGACTTTGTTTATGACCATGCTGAGGGTGATACCATAAAGTGGACATCTCCCGAGACCAACGTCACTGTCAAGGTCGAGAAGCGCAAGCAGCGCAACAAGCACACCAAGGCCACCCGCACCATCGAAAAGACCATTCCTGTTGAGTCGTTCTTCAACTTCTTCTCGCCTCCTCAGCCCCCCACGGAAGAGGATGACGAGTATGACGAGGACATCCAAGACCGTCTGGAGTCCGACTTTGACATGGGCGAGCTCATTAAGGAAAAGCTGATTCCCCGCGCCATTGACTGGTTCACTGGCAAGGCGCTCGAGTACGAGGGTATCGGTGCCGGTGACGAAGAGGAACCTGAGTTCGACGAGGATGAGGAGGATGATGTCGAAGATGACGATGCCGAGGGCGATGAGGACGACGGTGATAAGAAGCAGCCCGAGTGCAAGCAGCAGTAGAGCGGCTTTCTCTCTGATTCACGCCCGCCTCCGGCGTTTGCTGCGCCCAAAGCAATCTTAGTGCTATAGCCACGTACCTAAATTTAAGGCGCTTGCGCCACCTGTCGTGTTTCTGCTTGTCGCTGCCTCTGCGCCGCCTTCGCCATTCATTCCCTAACAGCACTGCATTAATACCAAAGGGAAGCGGCCATTTAGAGACTGTAACAGACTGTCCCCTGGTCCGAGTCCTACTTAAATTAGTACCCACTTGATAGTCAACTGACAGTCAACTAATAAGACAACATACACCTGGCTCCTGCTAGACTCTAGACTGATCTAAACTCCAAACTGAAGTCAACTCTAGGACTCTGGGTTTAAAGGATGAGTCTTTTTGAAAGGACCGTAAAGCGAAATAAAGAAATAAAGGGTAATGAGAGTTTCTATGCTCTACAGCTTTTAAATTAGTCGATGAACGATTAAGTTTGGGAGTGTACGCGGCACACCTAGTCGAGATGGATGGCAGTCTTATCATCCTTCTCGTCATGGTGGCTGGCCTCAGGGACGCGCTTCTCCTCAATGCCATGATTTTCATGGTGAGCCTGGGTAGGAGTAATGTCAGGTCTCCAGTTAGCTGACTTCCAGGCAGGCACACCAGACTCCCACATGGCCTCGACCTCCTCCAACGACCGCTGGCGGGTCTCGGGGAACAAGAAGAACACATGCAGAGCCATGCACAAGCAGAAGACAGCATAAATAACGTAGGTCTTCCAGGTGATGTGAATGAACGCAGGGGGCGTAAACATCGAGATGGCAAAGTTAAAGATCCAGTTGGCAGCAGTGCAGATAGCGTTGCCATAGGCACGCTGCTCCATAGGGAAAATCTCAGCAACGTAGACCCAACCACAAGGACCCCACGAAGGAGCGTAGCAAGCAATAAACAGGTAGGACACGGCAATGCACGCCTTTGACACTGCCTTCTGGTCCGAGGGGATAACAATGCGAACCTGCTCATTGCCCTCGTAACCCTCGGGACCGGTGGGGACACCGTAGCGGCCAAGGAGACCGGCCTGAGCAGACAAAAAGGCCATCATACCGATGGCACCCAAAATCAGACAGTAGCGGCGGCCCCACTTGTCCATCCACAGAATGGCGGGCAGAGTGCACACCACCAAAATGACGTACTGAATAGACGACGACACCAGCATGGCATTACCAGAGTAGCCGGCCATAGAGAAGACATTGACAATGTAGTAAAGAATGGCATTGACACCACACAGCTGCTGCCACACCATGGCAAAGATACCTGTATGGGTGCGGCGGATCGAGTGCTTGTTAAATAGGTCCCAGAAAGTGGTCTTGCTGTGAGTCTCGACAGCAACCTCGCGGCGCATCTTATCCATCTCGGTAACAATGCTCTGGTTCTCGGGGTCATCGGTGCGGTACATGAACTTGAGAATCTTCATGACATCTTCCCAGCGACCCTTAGAAGCCAACCAACGGGGCGACTCATTCAGAACGGTAGTGCCGAGCAGCAAGCACAGACCAGGAACAACCTGGATAGCCCAAGCGGTGCGAACACCTTTGATACTTTCCATGTAGGTGCAGCCAAACGAAATGTAGAACATAATCATGATACCCCAATTGACCGACCATTGGAACATACCAACAAGACGACCACGGATATTATCAGGCGACAGCTCAGCAATGTACATAGGCACTTGGGACGAAGCAAGACCAACACCGGAACCAGCGATCAGACGACCCCAAACAAGTGCGACAACATTGTTGGCACAAGCCTGGATAATGGCACCAATAATCCACATAAAGGCGGCAATCTGAATGACAGGGCGACGGCCCATCTTGTTAGACAACCAACCCGAGCCGAGAGAGCCGAAGAAGGCACCGGCGGGAATGGACGCCGTAATACCGGCCTGGTCAAGGGCGTCGGGTTCACCAAACTGGTGCTGGTAGTAGGGCTGGCCGATAAACGCAGACACCGACGACACTGCGAAACCGAAAAGGAGACCACCCATGGTAGCGATAGCGGCAATGACATAGGGGTTGCGGGCTTTCCAAGGCAGCTCAAGGTACTTGAGCGGGTTGTACTTGAACGAATCATCCGAACCAGGAAGGTGGTTGGGGTCAGTGCCAAGGGCGGCGTGGACCTCATTCTGGTGAGGAGAGCGAGCCGGAGTAGCCGTGTTCATGTCGTACGAACTGTCGCAGCTGTTGGCATTGACAGTGCCCTCGAGAGTATCCTTCTCGTGGAGTTTCTCGCCCGAGGGACGAGCACTGGAAGGGGTGCTTTGAGTCATGTTGGTTTAATTAATCAGGTTTTGATTTGGGGAAATGTTTCCTGAGGAGACTGTCCGCGATCCTGGCCTTTTTAAGCAGATTCCATCGTTTGTGACGTGTTGCTGCAGGTGCCCCTGCCCTTACCCGCCAAGAATCACCTGTTTGCGATCCGTTTTCGGCGCGGGAACATCCTTCCGGAACCCAAAACTCTGAGGCAAAGTGTAATTTTGTGAGTTTATGCTCAGCCTCGGTCTCTGCAAAGCCACCCTACTATTTTCCGGTCAATTCAAACGCCGTCATCGGCCATTGTTTGGTGTTAATAAAAGCTGACAGACCAAATCTTGAAAATTTTGGGCCAACCCTGCAGGTTTTTCCGAGCGACCCTGCATAACACTCCCATAGCTTCAACAGCCGCCACAACCGCCTATGAAGCCGCCAAGCCAGTATTGCAGTGATAGAGTCAGTAGCAAAGAGGGCCCGTCCGCCTTTTTTTCTCGCTTTTACGCTCGCAGTTGCCGTGCTAGTCTTCAAGTCAGCACATCGGTTGCCCTAGCCCTTTATGCAAGGGAGGGAAAGGGGGTTGGCATCTCGTTACTCATCTGGTGATCACCTTCCACCCGGCCTGGCCGAAAAAAGGTTTGGCCCTGCTGCATCCTTGCGTCATTGATTAATCAGATTGTTTTAGGGTTCCGTTTCCTCTCGCTGATGGAGACACACTCCCCCCACAGCTAGGATTCAATTATTAGGTCTTAACCAGAAAGCAATCTCATAGACCCACCGTTCCTCCATCAAATTTCCATCAAACAGCCAAATTTCTGCCCGTCTGAAAGACAGCAACCACACCGTTGTTATGCCAACGGCGAGGCAGGTTAACGCACGCCTAAGCTCGTTTCCCAACCTGCGTCAACGCTCCCCCGGAATGGACCGGGGAAAACACGGGGCCGCCCTCTCATGCGACTGGGGAAAATTTTGCGCACTTGGCTTGATAGTAGTTCGCTACGCTGCGAACCTGCTTCATTTTTGGGCTCCTTTGTTGAGTATCCTCTGTAAATTCCATATATTCTTTCTTGCCGTCCTCGTATATTCACCCTTGGCGTCTCAACATCCTCAACATGTCGTTGATTTCCCCGCAGACTTTTCTCCTGCATCGTGCTTGTCCTGTACGTTTTGTAAACCACGCAGGTCCGTGCCCATAGTAATCGTGCCCATGGAGGCCCGCGCATTTCTTGGCTAGAGTTTCGGAATTACCCATAGACAGACAAACCATGAATAAATACTCGCATCCGGTGATAAAACGGCCATTTCTCACCAGCTGAGCTTCTAGCAACCCGCATGGACCGGCCGATACATAGGTCCCATGATCAAATCATACGACAGTTGCAGCAAGCTGCAGCGCCGACCAGCTAGCAGGTCACAGCCCCACAACCCCACAGATGCCCTGCTGTGAACAATGTGGTACTGAGGCCACGCTCGCAGCATCCTGTCTTGTCTGCAACGGCCTCGTTCTTTAGTTTCGCGAACGGCCTATGATCCAACCTTAACTAGGACCTTCGGAGGAGGGTCCAGGCGACCCTGGAAAAGCATTACGTCTCTTCAAGCTTTCGATTTCTTTGGGGAATTATTCCAATCGAGACCGAACGCAACATCAAAAATGCAAGCTCTGTTTTTACCCAGTTATCAGCGCAAGTCTCGCTGCCTTGCCGGCTGGTTCTGCTAGAGTCGGCCGAGAGCTTGGCTGCAAAGTTGCCTCTCAGGGTATGGGCTACCACTGACTGGTCCAATAGATCGCTCTCAATCGAAAGAGCCACTTGAGGACTGAGGGTCGGCAACAAAAACAATAAATAGAAAATCCAGCAGTTCAAATCAAATATGATTGCTCTAGCAGGTGATGTAATGCCGGCTTGCCCACTTAGTGCGCTCTGACCCATCGCTACTGCCGCAAAGACGGCACAAGATGCTCGGAGAAACTCCGGATAGGTCCCCCTGCTGTGCGGCTCAGGCAGTGAATCTTCAAAAAGATAATGCCCACAGGATCGCCCCAAACAGCAGTGTTTTACTCACAACTATGCTCTCATAGCTGTTCAAAGAAGTTTTGTGATCTCACACTAGCGAGGCGTGAAAGACGGGGTAAGAATGTGTGGGGATTGCGGGGTTACAAACATAATCGGAAAATTATGCATAACCGGAACAACTCGGAGATTATCGGCTTTCCCGTAAAAGACAAGACTCTCTTATAAGACTCGGATAAAGCAAGTAATATGCCTAATAGGATGACTCTTTGAATTAGTTGTTCTTTTTTCATACTGCTCAAGGGTTCTCTATTGATCTCGCTATGCAGGCGGCCTGGCTCCGAGCGAGTTATGTCACTTTGATGCGTTTGTTATGTGATGGGCGTTTCCAGCTCCCAGGGCGGCCATGATTTCAAACCGGAGATGATCAAAGCTGATCAAGCATTCATTTATGCCCAAGGTGTAAACACGCACGGTATGAACTTCACAGGCCAGACTCGTCGTAGCAGGCCAATAAATCTCGGAAATAGAAAAGAGGCTTCTAGAGAATCCACGCTTAAACGAGCCGAACAGGAACGTCTCCAACGCCAACAGACTCGCGAAAAGAACCTAAGGGCCGCCACTATCCAGAATGCATGGCGAGCCCGCCACCGATCCAATGCACTTATTCGCCAGCTCCGCGATAGCTATTTGGAGAACCCAAATTGTGTTTCCGAGGCTGGCGTGGAGCTTGATTTTGCGCTTATTTTATCTCGACTGTTTGAAAAGAGCCCCCATCGCCTTCTGGAAATCTTGGCCAATCGAGCCAAACGGCAATCACCTGCGCTTGTTACTGCTTTTAAAAACGTATGGGAGCATAGACCAATTGATGTTCAAGCTGTTAATTTGGCCAATAATGTCTTGGCCAAGTTGAAGATCCAGGCCCTCCCCAGATCAAGTCTCCTACCGGTGGCTAACTTGTTGGCAGATCTTGCGGGTCCTTCTGAAGTTGTCCAAAATATGTTTGCTATGTTCTGCAGAGAATACCCGCTTGACGCTTTGCGAGCGCTCCTCCTCATTCCGCAGCTAATTGAGATAATCAACCCACACAGCCTTGAGCCACTGTTTGGGTTATCGGTTGACTTGTCTGACTTGACGGAAAAGTTCTCTACTGTCCTCAAACTCGTTTACAAACTCGCGCCCTTCGTTCCTAAGGCAACCCCCGTAATTGCTTCGCTGCTGGCAGTCGAGCATGGGCCGTTGCCCGCGACCCAAGCAGATGTTCTTGCTCCCCTTTACGAGCGGCGGTTTGTGGATGGTCTCATGAGCAGTAGTATTTCCTGCTCAATTGAGACGCAGGCCCTTGTTCTCCAGCATTTATTTATTCTCAATCCTGGCCGGAAAACAGAGCTGCTGCTGCATCTCACGCTGGCGCGCTCGCCATCCCTACTGCAGACGTTCTGGTCGGCGTTCCGCAAGACAGACCTCTATAGCTCCATTCGGCAGCTAAACCATCTCAGAATTGAAGCAAGTGAGGGCTGGCCTCTGTTGGCGGCTGCGCTGGAAATGTACTCGTATTGGCTAGTGATTGCCAACGACTCTGAAATGATGAACCCTATGAGAGGGTTGGAGCTCGAACAATTCGAGACTATGGCCACCATCCTGCGCAATCTGGCTTTCACTATCATTTGGAACCAGATGGACTCCCCAAAAATAACTGCAGTCAAGCCTATTGTACTCACCACACTTCGGCAAGTATATACTCGTGACTCGCGCCGCGAGTTTTTGCCCCAGTCTTTTTGGTTGATGCAATCACACATGGATATGGATCGGTTCGTGGACGTGGTTGATGAAACGGCGATTCTTGACGAGGCCGACGACTTTGACAAAGATGATGAAGATGATCCGTTTTCGCCCACGGTCCGCCCCACCCGTCGATCCTTAGTGGCTCAGATTTCGAAACGCCAAGAGATTCTTCGCCAAACGCCATTTTTTGTCAACTTTCTGACTCGTGCGCAGCTCTTTTACCGCTTTATCCATGGCGGTCACCACATGGACACAAGTGGACAAGGTTCTGGCCTTTTTGGCGACCATGACGATCGGCCCCGCCATTTTGAGATCAGCCGCGAGCACTTGCTTGATGATACTCGCCAAGTCTTCAGTCTTTTGGGCCCGAAGCTCAAGAAAGATTTACGGGTGCAGTTTGTTTCCAACGATATGCCTGAGGCGGGGATCGATGGCGGCGGCCTCACCAAAGACTTACTGACATCAGTATCTGATCAGGCATTCAAACAGGATAGCCATGACGCATATTTTATCACCACCTCCGACCACGGACTGTTTCCAAACCCGATCTATAGCTCTAACGGACCCCATGCGCAATCTGTCCAGGAAACGTATGCTTTCCTTGGTCAGATTATTGCAAAGTGCTTGTATGAGCGCATCCTTGTCAACGTGGAGTTTGCTCCTTTCTTCTTGCAGAAATGGGCCGGTACAACCGCTGCCAAGGGCTCGTTCGATGACTTGTACCATCTCGACTCGGAACTATACAACTCCATGGTTCAGCTATATCGCTATGATGGCGACGCTGAGAGTTTGGGGCTTGACTTTACGGTGGTCGGTCCTCGTGGTCAGCAGGTCGATCTCAAGCCTAACGGTGCTGAGATTCCGGTGACCAATACCAACAAACTGGAGTACATTCATGCGGTGGCCAACTACAAGCTAAACGTAGCACTGGGCCCGCAAACAAGATGGTTTCTGCAAGGCATGAGTGATGTGATCAATCTTGCATGGCTTAAGATGTTCAATCCGCATGAGATCCAAACGCTGATCAGCGGCGGCGCAGCCGATATTGATGTGGACGAACTGCAGCGCAATACGGAAATTTCCGGCTTTCCGCCTCGGTCGCAGACGGTAGCCAACTTTTGGAGGCTCATAAGAGAGATGTCGAAAGACGAGAAGGGCTTGCTGCTCAAATTTGTGACATCAACGGCAAAACGACCACTTATGGGCTTTCAAACGCTTCAGCCCCGGTTTGGCATCCGATGTGCCACAACCGGCGATGATGCCCGACTGCCAACGTCGTCCACCTGCGTCAACTTGCTCAAGTTACCTGACTATTCTTCCTATGAAGTCTTGAAGGAGAAATTGCTTTATGCAATCCAGTCAAAGGCGGGTTTCGACTTAAGTTAGTCCTAAGCTACTGGCATCATATTCTTCTTATTTCGAGTATATATAGCTGCCAAGCAATTTTTTCCAAGCCACCTTAGGGCCAACAGAGGCTTAGGAGATTGCCGAGACCAGCTTTGTCCCTGCGCGGGGCTATCTTATCTCTAGCAGATACCCACTTTGCCAAGACACGGCAATCAGGAATATACCGAAGATATATATAACCTTTCCTGTAACGCTAGAGGATGAAATTTATAATGATTGCGCCATGCAATACGTGCTCAATCTCGAATCAGTAATCTATTGGCCAGACCATTTGCTAGTTCCTTTTCAATAATGCAAAGTACGCTGCTGGTATGAAACCTGCTATAGAGGAACCGGAGTCTCGATCACCTGCAGGTATTATTTTGTTCATGCGGCTCTTATCTAAGATGACGGACGCAAGCCGGCCACATTAGACCCGTTTAGAGCTCGGAGCGAGAACGAAGCCTGAGTTTGTATCGTGAATTTCGAAATACCACCTAGTTTACCTAAATGTTGAAGTCTCGGTATACCTCTACAATGGCAGTTTCCATCAAGTGAATCCGTGCCGTGTGTTGATGCATGACAATGTGGGTAAGGCTGCTCGGTGCCGCCCGATCACTGGCTCTCTGCCTATCAGTGCTGGCCAAGGTGGACTCAGAAATGCATGATCATGCAGCAAGAGTCATAGACTGCGAACGCACTCGTCAGCTCAAGCCCCACAAGCCGAAGCCACTCCCTCCCACTGAACACGGTTGAAGCCGGATCATGGTGAAACTTTGGGGTGAGAAATTTTGAAGAATGTATTTTAGGAAATGTATGAGTATATATATCTCAAATTAAATAATAATGGGAGGGTTTGTCGGTTAATCGCCTGGAACTATTTCGCAGGTGTGCATGTTATTTGCGATACGGATGTGAGATTATTAGGGTTAGCGTAAATTCCTCCTAATCGGGTGCATCTGGGATGCAGGTTGCATGCAGCTCAACCAGGTCCGCAGCAAGCGCCCATACCTCGAAAAAAACAAATATAAAGGCATCATCGCAGCATCCAATTTGTAGAAGTCACCAATTGGGATTCAACTCATTTAAAGCAATGAAGGGATCTTTCTGTGCTCTTCTTCTGTCTACACTTGCTGGGGTTCAGGCATTCTGTGCCGACGACGGTGATGGGCGCTTCAATGCTCGCATTGCCAACTTCCGTGCTCGTGAAAAGCTACATGCCCGGAGCCTTCATGCCCGCTCTCAAGATGGCACATCTCTCCCTGCCAAGCAGGAGCTTCGTCCGCTTGAGTGGGGGGACCTGAACTTCATTCATATCACCGATACCCATGGATGGTTATCTGGCCACATGGATCAGGACCAGTTCGCTGCAGACTGGGGTGACTTGATCTCCTTCAATCAACATCTACGTGCTGAAGCCGACCGCCGTGATGTTGATTTCCTTGTCATTGAGACCGGTGATCGTCATGATGGTACTGGCCTTAGTGATGCCACTTCTATTGATGGTGCCATTTCTCAGTTGGCCTTTGCCCAGGCGGAGCTGGACATTCTGTCTATTGGAAACCACGAGCTGTACACAACCAAGGTTGCTCAACAGGAGTACAACCTTCTGCGTCCCTACTACGGTGACCATTACTTATCGTCGAATGTCGAGATCGAGATCAAAGGCAAATTTGTCCCTGCAGGTCACCGGTACCGTATTTTTGAGACCAAAAACCGCAAGATCCGTATTCTATCTTTCGGTTTCATCTTCAATTTTGCTGGCTATGCCAACGGAACTAAGGTTACCAAGGTGGAGGAAGCCATCAAGCAGGATTGGTTCCAGCAGGTTATTCGTCGTAATGACTTCGACATTGTTCTTGTTACTGGCCACGTTCCTATCCGGGACTTTGACGAGTATGATGCTATCATTCATGCTATCCGGGAAGTCCGGCCTGATATTCCTATCCAAGGCTTTGGTGGTCATACCCACGTCCGCGACTACCGTGTTTTCGATAAAAACGCTGCCGCCCTCGAGTCAGGCAGGTACCTGGAGACGATTGGATGGGCTAGTGTCAAGCTGCCTGTTATCAATGGCACCAATAGTACCACCAACCACACCCGCTTTACTCGTCGCTACATCGATTTCAACCCTCAGAACTTTGCCTTCCACACGAAAACCTCTCTTAACGCCACCGCTAACGAGACGGCTTTCCAGACTGAGAAGGGTCTTGCGGTGACCCAAATGGTGGCACAGTACCGCGAGCAGCTGAATCTGAATGACGAGTTGGCTGTCATCCCCAAGGACTATTGGGTTGATCGCGCGCCTTACCCGGGAAACGACAGTCTGTTGAGCTTGGCAGAAGATCACGTTTTGCAGGAGCTAAAGGGCAATGTCAGTCGCAATGATAAGCCTCGATTCATTATTATCAATAGTGGTGCCTTCCGCTACGATCTTCTACATGGCAAGTACACGCTTGACGAGAAGTACATTGTGAGCCCTTTCACTAACGATTGGTACTATATCCCCGACGTGCCCATTGACATCGCTCGCAAGGTCATTTCGCATATGAATGAAGACTACGCGTACATCAAGCGTGACGCTGGTTCTCTTGAGTCTAGCTTGCTTGCTCGGATCAATGCCCCGACCTCGACAGTTTCGATTCCTTCTCCGTCGGCTGCTACGCACCTATACATCCCCGGTGCAGCGGAAAATACCACCACGCCCTATGGTGGCTACCACAGTGTCGACGATCTTGGTGACGACGGCGATGACACTCCTCATCAAGGCTATACTTTCTACGATACCCCCAACGCCCTCCAGGCGGAGCAGAACGTGGACAACAGCACCGAGACCGTCGATGTTGTGTACCTGTCGTTTTTGCAAAAGAATATTGGCCCGTATCTGGCTGGGCTTGGAGTCTCTAGTCCACGCAAGGTTTACGGCGGCAAGCAAATTCGCGACTTGATTGAGGATTACTTCAAGAGCGGTTAGAGTGTACTATTTGAGCTCACGGGCCATAAACGCAAAACAATGCCTATCAATACACAGACAAAAAAACACTACGTACCTTGCTAGACATCTCTTAGATGATCCTTGTTATACTAGTGGTGGAACAAACGAATCGGGTTCTCGACGTAGACCAGGCCGTTGGCGTTAGCGGTGTCGATGACGGCCTTGTCCATGACAGAGCCGGTGGGAGCGCATACGTACTTAGCGCCCGAGCGCACGGCCCGGTAGACGTTGTCGGGGAACGGGAAGAAGGCATCCGACGAGACCGCGACGTTAGTGAGCTTGCTGGCCCACTCCTTGCGCTCCTCGGGGGTCAGAGGGGTCGGCACAACCTCGAACTTGGACTCGTACTCCTTGAGCTCGGGACCACTCTCAGGGATCTGGTTGGACACGTACAAGTCGATGGCGTTAGACTTGTCGGGACGCTTGGTGCCCTTGGCCCACTTGAAAGCAAGGACCTTGGGGTTGAAGCGAAGCCACCAGTTGTCGGCCTTATCACCGGCCAGACGGGTGCAGTGGATACGCGACTGCTGGCCAGCGCCAAGACCAATGACCATACCGTCTTTGGCGAAGCAGACCGAGTTGGACTGGGTATACTTGACGGCAATAGTGGCCACGGCGAGGTCAATAACGGCCTGCTCTGGCAGATCCTTGTTCTCGGAGATAATATCCTTGAACGAGGACGCGTTGAAGACGGCATCATTGCGCTTCTGGGACAGCTCGATACCAAACACAGAGCGGGTCTCCTGGGTGCCCGGCACATAGTTGGGGTCGATCTGCAGCACCGTGTACTTACCACCCTTCTTCTTCTTGAGAATCTCAAGGGCCTCAGGCTCATAGCCAGGAGCAATCACACCATCACTAACCTCCTTGGAGATGATCTGGGCAGTGGGAAGATCCACGACGTTGGACAGAGCAATCCAGTCGCCAAACGACGACATGCGGTCGGCACCGCGGGCACGGGCGTAGGCGTTGGCCAAAGGCGACAGGTTCTCAATGTCACTAACAAAGTAAACCTTCTTTTCCTCCTCGGAGAGCGGCAGACCAACAGCAGCACCGGCCGGCGACACGTGCTTGAACGAAGCGGCAGCAGGCAGGTTCAACGAAGCAGAGAGCTCCTTGACCAGCTGCCAGCTATTGAGAGCATCCAATAGGTTGATGTAACCAGGCGAGCCGGAGAGAGTCTCAAACGGCAGGTCGCCCTGGGTAACAAAGGCCTGGGCAGGACGCTGGTGAGGGTTGGCACCGTAGCGCAGAGGCAGCTGCGAGACATCCTCCGAGTACTTTTTGCGGAAGAAGTCGGAGATCATCGAGTCGTACTCAGCAGTCATCTCAAAGGCCTTGAGGGCAAAACGGTTGCGCTGCTCCTGACCAATCTCACCCTTGTCCAGCTGGTTCAAAAACAGGTGGTAGTCAGTAGGATCAGACAGAATGGTCACTCGCGAGTGGTTCTTGGCCGCAGCACGCAGCAAAGTAACGCCACCAATGTCAATCTCCTCAACAGCCTCATCAATCGTCACATTGACCTTGGAAACAGTCTCCTTGAAGGGGTAAAGGTTGCAAACAACAAAGTCAACCTTGTCGATGCCCTGGGCAGATAGGTCTTTCTCATCGCTATCGATGTTACGAGCAAGAATACCACCATGAACAGCAGGATGCAGGGTCTTGACACGACCACCAAGCATCTCAGGAGCGTGAGTGATGGCAGAAACATCCTCGACAGGGAAGCCGGCCTCACGGATCATCTTGGCAGTGCCGCCAGAAGCGAGAATACGGACATCATTGCGAACCAAGCCCTTGGCGAGATCAAGAAGACCGGTTTTGTCGTAGACAGAAATAATGGCGGTTTTGCCGGTCATTTCTGTAACAAGTGAAAGAAGAGGTTCAACAAGCGGTTGCTGATGAGGGCTCCACAAATGTGTGGCCAGTCATGATAAATCTTTCTAGTAACCCTAGCCCAATTCCTAGACCACACGACTGCCTTTGGCCAAGCATGTGGTGTGAGGTGCTGATCCGTGATAAAGAAAAAAGCCCACAATAAGCCCTGCCTTACGAAAGTAAGCCGTGAGAGGAGCTGAATTATTATATCGAGGGGTGTAGAGGCGCAAACTCTTCTCTCTTTATTTCTATTTCTATGTTTATTTCAATTCTAATTTTTTTTTTGTTTTCAATTCAAAAGTTTCTTTTAAGAAAACAAAAATCAAAGGTTAGGGTCAAGGAGTCTATATAAACCCAACGCGCAAAACTTTTTCATTACATTTACAACGCAAATTTAACGGCCAGCATTTAAAGCATTACTACGAGGGACTCTTTTTAAGACGCCCCCAGGAACTAGCTAATTCCGTTGGCCGAAGAATAATCGTTCGATCTTGGGTGCAGCATTCCCAGGGATACCCTTCGTGGTCCCAATGAGGATTGGTGCAATGATCGGACGTACATTTTCCAGTACAGTGGTAGTTCATGTCTGTCGATTTATATTGATTTTGGTAGAGGCAAGAGCAGAGATATTCAGTGAGAGAAATCACCTGGCAAAGCCGAACCCGCTGAGCCTTGCCTGAGTTCTTAATGGCCCTGCAGCTGCCTTGCAGCTGGGTGCCGATGAATGTTTTTATAAATTCTAAATTATAGCAGGAGTCATCAATCAGCGAGAACCTTACTACTGGGCTTCAATATCATTCTAGGAGCTCTCAATCTGTATGTCAGTTGAACGAACGTGACACCAAGGCATATGCGCAGCCTTGTTGTTCTGGTAGTTAGATGAGCTGAACGGCTTTCTGTAGTGGGATGGTAGATGCTCTCCAATCTCCGGCATGCGGTTATCAGAGTCGACAGTGCACAGGCAGGTTGGATTCAATTCATCGTCGGCCATGCTAGCTCGTGCGATGCAACAACGTAGCATATCCAACGATGATATCACCCCCTTGCGAGATGATTTTGCCGAATCACGATGTACTCAAAAGTGTGTCTGAGGCGATGAATAGTAGTTCTCCATAGCTTGATCTTTACGTGGTTGAGAACTGCACGGTCGCAAAGCTGAAGCGGTTTGTCTGGATCGGCATTGTCCAGGTTAGAGGAGTGTAAATTCAGAGGCCGAGGACACTAACCGGAAAATCTGGACTCGAAGAGATATCCACAAGAGATATCCACAAGCTCGCTCAGCTTGCAGCAGACCACTTGGGGACTTTTGCTGCCTGTGGGCCTTTCTGCATGTGTGTCTGTGTACTACTTGCCGTTTGCATTTTCTGGAAACATTCTATCAAAATAATTGCTGCTAAAAACCTACCAAATCCTCGTGGGCATGGCAACAGCTGGGACAACTACCCAGAAAATGGCACGGCGTCACAGGTAATAGCGCAGATCGAGATCTATAATACCGCTGAATGGCAGCGCAACCTGAGCAAAGTAGTGGGTTCAACCTAAGGTTTCCAGACGGCTAGACCATTTTTAAATCGGTTGAGAATTTCTAGTTGAGCTGGACACTATATATAGTCACCCCGGGGTCAACCCGGCCCGTGGGCCTCCACGGTTTCGACACAAGTATTTCGAAGTTATAATTACTATACGTGGAAGTGCGTCACTGCACAGCTGCTCGTCTAAGCGGCGCATAGATCCTTAACCACAAGCCCCACAATCACCTCATTTTAAACACTCGGCCACAAGAGTTTTCCTTTTACTCCGGGATTTTTCCGATTAAAAATGTTGACGGCTTTAACTCATTGTCTCAACCTAGCTTCTCCGCAAGATCGGCTATTTTTGGATGTGGGAGTATGCAGCCCCCTCTGCGTTGCATAAAAAATACAGTTTCGCAATATATAAAGCCAGCCAATATAGTCTATTTCCACAATGAAGTTCTCATCTCTTGCTCTTGCTCTCCCCTCTCTGGTCCTCGCTGCACCCGGTGCCTCTGCGCCCGGTGGTAACTTTGGTCTTGTCACCATCCACTCTGGCGACCCCACCGTCCACCTGCAGACTGTTGGTGTCGGCGGCGACAACAAGCTTGGCATCAGGGGCGAGCCCATCTCTTTCAAGTTTGAAGATGGAAGACTGGGTACTGATGGCAAGGGCTACCTGACTTTATTCCAAGGTTACTTGGAGGCTGGTGCTCCTTACGGCGATACCGTCTTTACTTTTGATGGTGGCAATCTGGGCTATGCCGGCGACCAGAACTGGGTTGTCTGCCCTAGCGATGGCTACACCATCAAGTACAGCTCGGACACCTGCTCTGATGCCATTCCTGTTGCTCTGTTCGCAGTCTAGTCTTACAGCTTCATAGTTTTAGGTTTTTCTCAGTAAATTGAGCCCTCGAAGCTCATTGGCTGGTCCAATTGCTTTAAGTTAGGCTTAAGCACGAGCCTGTCTTCGGGCCCGGCGGCTGCGGAACCATGCAGTGGGAGCAAATTTCAGGGGTAAGGGCATTTTCGAAATTTCAGTAAAGGATATTTTTCAAAGTAATAGGACATTAACTATATGTCTGAACCAAATTACATATGGCAAGGCTAAGCTTGGCGAGAACGCCGAGCTTAACGGTAGCGCCAGACCTGCAGAGTGTTGTGCTTCTTCCAGATCTTCCGGCGGCCAGAAGAGGTGTTGTTGAAGCGGTGGCCCTTGTTGATACCACGGGACTTCTTGCCGGTAGCAGTGAGGGCACGGGCCTCGCGGCGCTTGTGAACGGGGTTGGCGATCCAGTTGATGCGGGCATCGCGGCGGATGGCCTTGTGCTGGGGGTCGACCAGGATAACCTCGAAGTACTTGTAGGTCGAGTCCTGGTTAACCCAGTACGAGTTGAGAACGCGCAGGTTGGGGCAGCGGCGGCCAACACGCTCCTCGGCAGTGGCACGCAGAGCACGCTGGTACTTAAGCTGGTTGACACCCATGTTGGTGGGCTTGCCGTAGGTGGCACCCTTGGGCACGGGCCGCTTGCGGCCACCGCGGCGGACACGGATGCGGTAGATCACAAAGCCCTGCTTGGCCTTGTAGCCGAGACGACGGGCCTTGTCGGGGCGCGAGGGGCGCGAGGCACGGTGAATCACGTTCAGCTGGCGGTACTCCCAGCAGCGGACGCGCAGCAGGAAACGGAGCACATCCGACTGCTTGTTGCGCGAGATCTCTTCCAAGTACTTGTAGGCACCCATTGGTGAAGTAAATCCGAGTGGCCTGGGGATATAGACTCCGAGAGTTGGGAAATTAAAGCCCTAAGCCCTAGGGCCACTATGAGGATTGCGCTTACGTCATGAATTGGAAGTTGTGCCGTCGGTGAATTATGAGAGCTGCAAGGAGCTCAACTGTTCTTGGACTAATATTCAGCGGATATTGGTGATTGATATTGGTAGTTCATATTTATGGTTACTATTGGAGTTTGAAATATAGGAGATATAAATTAATGTGCCCGGAGATTGTCCGCAGTCTTTTTGGCATCGAACGAAAAGAACGTATATATGTAGAGCTTGAGCCATTGCACTACATTCGGCACCTGCGGACCTGCGGAACTTGCTTTGCCAGACTTTTCCTTGGCAGCAGAAGGGCCGCCGAGTGTGTATCCCTGGCTGTAGTCTTTCAATGATGGGGCAGCCTCCGTGGCTAATTGGCGGATCAACGCCGTCACCTTGTTGACGTCGGCTCCAGTAACCCGGTCAATCTCTGCGCCCTTACGAAAGAAGATGAATGCTGGCACTCCTGTGATGTTATACTGGCCCGCAATGTCGGAATTGGCATCGATGTCCACGTCATAAATTGGCACTTGTGGGTACTGCTGGGCCAGTTTCTCAATCACCGGGGCAACTGCGCGGCACGGACCGCACCAAGTAGCTGAAAACTTGAGCATCATCACTTTGTTGCGCGCGAGCAGCGTGCTCAATTCACGAGAGTTGGAGATGCTCTTCATAGTGGCTTGATTACGTGCTTTGGGGATTTAATGCTAATTACCAACTTGGAATGGCTGGCTGAAGAGATTCTATGACTAGTCGGTAGTTGACGAATGTTTAGCGGGAAGAGCAGTTACATATGGCTGATACCTAGATTTGAATAATTTTTAGGCTTGAAGTAGTAGTTTTGCCACTTGTACGAAGTTTCCTACCCGCATGATCGGCCTTGTTTTTCATTTATTGAAAGGGCTGAGATTAGCCAGTCACGGCGTAGCATAATCGTATCGCACCGTTCGAACAGGACCTACTCGAATAACAACTTTCGACTCTCTTACAAAATTTCGAGGTCCCTGGAAATACATTCAATTGCGCTAAACTCATATAGTGAGCAGGCTTTGAAGGTGGTCCTAAAGAGGTATTGAAAGCACCTGTTGCAGATAGCAGAGGCAGACTTTGTACGAGTTTAAGTAGTAGCAGATGAAGGCCGATTATTTAAATTTAAAGATGGCGTATTCAAGATGTGCTTGATTGTTACAGATACGCAGGAATTTCGGCTGATTTCGGTTGTGCTGCTTCTGCACCCTTGGCTCGTGGAGGCACCTTGACTGGGGGTGCACCATAAGCCGCTGCCCTTTTCCTCATTCTCAATGGCAAGTCACCCGACAAGCGCAAACGGGTTGCCAAGGGCTCCCGTAGCCTTAGAATCGCGATTTGACGCGTCTGGAGGGCCGTTCGACGCTCTTCAACCCTCAACACCGTCCTTTCCGGGTCCGTCGCCATCCCCCTCACCAGCAGCTGCTCCAGTTGCCACGGGGCTTCCCTCGGAAAAGCCGCCAGCACCCCCAGTATTAGCCAAAACTACTGCGGACACCGCCAAAGAGACCAGGTTACCTGAATCCAGCCCCCAAGATATCAAAAATGAGCCTCAACTTGTCGAGCCCAAAATTGAGCCGATCGCTGTCGAGTCAATTACGGAGTCGGCGCCTTCAAAACTAGCCACCGAGCCTAAGGCAAGTGAACCAACTCCTTTGATTCGGTTGAAGCTCAACGCAGAACCTCCAGCAGATTCTACTCCTGCCGAAAAGCCTAAGCGCACGCCGGCCAAGTCTAGGCGGAAGCCAGCAAAGACAGCTGCCGGCGCCAGTGCCAAAGCGGGCAAAGGCAAGCCCGACGCCAAGGGTGGTGCCAGCAAAAAGAAGGCCAAGGTTCCGAAACCAAAGATGATTGTTAAAGTGCGGTACGCCAATAAGGCGCCCATGCCCGAGTTTGAGCCCGTTTCATGGGACACGTCCAAGCAGATGTTCTGGACCCGGGTCAGTCTTCGTGAGTTCTTCCTAAGATTCGACAAGCTATGCCGATTGCCGACGCGTCATTCAGCAACCCTCAACAACCCGTTCGAACAATGGAATGATATGCTGTACAAGGCGGCGATCGTGGCTCTGCTGCGGTTGGTAAAAAACGACTCGCAACCTATCATAGCCTATGGTGGTCACTATCTTGGCGAGATCGAGCACACACCAGCCGACTCACCGACCATTTGGCAGCTTCTGCATGAGCTTCTCGAGCAGTGTGACCCTTATCTTAATAAAGTCGACGACATGTCTGGAGATATGTACCGTCTAGAACTGGTTCGGCGATTGATGGTGTTTTGCACAGGCACAGAGACCATTCGCATCACGGTGGTAAGCGACATTGACGAGGTCAAGCAGTTGCAGCTCGAGACTACTGACAAGGTCAAAGCATTGCAGGCTCGTTATCTCGAGACTGCTGGCAAGCTGGAGAAGCTGCGGGATACGGACGAGCGGCTATACGAGGACCGGTTGGCTGCGGCACAACGCTCTGCCGATGATCGCATCTTCAAGGTCGAGCAGGCGTCGTTCTTCGACGTGCGCAAATACAATACTCGCACCGAGCCACTGGGCCGCGACGCCTTAGGAAACATCTACTGGTGTTTCCAACAAAAGACAAAGGATGCGTCTTGGGGAAAACTCATTTTCTGCGAAATGCTTTGGCCTATCGAACATTATCAGCAGAAGCAAAAGATGCTGCTCGTAGAGGTCGAGGAGACTGTCAAGGCAGGCGTCAAGCGACGCCGGAAGGCCGATAAGCCAGATGTCAAGGAGGCAGGATCTCAGCCACCCGGGCAGGCATCCGCGCAGCTATCTAAATCATCATTACCCCTATCTGGTCAACCTTCAGCGCATTCCTCGGAGCCTTCTTCCGTCGCTACCGCAGCTGGAGATGCCACCCAGCGTGGCCAAGGAGCAGAGGTTTCAAAAGAGGAGCCGAGAAAACGCAAACGCAAGAGAGTTGTGGCTTCTCCACCAAGCGAAACAACTTGCTACTATGTGTCGGGCCGCGCCGATGTGTACCAACTCGCGGCGTGGATCAAGGCTCAGCCCGGTCATAGCAATAAGAAGCTGGTGGACGAACTCGACTCGCTTGCCTATTTCTGGCCAGAGTAGTATGTATAAACTTCATTATCGGTTAGCTATGCGACTTTAAGAATGGCAGAGGTTTTAAACATACTGAATGGGATCCTTGTCGAACTGCGAGATCGCAACTTCGGCGTACTCATCCTCAAGCTCTTGCTCGAGCTGTTTCTTAAGCGTCCTAAGGAAGCCCCGCTCGGTGTTGGAATGTCCACACACAATAGCACTGATTCCGGTTTCCTGCAAGTAGAGCATTTCGTGGTGGCCCAACTCGCCAGTAAAATAGACATCGGCTTTGACTCCTCGCAATACTGAGCCTCCGGAGCCAGCACAGAGTGCTACCGACTTTACCTTATCAACCGGAGGATGGGGCCGCACAACCTGCACGGTATCGAGCTTCAGTAGCTGCTTGACTTTCTGAACAAGCTCGGAAAAGGGCACAGCTTCTTTGAAGTGGACAATACGGCCCATGCCGGCATCCTCATGTCCCTTGACGCCCGACACCTTTTCCACCACATCTCTCAGAGACTGATTGGTTCCATCGTCCGAAATTCCATCTGCTAACCAGTCATTGACTCCCCCTTTAGCAGCATCAATGGCAGTATGAGGACAGTAAACAGAAATGCCATGATGAACCAGCCGCAAGAGCGACTGCTGTTGAGGATCTTCGGGAGTAATTGACTTGAGGCCCTTGAAAATGAAAGGATGGTAGGCAACAATAACATTGCGATCGTCCTTGATGGCCTCGTCGCATACTTGTTTGGTCAAGTCAACTGTTAGAAGCACGGAAGGAGCCTTTTTGGGGTTCGCAAATTGAGATGCATCCAAAAGCAAGCCAGTATTATCCCAGGAGCTGTCGGCCAATTCCTTTGGATAAAGTCGCTGCACTGCTCTGGTAACAATTCGGGCGGCCTTGGAAGTCATGTCACTGTCCGGCAAACTCATATACTCTTGTTGTTAAGCGACGAGGGTCAGGAGCGAAACTGACTTTGTAATGGTCACTGCATCGCAGTTGCAGAAGGTCGCAAAGGAAAAGCTCCAGGCTTCGCACGTCGAGGTCGAGGATACGTCGGGTGGTTGCGGCCAAGCATTTGTGGTGATTGTTGTTTCCGAAATCTTTAATGGCAAAAACAAGCTGGCTCGAGCAAGAGCAGTCAATCAAGCCTTACAGGCCGAGATCGCAGTGATCCACGCCTTCACGCAAAAGGCTTATACTCCTGCGGAATGGGAGGCGAGGGCCCAGTAAAACGGCTACACACTATTTGCCACGTACTGCAGAAAACGTCTCGTACTGCAGAAAACGTTTTGTGGCACAGACATTTTTCGCCCGTCCGATTCCCCACATTTTTCACCCAATTCACGTGACAATGCAATGTTTATAGATGATTTATGATCCCTTATGTGCTGTGCTTGAAGCTGGTTCTGATGCCTTACTGGGCTAGTTTTTGAAGCTTGACCAGGAGGCGGCTGTTAAAGGGTGTAGAAACTAACAGGCTCAAGGCCCCTCAAGCAAAAGCTGTGAAGTGCCTTTGTACCTGCTCCATGAGCTCGCCCAATCTCAAAACAACACCCGCACCCATTTTCTGAGTTCTGTCGTCAGGAACAGCCTGCCAGCTCTGCTCAGCCCAGTCGTACAGAGGCCCAAGTTTCTGAGGAAATTGGCGTACGAGCAACCCTCCTGCTACATCAGCCAAAATCAGTAATGCCGAGTAGATGGACTCCAAAACAACCGTTTCCTGACTCCTCTGACCGTGAATTATGTCGAGCATTTCTCCGACCATGTCGCCCATGTCGTTCGTGGGGTAGGCATAGTATATCAGCAGGCTCAGAGTCTTGATCATATGCGCGTGTAAAACAGGCGTATAGGAACCAACCCGGCGAACACGCTGAGCTGCCAATGGAAAAAAGAAATACTTTGCAGCAATCTTTGCGTACTTGTTCACAGCCTGCGGAGCAGTCGCTTCTCTGGAGGTCGTTAGCTTCTTTGAAACCCGCAAAACTTGCGGCCCTAGCTGCTCGGCATGCTTATCACGGGTCTCAACAACAAGCTTGTCTTGCACTTCTCGCGATAGCACATCCACATCGGAAATGAAGGCTGAGTGTTGAGCCACCGGAAGAATTTTAGAGACTGGTTCGGTAGTGCTATAGCTCACAAGCTGCCGGGCAGCCAATACCAGCGTCGTCATGAGCGACATGCGCTGGTACAGCGAGTAGTCACCGACCATGGCCAGGTTTGAGACCGTTGGCCCTTGACTAGGGTCAGCCACCACAATCGCTGTGAGCATATTTTGACGGAGCTGGGCAAAGTGATCAATGTTATACTTGTCGCCTAGGCCAGCCACAATCTTGAGTAGCTCCGGGGCATAGTGGGACACCTCTGTACCAAAGTTCGCTTTCCGAAGAATCAAACTTGTTCCAAAGCTCAAGGCACTATGCTGCTTCTCATAAGAGTCATCGCGGAGGTACTCAACGAGATCTTTGATGTATACGGGGGGAGCCACCTGAACATCATCCTCGTCGTCACTGTCAAAGGCTGCCGCAGTAGTGTCAGCCTCATTATCCGAATCATCGACGTCCATAACAGACTCAAGACCGCTAGGAACGGCGCGGGAGCCTGTGTCCGGACCGTTGCCAAGCTCATCGAAGGCTGCATTAAGGCTGGAAGGTTCATCTACTGATAATACCCAGTCCTCTTGTTGGGAGACGCCAAATTTGAGCTTGGAGCCAGCCCGAAGTCCTAAGGCCTCACCAACTACTGTGCCCATTTTTCGTGCACGATCAGTAGGAGCGCCCAGTCGGTTAGAGATGCCATTTATGAACACCTCAGAGCTGGTAAGCTCCTTTGCTTGAGATTCTGTCATCCGTGCGGCGAAACTAAGAAGCATCTGCGTTTCTGCATGCTGAAACGTTAGAGGCATGCGTTGAATTGTTCCAATATCGCCCCACTGAGCCAGCAGTGGAGTCACCTCGGTCAAAGGGGCCGCAGCTACTACTGCCCGCTGAATGTTGACCCCACAACCTGCCGCAATATTTACAAGATTCACTTTACAGGCCAGGTACTTCAGGATAGCAGCAATGGTCCCGATAGAGAATGTAGCAAGTGCTGGCAATATGCCTTTTGCAAGGACATACTGCTGCTGGGCCGGACGAAGAGTAGAGAACGCTACCTTGAAGTCAGGAAGAGTATCACGATGCAGGAAGATCTTTGAAACTTCTGTAGAATATCCCAACTTGAACGTTTTGTCAAGAAGATCCCCAGGGAGCTCCGAGAACTCAAGTAGTTGCGTGGCCAGCCAGACGCTATAGTCTTTGCCATTGCAGAACCATTGATCCAACGGCGACGCCGCCATTACCCCTAGCAATTGGGATCCAGCAAACAAATTGATCACCTGCTTTGCCTGAAGAGGTGTGGAATCTGTGTACAGCTGGGCCACTATCGACTTTTCAGCCAGTACAGCATTAAGAAGACGGCCCAAAATTTCGAGTTGACGGGATACCTCAGAGCCATTCTCCCCATTATTGAACATAGAGACCCGTGAAATTAAACATGAAAGGCCCATCATTGACCTAAAGACTGGCGTGAAGTCGACACAAGATCCATCGTACTCGATAACTGTCTTCGAAACCAATGCCATGAAAATAGCCAGCAGTCCCGAGTTAGGGGCATTTAGATCACATTTTTGCGTGAGATCTGCCAATATAGATAGAGTTTGGGCCTGGCTAGGCTGGTTAGACAGAGTATGAGCCCAATCCTGCAGGACCTGGTCGGCCGGCGCCTCCTCCTGGTGAACCATCGATCGATCGGTTTGTCAAGTCACGTGCAGTGCACTGAGGAGTCTCGCGGAGCACGCAATATGCACCAGCTTGCAGATGCATATAATAGGTTGATCCCCCCATTTTCAATTTATAACATCCTTTGATTTTCAGGATTTAAACTTTCTGCTTTAAACCAAACGAAATGGGTGAACACTTTGAGACTCTGCAGTTGCACGCCGGCCAAAAGCCTGACCCCACCACCAAGAGTCGGGCTGTGCCGATCTATGCGACTACGTCTTACAACTTTGACGATTCGCAGAATGCTGCCGATGCATTTGGCCTGAAGGCTCCTTCGTATGTCTACTCCCGCATTGCCAATCCTACTAATGAGGTTTTCGAGAACCGCATTGCTGCTTTGGAGGGCGGTGTTGGTGCAGTCGCTGTTGCGTCGGGCCAGGCAGCCCAATTTGTAGCCCTGAGTGCTCTTGCGACCGTTGGACAAAACATTGTTTCCACTTCGCATCTCTATGGCGGTACCGTCAACCTCTTGAAGGTTTCTTTTAAACGCATTGGCATTGATGTGCGCTTTGTTGAGGGCGACAAGCCTGAGGACTTTGAGAAGCAGATTGACGAGAACACTCGGGCCATTTACTTAGAGAGTATCGGCAACCCTGGCTTTGATGTACCTGATTTCGAGGGCATCTCTGCTCTTGCTCACAAGCACGGTATCCCCGTTGTTGTTGACAACACTTTCGGTGCTGGCGGCTACGTTGTGCGTCCTTTCGACTTTGGTGCCGATATCATCATTCACTCGGCCACGAAGTGGATTGGTGGCCATGGCACTACCATTGGCGGTGTTGTCGTTGACTCGGGTAAGTTCCCCTGGGATAAGCACGCCGACAAATTCCCTAATTTGGTTGGCCCCTCTGCCGCCTATCACGGACTGAAGTTCTCCGAGACTTTCAAGGAGTCTGCCTTTATCTTCTATATTCGTCTCGAGCAACTGCGTGACTTTGGCCCCGCGTTGAACCCTTTCGGTGCATTTTTGCTTCTACAGGGACTGGAGACCTTGTCGCTGCGCTTGGACCGTCACCAGGAGAACGCCGCCAAGCTGGCGAAGTGGCTCAAGGATAACGAGAATGTCAAGTGGGTCTCGTACCTTGGTCTGGAGGATCACCCCTCGCACGAGCGGGCCAAGAAGTACCTGAAACACGGCTTCAGCCCCATTCTTGCTTTTGGTGTCAAGGCCAAAGATGGCGAGGAGAAGAGTGCTGCAGTTGTTGACAACTTGAAGCTGGCCTCCAACCTGGCCAACGTCGGTGACTCCAAGACCTTGGTTATTGCACCCTACTCGACCACTCACTCGCAGCTGACCGAGGAGGAGAAGAAGGCTGCCGACGTCACCCCAGATGTGATCCGTGTTTCCGTTGGAACCGAGCACATTGACGACATCATTGCCGACTTTGACCAGGCACTCAAGGCCGTTTATTAGGGCGTTTAGTACTCTAATAAGAACAAGTTCATATAAATAATCGGGTAATTGTGCCATTTGGTTTCCCAAAATGCTGCAGGTCTCAATTGATTCATTGTCCAAGCTGGCGAGCATGCAAGCTGGTGGGCGGGTCTGCAGGTGGGCGAGGTAAGGTCCCACCCACAGTCATCGCGCGCGCGAGAAGTAAGTTGAGCAGAGGCCTGGGCACAATCAAAGGACTCTTACGACCAGAAAAGTACGACAATGGCGCTTGAGAAACCGAGTTCCAGTGCAGCGTCTGCCGAAGGATCTGCTAAGAGGTCGGCGCGCGCAAGGGCCAGCCGTCGCTCCAAGTCTCCCGGGCGTCATAGAAACAAGCGACAGTCGCCTAATTCGACTACCTCCGACAGCCAAGGGGAGTTGGAGTCGTCTTTTGAGGATATGCTCGTAAATCCACCGGTACCAGTCAATTCAGGTGCTATACTTTTAGCCCCTGTCGAGACTAGCGCGTCTCCCGCTCAATCTCGGCCGCGTACGCCAGATCAGGCGTCCAACGTTCTTATTTCCAGCGAAAACGAAGAGCTTTCTACTGGCAACTCTGGTGCGACCCCAGTTTTACCGCGATCGCCATTTGCTGAGCTGCAACGTGCCCCAATAACAGCTCGCCGGGTGGAGCCGCACCCCTTAGAACAGCACCCGAAGCAACCGCGGCAGAGGCAACGCAAGGGGCACGCAAACGATGGTAATACGTTCGTTAAGATTCCAAGCTGGAAGCCATCGAATTCGCAGAAGCCACCGAAGCCGCAAAAGACCAAGTACCCGACATCTATAGACCCTGAGAGGATGCTAGAGGAGTCTCGCAGCTGCATGGAGAATCGCGATTTCATCATGATCAGTGTAGATCTAGAGATGTTCGAACAACAGACCTGGTTGATCACCGAAATTGGTGTATCCGTTATCAACCAGGGGCATGACCAGCAGTTCTTTAACCCTCGCTACCACAACTTTCACCTTATTCCGTCCGAGACTTTGTCCCACCGTAACGGCCGCTTCGTCCCCGATAACCGCGACTATTGTGTCCGGGCAGAGTCGTGTATTTTACCTATTGCGGAATGTCGCGTTTTTTTCAACCAGCTGGTAGAGCATTATAAGACCGTCTCACGTCAATACGATCGACCCCTCTACTTTGTTGGCCACGGTGTTCAGGGTGATCTCGATCTACTTCTGTGCAGCGGCTTTGAGTTCGACACGAGTATCGCGTATTTGGATACCATGACGCTTTGGAAGCACTGGTTTGGCAGAGCGCGACAGGCATCCCTGAGGTCCATTCTGGAAGCCCTCGGAATTCAAGCGCGATTCCTACACAATGCTGCCAACGACGCTCACGCCACGCTTCAAGCACTGCTAACCATGTGTGATCCTCAGTTCCGGGACCACTTCAACTTCGAGATGATTGCCCGTGAATCGCGGCGCATAGATGAACTGGAGCGCCGGGCTAAGAAGGAGCCTGAGGCTGCGGCCGAGCTGGAAAACGGCCCTAGCCAGCAGCTTGTGCTCGAACGGCTGCAATGTAGTCTTCCTTCGCGGCCGAAGCTCAAGGGAAAGCAGAAGATCCGTCATGACAGCCCTGGCTATGTATCAGGGAAACGCCTGGACCAGCTTTTGGCTGAGATGGCCAGTTGCTTGAATTCTAGTTGATATCTTTTAATTATTTAATGTAATCAGCCGGTTGCTATTCGGTTCGTCTGTTGTTTGTTTCTGTTTCCGTTTTCTTCACATTAGAGGTCAAGGTTCGAAGATCAAGTTTTCTTTTTCAATTGTTTTTCAATTGTTTTTCAATTGTTTTTTTTGTTCTTTTAATTTTGTATAATGAATTAGTCAACATATTCCCCAAAGCACCCCCAAATACCTGACGCAGCCCTAGGGCTTTCACCGTCACAATTACCTAAGCGACTCGACTCATATCCCTCGACTCGGGACAAAGTAGTTTCATCAACTCCAAGGAGAAGCCTTTAAAGTACCCCTATCCTTATTTGAAAGTTGAAATGGGAGGCGTCTCTGAAAAGAAAATCGATTGGTTCGCTAAGCTCAAGCAGCTGCTCACCGAGAACAAGTCTCTGTTCTTGGTCGGTGTCGACAACGTCAGCTCTCAGCAGCTGCACGAGATCCGTAAGGCTCTGCGTGGCCGTGCTACTGTCCTCATGGGCAAGAACACCATGGTCCGCCGTGCTTTCCGCACCTTCATCAACGAGATCCCCGATCTGGAGCGTCTGCTGCCCTACATCAAGGGTAACGTGGGCTTTGTCTTCACCTCGGAGGACCTGAAGGAGATCCGTGACATCCTGTTGGAGAACCGTGTGGCTGCTCCTGCTCGTGCCGGTGCCGTTGCCCCTGCCAGCGTTACCGTCCCTGCCGGTAACACTGGTATGGAGCCTGGTAAGACCTCGTTCTTCCAGGCTCTTGGTGTCCCCACCAAGATTACCCGTGGTACCATTGAAATTGTTTCTGATGTTCAGGTCGTCGGTGCCGGCGAGAAGGTTGGTCCCTCTGAGGCCACCCTGCTGAACATGCTGAACATTTCGCCCTTCACCTACGGTCTGTCTGTGGACACCATCTACGATGATGGTCAGGTGTTTGGTTCCGAGATTTTGGATATCACCGACGACGAGCTGACTGGCCAGTTCATGGCTGCTGTCAAGAACATCGCCCAGATCTCGCTTGCCACCTCGATCCCCACCCTGCCCGCTGTCAGCCACTGGCTCATCAACAACTACAAGAACCTTCTTGCTGTTTCGTTGGCCACCGACTACACTTTCGAGGGCTCCGAGGGTATCAAGGACCGTCTCGCCAACCCCGAGGCTTACGCCGCTGCTGCTCCTGCCGCTGCTGCTGCTTCCACCGAGTCTGCTGCTGCTGCTCCCGTCGAGGAGGAGGAGGAGTCCGACGACGACATGGGCATGGGTCTGTTCGACTAGATTCAATAGTTTATAGTTTGATCCATCTCTGGCTTCTAGGGCATGTTGTTTTTCCATGTGCTATTGGTTCCACTTGAATTGCCTTTCTAATTTGTTTCTCTAGTAGGTGAAGCTAGTTACCATGAGTGATCGCTTAGTGGGTGCGGCTGAAGCTGCATAGATCTGTGAAATTTACATAATTTTTTTCACAAACACAATGAAGCGGCCAGGAGAGGAGGACAACCAATCGAAAGCATTGAAAACTCAGGCGGACGAAACGCCGTCCAAGCAAATTGTCGATGAGGAGATGGGCGAGTTTGAAGACCCTTATGGCGATGACTTTGAAAGCGAGGACGAGGAGATCTTCGAGGCTGGCGAGAACGGTGAGCGGGATAATAGCGATGCTGAAGGCGAGGGTGAGACTGAAGGCGACAAAATGGAGACTGATCAAGTCAAGAAACATACAAGCCGAGTGTTTTTGCCGCACCGCTCCGCCCCTCTTGGTGAAAACGAAGTCATGGAGGCCGACTATTCCACCTACGATATGCTCCACTCAATCAATGTAAAGTGGCCCTGCTTGTCGTTTGACATTCTACCCGACAATCTTGGAAACGACCGCAAGATTTATCCTCAATCATTGTATGTGGTGACTGGTACGCAAGCCAAGCGACCCAAGGACAATGAGTTTGCAGTCATGAAGTTTTCGTCATTGGCCAAGACATTGATTCGTGATGATGATGAGGATGATGAGGATGATGAGAACGACTACGACGCGGACCCTGTCTTGGAGGCCAAGGAGCTACCTACCAATTCAACCACCAACCGAATTCGGTTGTCTCCTTTCGCAGCCACTACAAACGAGTACCTTGCAGCCTCGATGATGGAGAGCGGCGACGTACAGGTTTTGGACGTCACACCGCAGATGCGGGCATTCGAGAGCCCCGGAACCGTTGTATCCAAGCAACAGCAAAAGCCGGTACACACCATCAAGGCCCATGGCTCGACCGAGGGTTACGCGGTGGATTGGTCGCCGCTGGTTCAGACGGGCTCGCTGTTGACGGGCGACATCTCTGGCAAGATCTTTTTGAGTAGCCGCAGTGCTTCAGGCTGGACCACGGAAAAGAGCCCTTTTCTGGGTACCGACGGCTCGGTGGAAGAGCTGCAGTGGTCGCCGGCTGAAAAGTCTGTATTCGCCAGCGGCGGCTCCGACGGCTATATCCGAATTTGGGATACCCGCCAACAGACCCGCAAGCCTGTTCTTTCTACCAAGGCTACCGCTAGTGACGTGAATGTCATGTCGTGGAACCGCAAGGCTGGCCATTTGTTGGCGGCTGGCTACGATGATGGCCAGTTTGGTGTGTGGGATTTGCGCACGTTCACCCAGGGAGAGCCCGTGGCCAAGTTTGATTTCCATAAGCAGGCCATCACCTCGATCGAATGGAACCCCAATGACGAGTCGGTATTGGCAGTTGGCTCCGAGGACAACACCGTCACGCTGTGGGATCTGTCTGTGGAGGCAGACGATGAGGAGATTGCTGAGCAGACCAAGGATGCGCAGGGCGAGCTGGACGACGTGCCGTCGCAACTGCTGTTTGTGCATTGGCAACCTAATGTCAAAGAGGTTCACTGGCATAAGCAGATTCCCGGAGCGCTGGTCTCGACGGGTAGCGATGGGTTCAGTTTGTGGAAGACCATTAGTATTTAAGGTGTATAAATATGTAGAGCCAGTCTCGGCACCCTTTAAGGCTTAACCAGCATTGGCTAGATTCGGTGGCATTGGCGAGCACCGCCACAATTCGCTAGGCATCCACCCCCTCAGTTTCAATGTCGGGCTCGGCGGGCTGCGGCAACGGCGGCTCGCGGATTGAGCCGTACTCGGCAGGGCTCTCTGCTCGTAAGGATGGTGGTTTTGAGATCTGATCGACAACCTGCTGGGTCTGATAGATTGAAAAGTAGAGTGCCATGCCCAATAGCACTGTTTGTAGCGTAGCGGCTACAAAAAACGGTAGCCACACGGACCAGTTTGTATCGTCGCGTGCCGCAAGGCTTAGGCACCACATGTAACCGCCAGGGATCTGGATGACTAGCGTTAGCAGTGACAGGCTGCCGGTATGCTTGAGATGGTAGGTTTCGGCGAGCTGAGGCAAGTATTGCACGACACCAACAGCTGCAGAGGCAATGCCAAGTAAGTAGGCGATGCGGTACATGTGCTGTTTAACCACGGTCCATGCGCCAACGACCAGCACGATGCAAGCGACATCCACAACCAGAATGGTCGATGCCATGCGGCGGATCTCTTTGCGTTCTGAACGGTTGCCATCTGCAAACAGCACTGATAGCACCACTATCACCAATGGTCCCAGAAACGAGGCGAGGATCTGGTAGAAGCCCAGCAGTGAATTAACACACTGCAGGTGCGATAGGTCTACTGAGCAGCACTGAAAGATAGAGGCACTGACGATGGTAATGTTGGAGAATGCAAACGCAGAGCCAACATTCATGAGAAGTAAAAAGTACGGGCTTAGACCCTCAATACTGCGTCGTCGCACAATGTTGATGTGCTGGGGGATGTAACTGGCAAAAATACCAATTACCAAGAAGATCGATAGCCACGTGTTCCACAGGTTGCCAGACTCCTGGTATTTTTCGCACCGCTCCAGCATCATTAGGGGGGCCTCCCAGGTCATTATGGTGTGCCAGATATGAGAGCCTAGAACTAGTCAGCTGGGGCCGCCAGTCAGCCAAGCTGGCCTAGTCAGCCGGGTAGTCTGAGATCAGCCGGCAGCAGCGATGGGACCAAACAGCAGCTCCGAAGAGAGATGACCAACCAAAATGCCTACAACTGCGACGGCATTCGCACAGACGACGCGGGTCTCCACCAACCCCGCCGAGCTTAAGTCTCGCATTCTGGCACTATACCGGTCGTTTATTCGTCGTTCGCCGGAGTTTGTGGAAATGTATGAGATGCCCGTGCCGGTTGGTCTTGTGCGCACACGGCTGCGCCAGGAGTTCGAGCGCCAGAGATTTGTCGAGGATATTAATGTGCGGAACATCCTTCTTGCACGCGGCCAGATGGAGTACCAGGAAACCGTCAACTTCTGGAAGCAGGGATGCCATGTGCTTAAGTTTTTCGACGACTACCATGCCACACAGATCGAGCAAAAGCCCGACGACTTTGTGCGCAAGTTCATCAAAGGAACTGCATAGACTTATATATTGCTGTACTATTGTTGCTGCTGCTGCTACCGTTGGTTTTTTGTAACTAGGGCTGCCTGTGGCCGGGGCAGGGCCGACTTGTTGCAGGTCAGACAGCGTCATCGGAAGGTAAACATACTCAAATGTGCGTGGGTGTCGAGAGCAGGACATAAACTGTAGAGCGTTTCGATCACGGTTGCATCATGCAGCAGGTAACGCATCGCGGAACTTCCGCAACGCAGTGCCGGTATCGTCTACGGCAAGCAAGAACCGACACACCTCTTTGCAAATGTCAGTTTGCCCAGCATTGTGCGCAGCAATAAACAGGTTGCGAGTATTGTCACCGGCCGCGGCCGTAGCGTCAGATTCTGTTTCGCTGGCATGCACAACCATTAGGTACTCTGACGCTGTTTTAAGATCACTGCGGCCAAGACACTTGTCGAACAGCTCTTGGGGCCGCTGTCCCACCGCATCAAATAGCTTGGGCCAGTACTTGGCTTCGACTTTGCGCGCGCACCCAGCCACCACCTCAGGCCATTTCTTAGCTGTGATTTTCCGGCCCAGCTCGCAGATTTCCTTTAGTTGCCGATCCTCCATCAATGCATGGTATAGCGTGGTTTCCAGCACCTGCTCAAAGTAGTCCAAGCCTACATAGTCATATGCAGTCGAGAGATCATGGGCCATCAAATATGGCAAGTAAACCTCTAGCGATGCCGTGGGCTTGATATGCCAGAACATGCCCCCCGTGCTTTTCAATGCTGTGGTCTCGATGGTGGCAACGACGCCCTTGATCGGGTTCATAGCCACCGGGTACGCATCGACCGCAAAGTACACACTCTCGGCACTCTCGCCCTTGGTCAACGAATGGATGCTCATCTCATGACCGTCAAACACCCACAACCGGTCACCCTCAACATGGTAGTACTCGATTGGGTACGCGATCGTCTGCCGACGGTACTTTTTGCTGCCATCGACATCGGACTCGATAAGCGAAACTAGTTTGTCGTCAATCAGCAAGAGAAGCCTCCGACCCTCGTCAACAAGATCCAAAGCTCGCACCCGCGCCGGCGCCGACGTCACGCCTGCCAAGGGCCACTCTTTCACCAGTTCGAGGTCATGGTTGGCCAACGAATATACCAAAAGGGTTGCAGAGTGCGTGAGTACTGCCAGCAGGTCTCCACTAAGACTCATGGCAACTACAGGGGCTGCCAGGCCCTCCTGAGCAATTACTTGTTCCTCCTCACCGCCCTGGCCTGGGCCAGCAGTCGCCGCAGGTACAGTGCTATGCCGGCGGCTGGCGTGTGTGACCGCAGAGTACATGCGCAGCTGTGGCCCGTCCTCTGAGTTGACTGCCACCACCAGTAGCCGCCCATACCACACGATACCGCCACGGACCTGCATATCGCGGTCTGACAACTCCTTCCACTGCCGTGCCACAACCGAAAAATACATGAGGCCCGACGAGCCGGCAATGGCTACATGCCGGGCATCGGGTGAGCAGCACACGCTCACCAGCGGCCAGTTACGGGCCACGTAGAATGTAGGCAGTGGCACCGTTAGCCAGGGATGCGAGCTAAGACGTGTCTTTTGACCGTCGTGGAAAAGCTGAAGCCGCCCGTTACCGAAAATCACCGGCTTGCCCAAATTCGAGCCAATACCCGACCACTTGACAGTATTAAATGAATGTAACTGGCCGTTTTCGCCCAGCAAAAAGAGTCCGTCAGACCCCAACGACCACTCGGTGTGCACCACCGGGCCACCCGCGGGACCAACGTGGCTGCTTTTATAGATAGGCATGCCTAACAGAGAATAAAGGTACCAGCCCTCATCTGTGCCTAGCAGCAAAGTAGTTCCGAGAGTAGACCACTGCAAGCACGCAAGCTTGCCGGGGGCATTTAATTTCACGTCGACAACGTCTGTGTCTGTAGATCCAAGCGAATAGAGCCGCATAGTCCCATCATTAGTGGCGACCGAAAGTTTGCCCATTCTTAGGTTAAAGGCCGAGTCAACGGCATCTGTCTCAGTTACCACTACTGCGCTCAGTGGCGGCAGGGCCTCTCCATCTTTGGTCTCACTTTGCTTGGAGTCAATATGCACCACCACAACCGCACCTTTCGCAGTAACTAACGACAGTCGCGACAGAAGCGGTGAACAGTTTGCCTTGACAACCGTATCATCAGGGAAACTCTCGAGACTGTCCAAGCCGACATCATGAAACGCGGCTCGGTCGTAGCGGCCCAATTGAAGACTCCTTGCAGAGACAACCACAAACCAGTTGTCGAGGCCATACACCCCCACTATAGGGTCTTTAGATTTAAGCGTGGCCACGCGTTTCAGATGCAGTTCCCGCAGTCCAATCGACTCGCCGGGGCCAGGAGTCACAACTTGGCTTGTCTTACCCACTTCTTCTAGCTCTTCAGATGGCAGGACTTCAAATACAAGCACATAGCCCTCACTGGTCCACGCCAGCAAGTGCGCGCCATTGGCACTTGTGGCCAAGCCCACATAGTAACCAAGTCTTTCTCTGCTCTCGTGGGACTCCTCATCCGCCAGATTTCCCGGCGGATGAGTATATACGGCCACTGGTGCCAGTGGCTTTAATCGGTAGAGCAGCAATACTTTGGCCGAACATGCGGCAATATAGAAGCTCGGCTTGGAGACGCAAAAGGAAACAAACCCCTTTGACGGCTCGGTGCCTGCAGATTCGCCGATATATGTCTCGGGATCAGCAAATCGATGCGGTGCTCCTTCCGGCCATAGCATGCTGACTGGTGCAGGCACCCCACACCAGAACGTGGGTACTTGGCCATATGTTGGCTGCTTCTACTCCATAAAATAGACATGGGGGAAACCGATTGTTAAATCTAGAGCTATTTCCTGGAGTCGGTTGTCTTTTGGCAATGCCAAGCTAAGAGCTAATCAAAGGAGTACTAATAAATAATGGAATAGGCAGTTGTTATCTCGCCGCTGCCGACGACCTTATCGTCATCGTACAGCACCAGATATTGTCCAGGAGCAATAGCTCTCTTCGGTTCTGCTAAGGTTACCGAGCCATCTTCGGTGGCAGTGCAGTCGACCGGTTCCATGAGTGAGCGGAACTGAGCTTTCAGAGGCTTTGTCCAGGCTTTGGAATGCCATATAAAGTTCTTAGTTTTGATCTTGTCATGAAATAGCCGTGGGTTGTCTCTCCCACGACAAATCACCATTAAATTGCGGGTCACATCCTTTCCACAAACAAACCATGAGCCTTGATAGGCAGGGTCCGCTTGAGGCATAGAGAAGCTGGTGCGTTGACCAACAGTGGCTGTCCACAGGCCATTGTGGTAGCCTACGTGCTCGCCATCGGCTGTTTCAATAGGCCCCTTGTTCTCATCAACATATTCTGCCAGAAACTTGTGGAACCCTCGCTGCTTTTGCTCCACAAAGCATAGACCCTGGGAATCTGGTTTCTGAGCAGTAGGAACCTGCATGGCGGCCGCATACTCACGAACCTGGGGCTTGGTCAATCCGGCCAGCGGGAAGACCACGGAGCTAAGCTGTTCAGGTAAAACCGTGGATAGGTAATAACTTTGATCTTTCTTGAGGTCAAAGGGCCGGCATACAAGACCATCCTTGATCCCTGCGTAATGGCCCGTCGCCAGCCACTTGAAGTTGGGATCTTTTGCCCGCAAATGGTCGACTAGTGCACCGAACTTGACATAACGATTACAGCCAACATCTGGATTGGGGGTCTTACCGTTGCGGTAGCCATCGATCATGGGCTCGAAGACCTCCGTCCAATAATCTCTTTCGAGATCAACTCGATGGCATTTAATGCCCGCATGAGCGGCCACAGCCTGCACATCTTTCCAATCACTTTCAAGGCATTTTGAATCGGCACTCCAGTTTGCCATAAAAACACCTTTCACGCGGTCTTTCCCAAGATGCTTGGCGAGCAAACAAGCGGCGGTCGAGGAATCAACCCCAGACGAAAGAGCCACATAAACTGGGTCAGTTCCTATTCTGTCTAGGCCTGTCCCTTTTAGATTCAACTCCCCATTGCAATAAAACCGGGTTTGTTGCCTAGGGGTTAGCTGTATGGCTTGTCTAGTAAATATTTGCCGGCCCAGGCGACAAAAGTTCATTTCCTAACCTTTGGCCGCGTTTCGCACCTGACGTCACTCGACCTCCGGCCCATCTAGACCAGACAAGGTGCGTGACTCAGCTCCATAGCTAAAACTGGCCTGTGCTTTGGCTGATTAAAGATCGAGGTTCGGCATGGGTAAGCCGAGCAAACTGTGCGGTGCGGCTAGTCGATGGGGAATTACAAACTCGAAACTGGTTACGCCCACCTTCCTATCTTCCAACATGACGGTTCTTGCAACCAAGTTGGAAAAGCCTATCCCTGACAATCGCGAATACCGAGACATTCAATTGAAGAACGGCCTCGAAGTACTGTTGATCCATGATCCCGAGGCAGACAAGGCTTCGGCAGCGCTGGATGTCCACGTCGGCTCGTTTGCCGATCCGGAGCGGGTGCCTGGGCTTGCCCATTTTTTGGAACACCTGCTGTTCATGGGTACCGAAAAGTATCCTAGTGAGAATGAGTATTCGCAATATTTGACGGCCCATGCTGGCAGTTATAATGCTTATACTTCTGCGGAACACACCAACTACTACTTTGACATTGCCCATCAGCACCTTCACGGAGCACTGGACCGGTTCTCACAGTTCTTTGTGAGCCCATTGTTTTCCAAATCGTGCCAAGACCGTGAGATTCTGGCCGTGGATAGCGAAAACAAGAAGAATTTGCAATATGATACCTGGCGGTTATACCAGTTGGAAAAGTCGCTCGGTAACCCCAAGCATCCGTTCCACAAGTTTTCAACCGGCAATTATGAAACTTTGCATACTATCCCAAAGCAGGAGAATATTGATGTTAGACAACTGCTGCTTGATTTCCACGAGAACCATTACTCGTCGAACATCATGAAACTTGTCATTCTCGGCCGCGAAAGTCTGGACCAGTTGCAGCAATGGGCCGAGGAGCTGTTTTCTCCTGTAAGAAATCAGAACTTTACAAACCCTGTCTATGAAGAGAGCCCGCTAGGCCCTGCTCAACTAGGCACCGTCATCAACGCCTTGCCGGTTATGGACTCGCAGCACCTGGAGCTATCATTCCCTGTACCGGACCAGCAGCCGTACTACCAGACACAGCCTAGCCACTACTATTCGCATCTGATTGGCCATGAGAGTGCGGGCTCCCTGCTTCACCTGCTCAAAGCCCGCTCATGGGCCAATGCACTGAGCTGCGGCAGCACGCATGTCTGCACAGGCTCGGACATCTTTGTGGTGGATATCGAACTGACACGCAAAGGTGCAGATCACTGGCAAGACGTGCTTGCACTAACCTTCGACTTCATCCGACTGGTACGCGAGGCGGGTCCTCAAGAGTGGGTGTTTGACGAGCTGCAGGCCATGTCTAAGGCGGCATTTCTTTATAAACAAAAGACCAAACCATCTTCCACGACGTCGGCGCTGGCGCGAACGATGCATCGAAAGGAGGTGCCACGCGACAAGCTGCTGAGCTTCTCAGTATTGGAGACGTTTGACAAACACGCATTGAACGAGTTCTCCCATTTGCTGACCCCCGACAACGTTCGGGCCCTGTTCACCAGCCAAAGCTTAGAAGGGCTGGTCGATACCGAGCATTGGTACGGCACAAAGTACCGCGTAGATTCGCTCAAGGATGTATTTGCATCGTTTGCGGACCGGCCAATCAACAAGGATCTACATTTGCCGGTGCGAAACGAGTTTGTGCCCAATGACTTTGAATTGGTGCAGCATCCAAAGGACGAGAAGGCCTTGCGGCCCGAGCTTGTGACAAATAGCAAGGGACTCAAGGTATGGCACAAACTAGACGATACGTATGGGATCCCCAAGACACATCTGGAGCTCAAGCTGTCGAACAGTGAGTGTAGGGATAGCGTACGGTCGTCTATGCTTACGGAGCTCTATGTGCAGCTGGTGATGGACGCTCTGACGGATTATGCATATTATGCCGAGGTAGCTGGTCTTTCGTATGCCATCACTTCGGGCCAGAATGGTGTGGAGGTGGTCATCTATGGGTTTAGTGAGAAGCTCGACAAACTAGCCGCCGTGGTGGCCAGGGCGTTGGCTCATACCTCCGTGGATCCGGCTAGATTTGTAGCCATCAAGGAGCGTATCACGCGGCAGCTTGAAAACTCGCTGTATGCTATGCCATACAACCAGTTGGGACTACATGGCAATGTGTTTGTGGCCTCAAGAGTATATCCTGTTGATGAAAAGCTAAGAGCCCTTGGTGATATCAGTGCCAATGATCTAGAGCCGTTTGTCAGTCGCATCACTTCGCAGTGGAACGCCGAGATATTGGTCGTGGGTAACGTGAGTTCCGCTGCTGCGGTTGCGCTTGGCAGCACCATCGAGAAAGCCCTCGACTGCACGCCCATCGAGCGCGAGTTGTCCGGCACCTACTGGCTGCCGCGGCCGTCGGCTTACTATTTCAAGTACGATCTGCCGGACGAGAACAACACCAACTCAGCGATCGAGTACCGGCTGCAAATAGGCGAGCTGACGGATATGGAGCAGCGGGCAGCGCTGTTGATTCTGGCGCAGATCGTCAAGGAGCCTGTGTTTGACCAACTTCGCACCAAGGAGCAGCTGGGCTATGTAGTTGGCTCGTACGTGCGGCCCATCCGCAGTACAACGTGGTTGCGAGTATTCGCGCAGACCGAGGCGCCCACATGGTACGTGGAGCAGCGCATTGACGCGCTGCTGCTGTCCATCGATAAGCTGCTAGTGGACATGAGTGATGCTGAGTACCAAAAGCACGTTGCAGCAGTGGTGCTACACCACCGGGAGAAGTTCAAGAACCTGAACGAGGAGACGACTTACTTTTGGAACTCAATTTCAAATGGGTTCTACGATTTTGAGCGCAAGGCGGTGATTGCAGACGCCGCCACCAAAACCTCGAAGCAAAAGGTGCTGGAGTTGTACCGCAAGTACATCTCGCCGCAAAGCCAGCAACGGGCCAAGTTTGTGGTGCATCTCAAGGCCCAGAAAGCTGCCCAGCCTCCGCTACACGTGCGGTTGGGACAGGCGATTGAGCAGGTGGCCCGCACGCGCGAGCTGGCGCTCGGCGACGTCGCCAAGCAAGCCGCAGCCGCTTGCCAGGAATCGGGCGAGCCCGAGGCCCTGCAGGTGCTTGCGGCGCAGCTCGACAAGCTGGGCGTCGTGGACGCTCCATCTGTGTGCGAAGAGGTGGTTGAGGCCGCCACCAAGCAAGTGGCATCTGAGTATGTGGGTGAGGAAGTAGATGATGCGGCCGCATTCAAGGCGGGACTGCAGCCGGTGGGTCTGCCCAAGCCGCTGATTGACTTGAGAGAGTATGAGCCGACCGCTGCTCCGGCCGACCATGGCAAGAAGTAGGCGACGCCTCAAGATACTGCCATTAGATCTAGCATAGGTATAAATAAAGAGCGTATTTTATCTGTATACTACGATGTTATGAGTTCCACGTGCCGGTCCACGAGCTCGGTCCTGCCCAAGCCCGGGTCAGCACCGGCTCCAATCAATAAAGCGGCCACTAGCGCTCCGCCATCACTTTCTTGGGGGCAATGCCTTTATTTTTGACGAGCAATGCGGAAATCCTGCACCGGAGGTCCCTCCGAGTCCTCTGCCTCGCCCAAGTCTAAGTCGTTGGGCACTGCATCCTCGTCGTCGTAATACTCGGTGTCGGCAGCGGAGCCAAGGAAGGGAGTCTTGGGCTCGGTGATCTCCTCGGTCTGGCCCCGTTCTAAGTCATGCTCGTGGATGCCTTGCTCGTCCCATTGTAGCGCGGACGGTGCCTTCGTTTTCGGATACTTTGTGGTGGATTTGTTCTTGTGACCGGCCTGGGCCAGCGATTGGCGCAGCTCCGCACCCTCAGAACCCAGCTTGGAGTTCTGTTCAGTATTGCTGAGCACCTGGTTTCGGTCAAAAGTCGAGTGCTCGCGAGGACTGTTGTTCTGGAGAATGCCTTTGGTCATGCTTAGTAGCGTATGCGTGTGGGGATGTGAAAACAGGCCCAACCTGCAGTGAGCGGCAGTGACCACACATGACCATTTGACACGGTAGGACAACCAACCAGTTGGATAATCTCAGAGATGAAGTGCAATTGAGCTACTACTTGTTGTCCCTAGTCTAGTCCTAATGCTTATGGCTAGTCTGCTGCTAATAAATTTTTTTCTTTTCGTCAATCGAAATACGACCAGCTCCCATGTTGACCAGCAGGATCATGCCACCTACAATGGATAGCGTCTGAAAGTACTCGTAGCGCAAAAAGTCGCGGTTCGGATTGGCTGCAGAGACCCGCCAGTACGAGTTGGTGGTCAGGTTTTGCACAAACAACAGCACCGAAAGCAGCGACGCCGACAGACGGGCCTTGAATCCCACGGCCACCATGCCACAGCACACGAGTCCGACAAGATTGGTGATGGAGTTGCCAAACGTCCACTTTGTACGGTACAGGTGGCCGAGAAACAGAAACAGTAGGAGCACGCGGCCGGCCAGCGTAAAGTAGCGGGCGCGATCCTTGTTGTCGAGCTGCGGCAGACCGGGGAGGCCAATGCGGCGGCGATCCTGCACAAATACATCGGATACCACCAGCAACAAGCCGCCAATAAGCGAGAGGTTGCGGAAAAAGAACTGGAGGTCGAAAATCAAGCCATAAACAAGCGCCTGTGACACAATCACAAATACAAGCGCCCCGACGCCGAAAACGAGCTTCCGCTTGGAGATCACACTGTATGATCCGCCAGCCATCAAAACAACATTTACCACCAGAAACAGTACAGTGAAGTAATAGTTTAGACCCCGAGCGTTCCACAGGTAATTGACCTGGTCCCGCCATTGGGTCACGATGCGGAAAGCATCCTCAAGAAAAGTGATGACCACCAGCAATCGGCCGAGGGCTGGAAGGTAAGGCTTAATGGGGTGGCCCCAATCGCCGAGCCGTTCGTCAATGTGCCCAGTGACCTTGGAGAACTTCTCGTGCCACGTCCCGGTTGTCACGGGCTCATTGGCTGCGCCGTATTGCGCCCCGCGCTGGTTCAGATCCGGTGCGCTTGGCTGTGAAAACGGCATTTCATAGCGCTGGCCCCGACGGTTCATGGTGAAGGTGGGTGATGATGTGGTGGGGTTTTGGGTTATTTGGGAATTACTGCATGATGTTGACGCAACAGTTGCCGCTCTGGCTGCTGGCGCTAGTAGCTGCTGACTGAAGCCGCTCTGGCGGCTGACACCAACACTGGAAACACTGGAAAGATGCTCGGAGGTCCCAGCTAGGCTGACATATGCTCGACGATATCCCCGGAATCGTTATCGAGGCCGGCTCCACATGGACCCGGTTTGGGTTCGCTGGTGATGCGTCTCCGCGATATATCGTGCAATCCGCGTACGCAAAAGACAAGGATGGCTCTATCACCTACGATAATATCGAGGCGAACGTTGAGGGACGTGAAATCTACACCCCCGTCGTGGACGGCATTATTCACGACTGGGACGCCTGCGTGGGGCTGTGGCAGTTGCTGGCCGAGAAAAGCGGTTACTCGTTGGATGAGCAGCCACTTCTGCTGCTCGAGGAGCCTTGGAACCCTGCCGCAAATAAGCAGAGGGCGCTAGAAACCGCCTTCGATACCTTACAGGTGCCGTTGTTTTCGCTGGCAAAGGCGCCGCTGGCCACCACCATCGAATCGTCGCGTACATCGGCCATTGTCGTAGATATTGGCAGCTCTACCGCCAGTGTAGCACCCGTACTGGACGGCGCAATCGTCTCCAAGGCAGTCATGCACACGCGGTTTGCCGGCGACTTTGTGGACGCTCACCTGCAAGCGTATTTTGCCCAGCGCAACATCGAGGCCACGCCTGCGTACCGCGTCAAGGCGCGGGTTTCTGACCTCGAGCCCGGTCAGCCGTCACAGGTCGCTCTAGCTCCTGAGGGCTCGGCATCCTACAACCAGTACCAGCTGGCACGGCTGCTGCTGCAGTTCAAGCAGTTTACTTCACAGGTATCTCCTGCGCCATTTGTGAGTGGAACAGAGCGCGGCACACGGCCGTTCGAGTTCCCAACTGGCTACAACCTGCTGTTTGGTGCCGAGCGTATGGCTACGGTAGAGCCGCTGTTTAAGCCCACTGTGGTGCCGCTACCGGGCACGCCTATTCCCGAAAACTCCCTGGGACTCAGTGAGCTGATCTATCAGTCGCTAAACAAGGTTGAGGCCCCGCCGGAGGTGCTCATCAATCTGGTATCGAACGTCGTGTTGACCGGCGGTACGTCAGCTCTACGGGGCCTGGCTCGCCGCGTGGAAAACGACCTTCTCCAGATGCTGCCTAACTACACACCACGCTTCCACTTGCCCAGGCCCCATGTGGCATGGTTAGGCGGTAGCATTTTGGCGTCGTTCGCCCACGGCGATCCCAGCTGGATCACAAAGGCCGAGTACGATGAGATCGGTGCCGAGCAGCTTGTCGAGAAGCGGTTCCGCTAGGTGCCACTGACACCCTGATACTGTAAGATACAATGATCTAGCTGTGCTGGATTTAATGAATAGTTTCTCAATAGAATTAAATACGATGCTGGATCAGCTAGCTATATGATGCAGCTATGGGACGGAGCGTCAGGAACATCTGGCAGCAGAATAGCTGAGGCGGCCTGCGGGGCATCATTCGGGCCGTCGGCCGGCCGTTGACTTTGCTGGGTCTTTGTTTGCTCGGGCTTATCGGTAGGCTCACCACGATCTTGGGTCTCGGCCCACGTCTGGACAGGCTCCGTGGGGTCCACCGCATCAGCTAGTAACCCTTCTTGGTTCATGGCTGCCTCCGATACGTCTACAATATGCCCCACAAGCTTTTTCAGTGCAATGCGGACGCGCTCCTGCTGCTTCTCCAGATCTTGGCGCTCAACGGTCGTTTCTTCCGCCAGGGCTGTGGTCTGGTTGATTGCTGCTGCACGCTTGCGGTCGAGGCTCACCGCCTGCTGCTTTAGTTGTTTCTGGGTGGCCTTGAACTCTTCTTCCCGGCTATTGAGCTGGTTTGATGCCTCTTCGACTTGAGCAGCCACTGCTGCTTGCTGCTGATCGAGCAGCGCCCGTTTCTGGGTCACTATCGCCAGCTCGCTACTAACCGAGTCCTTTAACCCAAGCTCCTCACTCAGTTGGGCCCGTAACTCGCCACTTTGTTTTTCGAGCTCCTCCCAGGTCTTCTTTTGGCTGGCTGCCTCGACCTTCAGCGTCGCGGTCTGACGCATGCATTCCGCAACCACCGGCAGCTCGAGCGCTAGCTGGTTCAGGACTTGAGCCCCATCTATGAAATCCCTTTCCATACGGCTGTAAGTCTCGACATCATCGCGGGCCTTTTGGAGCTGCTGCCGCAGAGACTCGGGTTCGCCCTGGCTATCACCATTGCGGATCTCCTGCTTGATGTCCGCTATTAATGCGCGTTTTTTCTCCAGCTCGGCCTCTCCCGCAGTATTGGCTTCCTGTAATTTCTTTAACTCCTGGTTCTTTATTGCCAGATTCTTTTGTCGTTCCTCCAGCTTGGCGAACGACCCATGCAGCTTCTTTTCGCGTTTGCCGATTTCAATGAGCCGCAGCGTACGGTTAGCCCCTTCGGAGGCCGCGAGCGTCGCATCCGCAGCGGAAATGCCCAGCATTACCTTGCTGAGCTCCGCCTTAGCGTTGAACGCACTTTCCAGCATCGGCGGAATCTTGTAGCTGTTGGATCGAAATTCAATATAGTCGGCCACTGCTTCCAATTGTGACATCAAACGCGACGTTACCGGCGCAATCAAATCCTCCAGCGTGAAATCAGTTACTCCACAGGTTGTCAAATGGATCAATAAACAACGGTAGAGCGCCATTTCCGGTGACAGTTGTTGCCCGTCACGCTCAATGTCCTGCTCAACAGCCTCACGCGCTCGTGCGGGGAGATTAAAGTCCGCACGGTCGCACATGGCAATAAACGCTTTAGCTGCCACAATTGAGTCCGCGTCCACGGTGTCAAGACCGTGGATGCCTCGCCTGGCCAATGTTTCGTTGACGAGGTCCATCAGTCAGTCTCGTCCCAGCCCGCGTCTCACTTAGTCGCATCAGCTCAAGGAAATATTGCATGAGCCAGCAGAAACTGCCTTCAGTAAACCCCAACTAAAAGTTTATATCATTATTTTATACGTAGCTCTCTCCAGCGCTTTCCAGCTAATCCTCCTGCCCCAATAAAGCCTTGAGACCGTACTCTGTTCTGAACTTTTGGGCCAGCACACTCAGCTGGCCAATAAGGCTATTGCAGGCATTCTTAAGGGCCTCGCGTGGGGTATAGCCATCTTCTGTTTGAATGCGCATAACAAAGTTCGCAAACAAAGGGTGCTCGACCTTGTACGCAGCGTACAAGACGCGGGGATCCTGATTGAGTTGCACGGTAAGCATATTGCCGAGGGTGTGGTCTTCCCGCTCGAATTTTATTATGGCCGCATTGGGCATGCGCTGGTCTGGCGAAACAGTAACCTTCGACACGCCATCGGGCAGCAGAAACAGCTCGAAGCGGTCCGGGGCGTTCATCTCTGGTTTGGGCCTTACTCACAATTATTCAGTCCGGCTTTTGGGTCTCTATCCTCTGGATAACTCAGCAACTGCTTGGATCTGGGGGGGACGCCCGAGACCCCTAACATCGAACCACGCATTGGTCAGCCCTCCACCCACCTACCATGTCCAATGAGCCGTGGAACAAACTGCCTGCGCCGGGCGACCAAAGCCAGTCGTACGGTGGTAGGCAGCAGGAGCACCCGGTGCTTCCGCCTCCTGTTGGTCTCGGTCAACCCCAAGCTGATGGACAGCAACAACAGCAGAGCCAGCAGAACCCGCAGAACCAGCAGGGCCAGCAGGGCCAGCAGGGCCAACCGTTCTTCCTGCCTAGCATCCAGCAGCGGCCTCCGCAGGGTAGCTCCTATCAACTGCCTAGCATTACCCAGGATGGTTTGCCGTTCATGAATATGCACATGGCTGGCCAACAGCAGCAGCCTCAGCAGCAGCCCCAGCAGCCTCAACAGCCTCAACACCAGCAGCAGCCTCAACAGCCTCAGCAGCCTCAGGAACAACCTGCGGAGCAGTCTCAGGAGCAGCAACAGGCACCCCAAGTCCAGTCGCAGCCACAGCCTCAGGCCCAGCCTCAAGCCCAGCCCCAGGCTCAAGCATCGACTCCCGCGCAAGGCTCTCCAGCGTTGCCAACTCCAGTGCTGCCAACCTCGGCTCTGCCAACTTCAACTCAGGCCACCCCGCAGCCACAGCCTCCCCAGAGCGATGCTTCGGCCCAGCCTGCTCCGACGGCCGTTCCTGCGTCGGCACCTCCCGGCCAATCGGCCCAGTCAGCCCCGTCGGCACCTCACGCGCCAGACGGCTCGAGCGAGGTGAAGCACGAGTCCGATGAGCGGTCAGATGCTTTGCAATCTGGGCAGCCCACACTACAGCCGGCTCCTGTGCAAGACTCGCCCAAACGCGGCCATTCTCACACAAACTCTGATGCTCGCTCGCACGCGTCGCCGTCCGTAGCGCCGCCACAAGAGTACCAACCGCTGGTGCAGGGACAGCCGGGACAGCCGGGATTGCCCCCTCAATCTGGCCAACCCGGGCAGCACATGATGATGGGGCAGTACGTGCCGCAAATGCAGCAAATGTACCCCTACGGCCAGGTGCAGCAATTCCCGAATCAGCCCGACTATCGGCATTTGGACGAGGCCGACGCGCTCACGTACCTGGACAAAATCAAACTGCAGTTCCAGTCACAGCCTGAAGTGTACAACCACTTTTTGGATATCATGAAGGACTTCAAGAACCATAGCATTGATACGCCTGGCGTGATCAAGCGCGTTTCTTCGCTTTTCAAAGGGCACATCAACCTCATCCAAGGCTTTAATACCTTCCTTCCCCAGGGGTACCGCATCGAGTGCTCCACCGATCCGCATGACCCGAACCCGATCCGCGTCCACGTTCCGCAGCGAAGCGCGCAAGACGTCGATCTAGGAAGCGTTGCCACAGCAATCCCTAACACGGATTATGATCGCTGGAATGGTCAGAGCCAGCCCATGATGGGACGGTTTGAATATGACCAGCAGCAGGCTCAGCAGGCCCAGCAGGCTCAACCGCAGCAACAGCCCCAGCAGCAACAGCCCCAGCAGCAACAGCCTCAGCAACAGCCCCAACAGCAGTCTCAGCCGCCACAACAGCAGCTACCACTACAACAGCAGCCGCAGCAGCAGCAGCAGCAACCCCCGCAGTATGCACAGATGATGATCCCACCGACGCCCATGTCTCAGCTACATGCGGCCGCGGTGGAGATGCCTGAGAGCCACGGCAACCGACCCACCAAGTTCGACTATACGATCGCGTTTGTGGACCGCGTGCGTAACCGCTTTGCGTCGCAGCCCGAGGTGTATAAGTCGTTTTTGGACGTGCTACAATCATATCAGCGCATGCAGACCTATCAACGCACGACCATGAAGAGTTCTGAGGTGTTTTCTCATGTTGCCAGTCTATTTAGAGATGCACCGGATCTACTGGAGGACTTTAAGCAGTTTCTGCCGGCAGAGGCTCCGCGCGATCAGGCGCGGCTGCCGCCGGTCGGCAACTTTGGCCCGCCCCTCAAGCGGGCTGAGCCCGAGTACGACCAGGGCCCCGGAATGGGTCACCCCAGTATGGGCCACCCTGCCCAAATGGGCCAGCCCCAGCTCGTGCCAGGCCAGCCGCCAGTCGGAGCCGTGCCCGTGCAACAGGGCCCGTTGGGCCCACCATCGCGGAAGTCGACCATGGCCGAGGAAATTGGTTTTTTCGACAAAGTCAAGAAGGCATTGCCCAAGCAAACCTATCACGAGTTCCTCAAGGTTATCAATCTGTTTACGCAACGGATCATCGATGTGAATGTACTCGTGGAACGTGTGGACGGCTTTATTGGCCAGCAGCCACAACTCATGAATTGGTTCAAGCGGTTTGTGGGTTATGAGGGCAAGCCGTTGGCTATCGAGAATATTGTGTTCAAAAAGCATCAGCTCGATCTGGCGCAATGCCGCTCATTTGGACCTTCGTATCGCCTGTTGCCCAAAACTGAGACGTTCATGCCTTGCAGTGGTCGTGATGAAATGTGCTGGGAAGTGTTGAATGATGAGTGGGTGGGCCATCCCACGTGGGCGTCCGAAGACTCTGGCTTTGTTGCTCATCGCAAGAACCAATACGAGGAGATTCTTCATCGCATCGAGGAGGAACGCCACGAGTACGATCACTTTATTGGCGCCAACCAGCGCACTATCCAGGTGTTGGAGACCATTGCTAACCGGGTTGCCATGATGGCACCTCAAGAGCAAGCCGAATTCAAGCTGCCAGTGGGACTCGGCCAAAAGTCGACTATCTACCAAAAGGTGATCAACAAGATCTACGATAAAAAGAATGGCGCCGAGGTGATCGAGGCGTTACATGAGAACCCTGGCGTGGCGGTGCCAATAGTGCTCCGGCGCTTGAAGCAAAAGGATGAAGAATGGAAACGTGCACATCGCGAATGGAACAAGGTGTGGAGAGAAACAGAGCAAAAGGTGTTTTTCAAGTCCTTGGACCACATTGGCCTTACTTTTAAGCAAACCGACCGCAAGCAGATGACGTCGCGCGCGCTCCTCAGTCATATCATGGCCGTGAAGGCTGAGCAGGGTGTCAAGCGCAAGTCGGCGTTCCTGCCTGCGCCGAAGTCTCAGATCACTGTCGAGATGAAGGATACAGGCGTGTTACTAGATCTATGGAAGCTCGTGCTGCACTCGCTTGAGGATGGTGGCAACTATTCTGCCAACGACCGCGAGAGCATGACGAAGTTCCTCAGGTCGTTTTTGCCGCTTTTCTTTGGTCTATCCAAAGACGAGGTCGAGCAGGTATACCCGGTATCCGCCGGCACAAAGCGGCCTCTTGAGGAGGATCTGGCATTGGATAAGGTTCTCAAGAAGGCCCGCGGTGACTCCGACGACTCGGAGATTGAAGCTGCTGCAGACGAAGAGATTGCCGAAGCAACTGAGGCAGCTGTCAAGACAGAAGCAGCCGAAACAACCGGCAGCATCGCTGAAGATGGCGAGGCCAAGCAAGAGGCTGGATCCGCGGAGGCAGTTGACAAAGAAGGTGGCACCGAGAAAGAAGATGCCGAGAAGGCCGCTGAAGGTGGGAAAGAAGAAAGTGGTGAGTGGCTGCGATTTGAGCGCGTGACACCTCCTCTGGAAGAGGCGGCCGGTCCGCGTGAGAGCTACAATCTTTTTGCCAACACCGCCATCTACCTGTTTATGCGGATCTTTGAGATTCTTTATGGCCGGCTGGACGAGATCAAAAAGTATGAATCCCGCGTATCCAAAGACTTGGCTGAAGTGCACCAGACCAAGTTTGCGCGTGATCTGGCGCTTTTTGACACCAAGCTCGAGGATATGGGCCTTGAGTTCAGTCCTCAGGATGTTTACGGACAGACGCTTAAGCTGTGCGACCGGTTGATTAGCGGCGACGTTGAGCCGCAATGGTTTGAGGAGTCCCTGCGCCGTGCCTACCGCAACCGTGCGTATAAGTTGTACACAATCGACAAGGCGCTGCATCTGCTTCTCAAGCAGCTGCACGTGCTGGTGACCAACCAGGCCACGGCCGAAACCCTGGTGCTATTTGAGCAGGACCGCAAGGTGCCGTCCACCGACATCAAGCGGCAGATTGTGTACCGCATGAAGGTCAAGCAGGTGCTGGGTCCCGATGAGCCCATGTTCCGCCTTGATTGGGCGGCCAACACCAAGCAGTTGAGCTTTCAGTATCTGGGCAACTATGACCTCACTCTCAAGGGTGTCATCCAAGCCCAGAACAAGTGGGAGTACTACGTTACCAGCTACATGATGAACGTACCCACCGAGGGCGTGCCGCTAGACAAGATCAAGCCGCCGCTCCTGTCGCGGGCGCTGCCCGAACAGGTCGGCGACGACTTCGCCTGCCGCGTACTCGAGCAGGGCCTTCAGGCTCGCGTGTCGCTTAATACTTACAAGCTGTTCTTTGAGCAGGGTACTGCCGACTACATCATGCGGCCACCGAAGGAGTGGACGGTTGGCTTTGACAAGGCCAACAAGGCGCGCACAGAGCGGTGGGCGAAGTGGCTGGCCGATACTGAGAACGAGACTTCGGCTCGTGACGATTCGCCGAGGTCGCCGCGCTCAGCGTCTCCAGAACCGGCCATTCAGGAATCGTCGGTTAGAGACGAGAAAATGGACGTCGATTAGCGGTCACCGCCGCCAAAGTAGTGTTTTATATCGAAAATAATTTACAAGCTCGCAGCAACTGCTGCGAAACTAGGAAACGGTGTGGTACTAAAAAGTGTTTTTTGCGCATCTCCGGTTATAGGAACCGGTCAGTCGTTAGCGTAGTTGCTACTTTGTGATGCCGCTTCCTTAGGCTAAATAGGCAAGATGCTAACAGTCAATGTGCTAGCCGGGCCCGTAGCTGGCTAAGCGGCTCGTCGTCTCGCGAATTCTCTTCCACCTGCTCTTGGGCCGTCTTCGCTGAGCGTCCAGGGAAAGCCGAAGGAAGAGCCTCAGCCTCGGTGTCCACGCCATAGTCGGCGACGTTCTCGCCATCATTGTTGAGCCACCTCTCGGTGCGGTAGAACTCATGGGCGCCTTCGTTCAAGGGCGGTGGCCACCGCTGCTTCGTCTGATACACCTTTTTAAACACATGACCGTTGCCGCGTGGTCCTGCCAGCGGATACAGCCAGGTCCAGGGCCGACCCATGCCATCAACGATGTTTGTCCAAAGGTCGAGATCGAATGGAAACTCCATTCGGCGAGCGACCTTCCGCCGCGCCAACACAGCCACCCGCTCCATTTCCCAGTCCTCAATCTGGGTGTTGCCATTGACCAAGTTATAAATAACTCGTATCCACAGAATACCTACAGACACCACAATCAGCAGAGCAGCCAGGAACCCGAAGATCGTCAGTGTCAAACTGCTTTTGGACAACAGGTACCCTGGGCGGTATCGGTCTCTATACAGCTCCGCAAAGTAGTCAATAAACCGGTAAAGGGCATACCCAGTCACCACATTAACCCACGATAAGAAGCGGATGAAGTGGGGGAGGTTGGCGTGACCAACGCAGTTAACGGTCCAGGGACAGTGGTGGTCCATTTTCAACACACACCGGCCGCATGTTTTGCAATGATGGGCCCGTTCTGGCTTTGGAGCATCGCATTTGGTGCACCACACTACAAATTCGTCGGTGGCCAGCTGGGGGTTGACTCTTCCAGGGTCGGCATAAATGGCCAAACCGTATGAAATCCAGACAAAACAGTATCCTATGAGGAAAAGTTGTCTTGGTAGAGGCTTCTCATCAAATCGTAGGATCTGGAAGTAGCATACATTGCCAATAAATAGAATCAAAAATACTGGGATGATCACTCCTAGTCGATAAGGTAGTTGACGCATGCTGACGGGCCAAACCACTCAGCTCCACATATAATCCAGAGCATTTCAAAACAATATCGAATCTCGAATTGGGCGTGCTACCTTATACCATTTCTCGTAGAAACCTCACTTTTGGATGATATCTAGAATTCAGGAATACGGATTGAAGAACAATGAGAAGCGCTGAACACGTACACCCTAGAGCTGTCCCCAGCTGCTCAGGCATGCAGGAAGAGGCTTGGTTGAGAAATAGTAGGAAGAAGGGTATTAGAATAATTACTGGAATACTTCATTGAGTGCAGCGAGAATCGACTCAAGCTTGTACAACAGATCCAAATCGTTGCGCTTGTTGTTGATCATCTCTGGAAGGGACCATACGAACGACCGGTGGTGAGGATCCACCACAAAAAACATCATGCCATGCGCGTAAACGATCACCTTGGTATGGTCATTGAAGTTAAACTGCACGGTGCCATCCGATAGCATAAACATCATGAAGAATGGGCCGCGGCGATACTTGTACAAGAACGACCCATCGCTCGTGTCCACTTTGCGGTCGGACGATGCGGCGCCTCGACCTAGACGGTCCTCCATGTAACGATGGACAAAGTTGACGATATCAATCTTTCGGGCCCGCTGCGGGTTGAGAGTTGAACTGGTGGTCCGTGTGGCCACAAACGCGGAAGGTACGTCCTGGCTGGGCTCGTACGCCATATAGGTTCCAAACTCAGTATCAAAGCGCATCATGGTGCCATCCAAAAAGTGCATACCGGTAGACCCATCACTAAGGCCGTATGAGAGACCCCACTGCTCATCAAAGTCGGCCCACTTGGTGACATAGGCCGGCTTGGGGAGCGACGTTGAAGCTGATGAAACCGATACCAGCTCACCGCAGCCATTATTCCAGATACGGAGTGCCTCGCTGAGATTGTTTCTGATGTTGCGCGCCACATTCTCTACAACTCCAGAAACCTCCCGAACCATCCCCGGAGCGCCCGCGCCGCCACTGTGCGGCGGCCGCAGCGAGCGGGTACTCTGACTGCTCCCCGGCCTTGACAAACCAGAATTACCATGGTGCTGAGCAGAATGAGCAGACTGAGCAGACTGAGCAGTATGGCTTGGCTGAACAGCAGCCTGTGCACCTCCCATAGCCATAGATGCGGCAGCCCCCGCCAAACTTGAGACATAGTTAGAAAGTGGGCGCCGAGGTGGCTGGTTGCCCCGCTCGGTAGACATGCGCCGAGCCACCACAGGCATACGGGTGGCAGGTGCACTGGAACCACTGTCCGAGGACCGCTGGCTACTGGTTGAACCTGAAGCAACGTTTGACAGAGGATGTTGGTGACGACGACGGCGCTCCACAACAGGGCTATCATAATCGGGCACTTGCTGTTGAGGCTCGTCGGCAGTTTGCACAACCACTGCACGGTATTTCTCTTTGGTGCTTGGTGGTGAGATTGACACCGGCAATACCCCGTTAGCAGGGTGCTCGTTCAAATCGGCCTGGGTTACATGCGAGACGGGACGGGTATCAGGGCGGGTACCCAGTCCTGCCTCAACTTGGGCGGCCGCAAATGCTGCCATAGATTCGGCAAAAGTGGTTCGGATAAGAGGCGCAGAGCGCAGCGCCGACACAGGCAGGGTGTGGACAAACTCTGCCTGGAACCACTTGTGCGCAAGGACTTCAGAGATGGTCGGCCGCATATTGGGGTCTGGAGCAAGCATCCACTGAATCAGATGGAGGCACTCTGGAGAGACACGGGCATCTGTAGGAAAGATCAGGTCATGGACCTTGATCCGCTCATAGATGACATTGACGTCGCGTTCTTGAAACGGCGGCTTTCCAAACATCATGGCGTAAAGAATAATGCCTGTAGCCCAGATGTCCACCGGGAAGGAGTGTTCATGAGGGCGTTGCAGGACCTCTGGAGAAATGTAGTTGGGAGTACCGCAGATACTCTTGCGACGCTGGTCGGGGGTATCAAGGGCCGCGGCCAGACCGAAATCACCGATCTTGATGTTCATGTTGGCGTCAATAAAGATATTTCCAAGCTTCAGGTCTCTATGAATGACCATCTTGTTCTGCATGTAGTTGACGGCGCCGAGAATTTGGACCATGAAGTAGCGGGCCTCTGTTTCAGAAAGATGGCGCCGCCGACGCACCATATCCATAAGTGTAGAGTTGGAACACATCTCCAGAAGAATATAAACATTGACGTTGTCCTCGAAACAATCCACGAACTGCACGACATTAGGGTGACGCATGTCACGGTGGATCTTGATCTCCGCTAGCAGCTTCTGACGAGTCTTACTGCTACTCAAAGACGCTTTGGCAATAGTCTTGGCAGCGTAAAGGTTACCATCGCCACTGTTTACCTGGAAGCAGCGGGCAAATCCGCCCTCACCGATACACAATCCTCGGCGAAAGCTCACGCCCTTCTGCGAGTCTCTGATCAGCGAGGGAGGGGTCTTGCATAGTGCGCTGGCCTTCTCCTTTCGCTTAGCAGGCTTGACTGCTTGTTTATTCTCGTCTCGGGCGCTCAACGGCCGCGGAGGTGTTTGGACCGCTTGCATGTAGGTTGGAAGGATGGCCTGCAGGTGCATGCAGGGTTGTTGATGTCTTTGTGATGATATTACCCTTTTGGGACAACAACACAGCAGCCAGCTGACGCCTGGCCGGAGGGCAGCGATCAGAGGAGGTCTTCCAAAAATTTTTTAGAGTTTTGACGTTCTAAGAATACCCTTGGCAAATGTCAACTCTTTGACTATTCATTTCGAGACATTTATCAAGTCTCATCCATAGAGATACTACTAGAAATAATCGATTATCAATAGAATTGAAATTACAAGAACAATGTTAGCCGATTTAAAAGGCCATCAAAAGATCTATCTGGAGCCTGATCAGTAGTGAGCTATCAGTGAACTCGATAGGGATTCCGCCTACTGGCGACTGGTCGACCTCTTCATGGCGGCGCATTTACAAGTCCGAGAACTCCCAGCCAGCATTACGTTCAGCCCAAAGAGGTGAGACTGAGTCCGACCAAAATTACTAAGTGACCATGCCGACGCAAGTCGCGACCTCAGCCAAGTCAGGCCTAAAGGCCACCAGAGCCTCCCAGACAACTTCCAGCACGCGATCCAAGACTGGAGAGGAGAACAAAGTTGAGAAGGGTCAATCTAAGCCCAAGACTGCTGCAGCCGCCAAGCCAGCTAAGCCAGCCGCGAAAGCTGGGAAAGCCTCCGCGAACGCGAACGCGAAAGCTACCACCAAGGAACCTCCTAAAAGCATTGCGAAAGTTAAGCGGGGAACATCTTCAATTGATTCGCCGAAACCCAAACGCCGGAAGACTCAGTCCAGCAATGCTGAAACGAGCGATTCCCAGAGTAGTGCTATTGAGTCCTCAAATGCGCTCCTGCCTCCATCGCCGCGGACATCTAGCTCGGCATCGTCTTTGTCTCGGTCTGTAGCTGCTCCAAAGAACCCTACTGACGGTCTTACTGCTGCCAATGCCAAAGCTTCCAATGTCAAGACATCTGGTGCCAAGACCGCTAATGCGAAGACCAACAAGGTGACCAAACCAAAGGGCCCAAAGGCTGTTTCTGTCAAAGAAGAAGTACCGGCTACTTCAGGGTTATCAAAGACCAAAGGAGATATGCTACCAACTCCTGCAGCCTCTTCGCAGATCAAGGAAGAAACTCCCTCACAGACCCAAGAAGAGGAAGAGGAGATCTATAAATGGTGGGAGGAAAACAAAGAAGACGACTCCATCAAGTGGGAGAGCTTGGATCACAATGGCGTTATTTTCCCACCACCATATGAGCCCCTGCCTTCTCACGTCTATCTTGTTTACGATGGCAAGCCGGTGAGTATGCCAGTAGAAGCCGAGGAGGTCGCTGGCTTTTTTGGTGCCATGATCAACACTGACCATGCCGAGAAGCCAATCTTTCAAAAGAACTTTTTCGAGGACTTCAAGACGGTGCTCAAAAAGGCCGGTGGAGCAAGGATCAAAGACACCGACACCAAGCTCAACATCACGCAGTTCAAGAAATGCGACTTCTCCAAAATCTTCGAATATTATGAGCAGCAGCGCGCAGCCAAGAAGGCACTCTCTGCTGCCGAAAAGAAACGCATCAAGCTGGAGAAAGATGAGGCCGAAGACAAGTACAAGTTCTGCATGCTCAATGGCCGCAAGCAGCCAGTAGGCAACTTCCGCATCGAGCCGCCGGGCTTGTTCCGCGGCCGCGGCATGCACCCCAAGACCGGCAAACTCAAGGAACGAGTGCAGCCCGAGCAGGTGACAATCAACATCGGCGAAGGTGTCAAGGTGCCCGAACCGCCGGCGGGCCATGAGTGGGCTGAAGTGCGGCATGATCCGCAAGTGTCATGGCTTGCTATGTGGAAGGAGAACATCAATGGCAGCATCAAATATGTGTTTTTAGCGCACAACTCGAGTCTCAAGGGCATGTCGGACTTTAAGAAGTTCGAAAAGGCCCGCGAGCTCCACAAGCATGTTGCGCGAATCCGCTCCGATTACCGCCGCGAGCTGACGGACGAAGTCATGCAAGTGCGGCAGCGTGCCACCGCTATGTACCTTATTGACGTTTTTGCGCTTCGTGCGGGCGGCGAGAAGGGCGACGACGAGGCCGACACCGTAGGTTGCTGCTCGTTGCGGTACGAACATGTCACGTTGGAGGCCCCAAACATGGTCACGTTTGACTTTCTCGGTAAGGACTCTATCCGGTATTTTCAGAAGGTTGAGGTGGATCCACAAGTGTTCAACAATCTCAGCATCTTCAAGCGATCTCCCAAGGGTCCTGGCGATGACATCTTCGACCGCCTGGACCCCAGCCTTCTCAACAATTATCTCCGCAGCTACATGGATGGACTAAGTGCCAAGGTATTCCGTACCTATAACGCATCCTACACCATGCAAAAGCAACTAGACGAAATCCCCAACAAGGGCACTATACCCGAGAAGGTCGTTGCCTTTAATGCTGCCAACCGAGCAGTCGCGATTCTGTGTAACCATCAGAAAACAATTGCCAAGACACATGGCGAAAGCGTTGCCAAGATCGAGGACAAGGTTCAGGATCTGGTCTGGCAGAAAATCCGCCTCAAGAAGATGCTTCTTCAGGTGGACCCTGACCGGCCCAAGGTGCTGGGCAGACCTTACTTTGCTGATCTCAAGAGCTTGACCAAAAAGCAAACTGCTACTGTTCACAAGCGACTAGTGGAACAGGAACGCGACAAGATCGAGAAGAAGTTCACTCGGGATAATGGTAAGATTGCAGTCCAAATAGCTGCAGGTGAGGACGTTAAAGAACTCGGTGACGCGGACCTGGCTGAGCGGCTCAAGGCAGTAGACGAGCTCAGCGATAAACTCAACAAGGAGTTAGAAACTGGCCAGTACGAGGTCAAGGCATCGCTAACCCCCGAGAAGCTGGAGGCACAGATCGCCAAGGTTGAAGACCGCATTCTTGCTGCCCGCATGAACCTTAAGGACAAGCAAGACAACTCGACAGTTCAGCTCAGCACATCCAAAACCAACTACATCGATCCCCGGTTGTCAGTGATGTTTGGAAAGCGGTTTGGTGTGCCTATCGAGAAGCTGTTCAACAACTCGCTACGCAAGAAATTCGAGTGGGCCATCCACTCTGCCGATGCCGATTGGCGATTTGTAGATGATGTGGTGGATGCCACCAAGGACGAGTCCGATTAATTGGTAACATGCTGTAGCATTATAACTGACATTGTAACTGAGATTATAACTGAAATTGAAATTGATATAACGACACATATTGTGACTTGAATCGTAACGTAGACACTGACTGACGGCGTAACTTACTTTGTAACTGTCAAGTAATTATAACGCACTTCAAGAATGCATCAAAAATAGAGACTCATCCGCATTTTATGCAGCTAAATGATATCATCAAACTCATCAGCTTCCTCATCATCCTCATCGCTTTGGTCATTTTGGGCCTCCCTCATCTTGCGATAATACGCGTCCATAGCACTTTCCTCAGTTTCCGCTTCATTCTTGACTTCGCCCGGCTCAGTCTTGACGCCAATCTCAGACTCTTGTTTGACCCCCGACGAATCGTATAGCCCTTTGCCTACAGTAGATTTGACATGCCACTCGGGTAGGGCATTTTCCTCCAACAGGCGTTTCTTCTCTGCAGCATTGGCCTTCTCCTGCTCCAACCTCTCGGCATCGCTGGTAATCTGCACCTGGAAAGTTGCTTGTACGGGCTGTGGAAGTGACGATGACCGTGCCGACGGCAAATCGTCGCTCTTGGGCATGGCCTCAGGCTCGGACAACGGCAGCGGAATGGCCTGCTGCTGCTCCGATTGAAATGTATTCTCCGGGATTGTCAGATCATCAATCTTTCGCAAAGCAGTGATCAGTGGTTGCAACTGCGTCATTAGCTCGCCCTTGCGGTCCTGGGCAGTGCCTCCTTCTTGCGGGCCAGGCCCATCGTCTTCTCTAACATCATTGCCACAAACCTCACAAACAAACACCCCTCGCTCGGGATCAAGCAGCGAAACAGCATCCATGGTAGTGTATCTGGCCCCACAGTTGTCGCAGACATAGTCGTGGGGGTTGTGTTGGGCATCCATTTCCTCCTTAAGTTTGTTTTCCACAGAGTACATCTTCCATTTAATGGCATCTACAGCCTCGGTATAATGGATATAGTAATAAGTTTGCGTGAATGCTCTTCGATCTCTAGATGCGTCGTCCTTGTGGCTAATATCCCGTAGAAGATGGTCCTCTTTCAAACGCGCACAAACACTTCTCAAGTCCTTGGCTGGCAGACCCATCATTGTAGTCAAGTCTCGGTCGCTGAGCACATGATGTTGTAGAATTGCATCCATCACAATGACTGCCTTGACATCATAAAATCCCCGCACTACCTGCTTGATCAGATCAATGACAATATCCATGCCACCACGCTCGCTCTCACTCACACCTGCTTAGTCTGTGCGGCTTAGTCTGTGTCTCCTTGTAGCTGTAAAGTTGACGGTGAGCCAGAGACTCACCCTAGCCCAGCATTAATAGTCCCGCCCTGATTTTTCAGTCATAATATATCCAAAGCAGGGTGCTCCATCAACCATTCTTCGGTCGTTGTTTCGAATGTCCGCTTCTTCCATTCCTCAGAGTGCTACGGCTGCTGCTCCTGCGGCTGTGGCTGCAGGTGCCTCTAAAAAGGTTTCCAAACAAAAGTTTTCGCTCAAGACGCCAAAAGGTACCAAAGATTGGGCTGATAAGGACATGGTGATTCGTACCAAGCTCTTCGACACCATCACCTCGGTGTTCAAACGTCACGGCGGTGTGACCATTGACACGCCTGTGTTCGAGCTTCGCGAAGTTCTCACTGGCAAGTATGGTGAAGACTCTAAGCTTATTTACAATCTCGAGGACCAAGGCGGTGAGCTCACCTCGCTGCGGTACGATCTTACTGTCCCATTTGCCCGCTTTGTTGCCATGAACGGTATTTCAGCAATCAAGCGGTTCCATGTCGCCAAGGTGTACCGTCGCGATCAGCCCGCCATGACCAAGGGTCGGATGCGAGAGTTCTATCAGTGCGATTTCGACATTGCAGGCGCATACGACGCCATGGTCCCCGATGCCGAATGTCTGAGCATCGTCGTGGAGGTTTTGAGCGAGCTGGGTATTCCTGATTTCAAGATCAAGCTCAATCACCGCAAGGTTCTTGATGGTATCTTCACTCACTGCGGTGTGCCCGAGGACAAGGTGCGCACCATCTCGTCGGCAGTTGACAAGCTTGACAAGGCACCTTGGACTGAGGTCAAGCGCGAGATGACCGAGGACAAGGGTCTAGATGAGGCCATTGCCGACAAAATCGGCAAGTACGTGCAGCTGAAAGGCAGTGTGCCCGAGATGATTGCCAAGCTCGAGGCTGATGATGAGCTGCTGAGCGACCCGAGCGCTAAGGCCGGTGTTGAGGATATGAAGGCTCTTCTGCCCTATCTTGAGGCCTATAATATTGTTGATTTCCTGAGCTTCGACCTATCGCTTGCCCGTGGCCTTGACTACTACACTGGCCTGATTTACGAGGTTGTTACCAGTGCTTCTGCACCACCGGAGCGAGTGGAGGCTGCTGAGACCGACAAGAAGGCCAAGAAGTCTAAGAAGAAGAGCGAAGATGACGACAATAGTGAAAATGTGGGAGTTGGCTCAGTTGCTGCCGGTGGTCGGTACGACCAACTTGTGGGCATGTTCTCAACCAAGAAGAACGGTGACATTCCTTGCGTAGGTATCTCGTTTGGTATCGAGCGACTGTTCTCGATCGTCAAGTCGCAGGGCCTCTACGATCACCTCCGCCCCACCTCTACCCAAGTTTTCGTGATGGCGTTTGGCGGCGGCCCTGAGTGGACTGGTTACCTGCCTGAGCGCATGAAGGTCACCAAGGAGCTTTGGGATGCTGGCATTGAGGCTGAGTTTATGTACAAGGCTAAGCCCAAGTTGCAGAAGCAGTTCGAGGCGGCTGAGAAGAGCGGCTGCCCCATTGGTCTTATTCTCGGCATGGACGAGTACAAGAACGGCCAGGTCAAGGTCAAGTCGCTTGGCCAGGGCGAGCAGGACAACGGTGTGGATATCCCTATCACCGAAATGGTCAGCTACATTAAGACCAAGCTTGATGAGCTCAATGTTGACAAGAAGCTTGCTGGTCTCAAGGTCTAATGCTCTAAATGAAAACAAGCTAGCGGTAATCGGCTTTCTGTGGTCGGTTTTAGGCAGTATTGATAGCAACTATAAATATGTTGGAGCGTCGAGTCAAAGGTGTGTTTGCCATCGTCGGGCCGAAGCTTTTGCCGGGCCTGCTTGACAACGTTCCCATGGCAGGTCTGAGATAGGCAGTAGAAGGCCCAGCTCATTTCCGCCGCGATGAGCGTGGCAGTTTCAGCGTCACCATGTACCGCTCCTTCTCATCATGCCCCATTTCTAAAGAGAACAGCGACGCCGACGGCATACCCGGCTCGCTGCGGTAGCGGTTAAAGTAGCGCACCAGGCTACTGTTCCCAAAGTCCTGATTATAGATGAAGGTGCGAAGAATGTCAATGTTGCGATCCATGCCACCAGGAAGCAACCCATTGAAGTACGGCGTGTTGATATTATCAAACTCAGTCACATCTGAAAGTGGCATAGATGACATGTTACGCACGTTGCGGCCAGCAAACCGGCGCCGCCGGTGCTTGCTTTCGCGGCCAGCCGCCTGGATTAGCTCGTTGCTGACCTGGTGAAGCGATGGAGAAAACCGGTTCATCATATCTGGCGGGCGGAGGAACGTACGCGCACCCACTTCAAAATCACACACCGGGTCTTTATTAGGCACCGGTCGGCCATCGAAGCCGCTTCCAGTCTGCATGAACGCCTTGATGTGGTTGTTGACCTGCTCGCGAATACCGTGAGCAACCGCGACGGCAAATTCCTGTGGAAGAGACATTTCCTGGACAAGCACTTCAGCAAACTCCTCGGGGTCGTTTTCAGGATTATTGATGTCCCATTCAAATTGATCCACCAGCGTGTGTTGCCCAATGGTGATGTTGATATTGATTACCACGCGAAGATCATAATCGAGTACCTCCTTCACTTTCTCGGCCTCATTCTCCGGTCTTCCGCCGCTTCCCTCGGTGCTAGTTGCGGGCTCTGTTTTGAGGGACTCGTTCTTGACGGATTCCGTCTTAGCTGGCTCTGGTTTGGGGATCTCGGGCATGCCCTGGCTAAACGGGTGCCGCACATAGCTGGACAGCTGTTCTTCAATTGACGTTTTCACTTGTGTAGATAGATTCAACGGCAAAGCAAAGTCCTCGAGCATGTTTTCCACAAACAAGTCTAGCGGAACCGTACTGTCATTGACATTCCAACAAAAGGTGTCCTTGAGTCGGTACTTATCATTGTCAAAATCTATGCGAATGGGCACCAGTTCTTCCGTGATTTTGGCGGTCTCATCCACTAATGGGTTGGGCAGAATGAGTTCCTTGGCCTCTCTCCCGGATCTTTTGCGGTCCTGCGCGTATAACAGGCGCATCTTGTTACCGGTCCAACCATTTCCGTACCCCGAGTAGCCGTCGCCGAAAATGGCCGACGGCATCACCTGGCGAATTCCCCGCACTTGATGCAGATATTCCAGTTCGATCTGTTTAAGCTTCGCAACGTCGGCATACGCGGCATTGTCGCGATGGAAGATGATGTCGTGGATGGCATCCTTCTTGAGCGTCTCCAGCGTGCGTTTCTCCTCGTCCGTGGATTCAACGTTGGCATTCTTGCGGTCCTCCTCTAACTTTTCGATAGTCTTGAGCAAGTCCTCGGCATTGGGGAATACCCGTTCCGTCGTGTCTAGGCGGGGCATCTCGCTGCTTAGTTTCCACCGCTGGTTCCCTTTGGACTCTGAGCTGACGCAGCCAAAGCCATCCCTGGACCGACATGAGCGAAGAGGAATATGGGAAGCTCAGGAAACAACTAAAGCAGATGATAGCTCGCAAGAATAAAATCGATCGCGAACTCGACAATACCGAAGAGAAGATCTTCGTAGAGGAAAGCAACTACCTGCACACTGCCACAGGCGGAAATGTAATTCGTGGCTTTGAGAATTACACCAAGAGTAATCAGAACCGGCGCAAGCTGGCTGTTGTGGATACCGACCGGCTTTTCTCAAAATCGTCTGCATTGGAGTTTGAGGAGTAGCTTTATGCTTGATCTTCACACAAGCTTCCGCTGATCCGTCTCTCTTCTCTGTTAGGTGCTGCATGGGCCCTTCGCCGGGCTCATCCGCCCGTAATCCGGGGCCTTTATTTATCTAGGTATATTTAATATCTTTGACATTAGTAGAATCATGTACACCATATTGTCTACTGGTACACAAGATGTGCCCGATGCCAATTCGCTATCATCTCAACCTACGACCGGTAGTCGCCGTTGATGGTCACATATTCGTGACTGAGGTCGCATGTCCAGAATGTGGCCTCTCCAGCTCCCATTCCTAGGTCGACTGCGATCTCGAGGTCGGGCAACTCAAGAATCGCGCTGGCCCGCTCCTCGTCCACAGTCTCGGGCTCGCCGTTGACCAGCAAACGCAGTGTGTCGCTACCATCAGTAGGCACAAACGATACACATGTCTTATAAGGATCAACGGGCACACCCGAGTAACCAATCGCACAAAGAATACGGCCCCAGTTGGCATCTTTGCCATACAGGGCCGTCTTGACTAGGCTGCTCTGGGCAATGGTCGAAGCAATCTTTTGAGCATCCACATCAGTATCAGCGCCCTGGACGGAGATCTGCACGAACTTGGTGGCGCCCTCGCCATCGCGGACTACAAGCTTGGCCAGGTCGATGGCCAGAGCCTCGAATGCGCCAGCCAGCGACCGAGCACCCTCGGTGCCGGACGAGATCTCGGTGCCACCAGCGGCACCATTGGCAAACGCAACAATAGTGTCGTTGGTCGACATATCACCGTCCACGGAGATCGAGTTGAATGACTTGTTGACGGCATTCTTGAGGACCCTCTGCAACACCGTAGCGGCAACTGGCGCATCGGTGAAAATACCACCCAACAGGGTAGCCATGTTGGGATGGATCATGCCGGCACCCTTTGCAAGACCAACTGCACGATAGGTACTTCCATTGGCCTCGAACTCTGTGGATACGAGCTTGGGGAATGTGTCCGTGGTCATGATGCCCTTGGCACAGGCCAGCCAATCATCGTGGGTGTCTCCCAGCGACTTGAAAAGCGGGGCCACTCCACTGGTGATCTTGTCGATTGGTAGTCGCTGGCCAATGACACCAGTGGACATAACCAGGGAAGCCGGGGATTTCGCACCGGTGGCAGCGTCGGCAGCGTTGACCATGGCCTCAGCATCCTCGAGACCGCCTTGGCCAGTAACGGCATTTGCACAGCCTGAGTTGACGAGAATCGAGTGAAAGTCGTTACCTCCGGTGGATTTCAGGATCTGCTGGTCCACGAGAACAGGTGCAGCCTTGAACACATTGGAGGTAAAGACACCCGCAGCAGTGCATGGCTGCTCACTGGAGATCATGGCCAGATCAGGGACATTCTTGTTTTTTTTAACACCGCAATGGGATGCACAGGCCTTGAATCCAAGGGGATAAAAGCCGGATGTAGGGATTTTCGCTAATCTCTTCATTGTTGGTATCAGTCACCACTTACTGCACTTGATAGATAAGGCCCGGCGACAGACTCTGGGGAAACCCTTGTTGACCCAACCGCTCATTCTCGTCTGGATATTTGGAGGTTCTCCTATTGGGTCTGTACTGAACTCGAATAAATTGAAAGAATGATAGAATAGAAGACAAAACGTTAGTGAGCTAAATAGATTGGTTGAAATGGAGGCTAATTTAACTGCATACCCTGAGGCCCATTCGTCGGTCTGGATGGAGACTCCACAAAAATAAGAAAATAGAAACAACATAACATCTGAAAATAACAGAATAGGAAAAGCAGGCCGACCCACCAAAATAAGCACCAAAACGAGCGGAAAATTCCTAGCCAGTACTAACCAAAGTAAATATTACCCCGAATCATCTACAGTACCATGCTCTAAAAGAAACAAGCGGCTGAGGTAACAGTTTTCACTACCATGAGCACCACCCCCAAGCAGGACGAGACTGTTGCTAACCCCGACGTTGTTACCAAGTACAAGGCCGCCGGCGATATCGCCACGCGCGTTCTTGCCGAGGTCAAGAAGCTGGCGGTTCCTGGTGCCAAGATCGTCGATCTTTGCAAGAAGGGCGACGAGCTGCTGGTCCAGGAAACTGACAAGGTCTTCAACAACAAGAAGTTCACCAAGGGTATTGCATTCCCCACGTCTGTCTCTCCCAACGATACGGTCGCCCACTTTTCCCCCCTGGAGGCATCCAAGGAGGCCGAGCAGGTTCTGGCCAAGGGTGATGTTGTCAAGATCACTCTCGGTGCCCAGATTGATGGCTACCCCAGCATTGTCGGCGACAGTGTCTTCGTTGGTGGCGAGCTTGCTGCCGACAACGAGATTGCTGATCTGATGGCTGCTGCGTACTTTGCTACCGAGGCTGCTCTGCGCAAGGTCAAGCCCGGTAACAAGAACTGGGAGGTCACCAAGGTTGTCGATCAGGTTGTCAAGGAGTTTGGCTGCACTGCCCTCGAGGGCATGCTGTCCCAACAGCACGGTAAGAACAGCGTGGACGGCAAGAAGAAGATCATCCTCAACCCCACCGAGCAGCAGCGCAAAGACTTTGAAACCGTCACCTTTGAGGAAAACGAGGTTTACGGCCTGGACATTCTGGTGACCAAGGGCTCGCCCAAGGTCATTACCAAGGAGACCCCCACCACTATCTACAAGAAGAGCGATCTGACGTACCAGCTCAAGCTGAAGACGTCTCGCCAGGCGATTTCCGAGGTCCAGAAGAAGGCCGGCACCTTCCCATTCTCGGCCGGCATTCTTGATGACCAGAAGCGCGTGCGCATGGCATTCCAGGAGCCCCTGAACCACGGTCTGCTCTCTGCTTTCGAGGTTTCTTACTCCAAGGATGGCAAGCCCGTTGTTCAGCTGTTCACCACCTTTGCTCTTACCAAGACCGGTATCCTCAAGCTGGCAGGTGCCCCTGCTCCTGAGATTGTTGCTTCCAAAAAGGTTGTTGACGAGGAGCTTGCTGCTCTGCTAAACACCTCGTTGAAGACCAACAAGAAGAAGAAGGCTGCCAAGCCTGCTGCTGCTGCCTCTGCTTAGACCGTAGACTACAGCTACCACAGACAATAGATGGACTGGCTTCCAGCAACACTAAGGCTATTCTGCCTTGTTTGACCTCGTCTGGCCCGGCGGTAGCAAGGGAATAGAACTGCACCGCTTGCTCCTACAAGCTAAGTATTTTCCCGTGCTCTTATACCCACTGTGTTCCCATTTGTACTGTATGCCCTTTCGGCCGTGTGGTTGTCTGGTTCCTATATTGTTCCAGCTTGGTTCTTGTATAGATGAATAGAACAGACTATAGCTGATTTAACAAAACTACAAACAGGTTTCGGCGAACGGTGTCGGTGGGAACGCCATCGGTGGCGACCGGCCACGGTGTAGGCGGCGTCGCTGTCGACTGCCCTGACCCGCAGGCGCAGATAGGCGGGCCCTGCAGAACATTGAACTGAAGAAGTTCGGGACAAAATGAATGGAGAGAAATAACAGAAAGTACACGAGTGCAACTATTTAGATTTAATTATCGAAATGTGAGGTGGAAATGCGGGGCGAGGCTTGCCCGGCGCGCGGCCGCCAGTCCAACCAACTCCTGGCTTTGTCACTTGCAAAAGGTGCATTCGGTGAAGAGCTCGCCATGGATTGGCAAGAACCGCAAGTAGCCGAGCCCCGGCCCGGATATACCGGCCTTCCTATCGAGTCCCAGCCGGAACGAACCGTCCGCAAGCGCAGACGGCTGGAAAATGGTGGATCAGCACATAGTCGGTCCAGCAGCCCGGGCGACCGGTCCGACAGTGATCGCGGCAGTGCGGCGCCGGACGGTCCCGACGCGGCTGTCAAGTCCGAAAGCCTGACCGAGACGAACGAGTCGAACGGGATAAATGACCTGTCGCCGGCTAGTGATAGCGCCAACGGTGATGAGGGCCCCGTACACATGAAACTGCGGCTCAATCTCAAGACAGGGCTGACGGACAATGTCCGCGAGGATAGCTTCACGCGGCGCTCGTCACGTCCGCGCGCACCGGTTAGCTATTTTGGCGAAGACCTCGATTTCTCCAAGCAGGGCCGTAGGTCGTCTAGGGCCCGCAAATCTCTAGACCGAGCCCTTGATGCCACCTTTGATGATGACCCGCCGGCTAAGCCGTCGCCAAAGTCAAGGTCGCGGCGATCGCGGGGAGAGACTGCGGCAAAAGCCAAGTCGCCTGCTAAAGAAGCGAAAGTTGAAGAAAAAAAACAGAACGGCAAAGATATGCGGATCCGATTCTCGGTCCCGGTGAACGGCAGAACAGAGGTCAAGGTCGAGCAAGTGTCCCGAGCGGGCACACCAAAACTACCAGCAAGCCCGAAACCAGCACAAGGCGATGACCGAAGTTTTACCAACAACGACTATTGTGCGTCTTGCGGTCGCACCGGCAAGCTTATCTGCTGCGAAACTTGCCCGACATCTATGCACTTTACGTGCGCTGACCCTCCTTTGGACGAGAACAACCTTCCTGACGGAGCTTGGCATTGTAAGGAATGCGAGTCGCGTCGTCACCCACCAGTGCCGTTCAAGCGATCGCTATTTAGCTCGTTGCTCAACCAGCTTGACCACATTAACCCCAAACAGTTCCGACTGCCGCACGGGTTACAAACAGCGTTTGAGGGTGTGGTTGTGGGCGACGATGGTGCATATATCGATGAATCGCAGCTGCCCTCGCGACGACCCCGCGATCCCGAAGAAAGCCAGCGCCTGGAAGACAAAAGAGGGGCACTTATTACCTGCTTCAAGTGCTCAAAAACTGCGCTGCAGGGCCCAATAGCATCGTGCCACAAGTGCCAATCGAACTGGCACGTGGACTGCGTCTCGCCGCCAGTGACGGCCATTCCCGCCCGCTGGGTGTGTCCCAACCACCCAGAAAAGGCCTGCAAGATCGAGCGGCGACCCAAGCGGCCATCGTATTTCGAGTCTCACCTCACGCGCGGCGCCAAAAACAGCGGGCTCATCGACGTAATTGACGAGGATGATGAGCAGCTGCCGGTACGCGAAATCCCTTATCTGAACGTGCGTAATACCCCGACCGGCATCTCCGCACCGCTTATCCGCCGCAGAGGCACGCGCCAAATCACTCTCGACGGCGCTATCCATCGTCTGCCCGAGCGGTCCATCAAGCTCGATTTTATCGACTATGTGCATCAAGAGGCGGCCGAGCCCATCAAGGAAACGCCGTCACAACAGTATTTGCTGGCATTGGATGCACTAGCAACCCGCCCGCTACCCGACAGAGAGGCTGCTCGCGATCTTATGTATCTCAAGCTGGAGGGTCCGGCGGTGTCGTACGCCGAGCGTGAAGAAAACCTCGAAAGATTGGTAGAGGCAGCAATCCATGCTAGTGACGAGGTCCAGATGGCCGCGCTCAAGCGCATCATCAAAATCAAGGGCAAAGAGCAGCTTTTGGAGTTTTTAATGCAGCCTTAGTTGTACAATTGCTCAGTAGGGCTATCTTCAGTTCTAGGCTACCGCTTCAATGGACCGGTATATTTTCTTAACGCTGGTCTAGTTATTGATACACAATCCACGGCACTGGCCTAAAGGCGGCTGATCATTTCGGGGCCTACTTCTAGCACCTGCAGCCGTGTCACTTCTCAGTCAGAGCCCAAACCACTTCGTGGGCTGCACACCACTCAGTCAGCATGACTCTTATGCATATCACAGAGATCTATATCCACCCCATCAAGTCGGTGCGAGGAATCAAGCTCGACGAATGCTTGATCACCAAAACTGGCTTCCAATATGACCGCATGTATATGATGGCTCGCCGCGTGCCCAATTCCGACATTCTCAAGTTCGTCACTCAACGCCAGGAGCCGCTGATGGCTCTGATTGAAACAAGTATCGAAAACAATCAGCTCGTTCTTTACCATGCTCCGAGCGGAAGCAAATTGAGTCTGTTGCTAGATCAATCGCAGATCCCCGATGGCCTCCCCACCGTGAAAGCGGATGTTTGGGGCGAGAACGTCGTGGCTGTGGAGTATAGCTCGGTCGTTCCTGGTTGGAAGGATTTCATCGTGAGTGCGTTAGGCCCCAAATACGAGGACGTGATTTTGCTTGCCCCGAAAGTCGGCCGTGCTGTCAAGAATATGGTGCCCCAGGAAGTTCTCGATAGCTTCGACGAGCCTCCTCGGAGCCATTTCCAAGACTACTTTCCGGGCCATCTGATCTGTACTGCGTCTCTGGAAAACCTACAACAGCGAGTCAACACTCTACAAGAAGGGATTGAGCTGACCCCACGCCGGTTCCGACCAAATATTGTCGTCGAGACAGAGGACCCCTATGTTGAAGACGATTGGGCCACCCTCAAGATCGGCGACCATATTTGGAACATTCCGTCAGTGTGCCCCCGGTGCCCGATTCCAACCGTGGACCCTGACGCTGGCACATTCGAAAAGTCCAAGCAGCCCACGGGCGCAATGAAGAGCTTCCGGCTCATCGATGCCTATAATCCCGGATCACCCTGCTTTGGCGTCAACATGCTGAACCTTGACTCGGGTTACATGGTCAAGGTGGGCGATAAAGTTGAGGTCCTCAAAATCACTGATCGGCCAATGCCGGGAGACCTCTAGCTATCGTGACGGTTTGGCCAGCCGCCTACGATGCGTAACAAAATTTAAATACAGACATACAAATAAACAGATGATATACATACCAGCGGCTATCCGCTTTCAGTAGAAATTGAAATTTCTGGTTGAAAGTTCACGATAGCAGCATAGTAAGGCTCGTCGATGTTCCGCGCGCAATTGCTGCTGAAACATGAGCTGGTGGGACTCCCGGTCCGTTTCATCGGCAACTTCATCTTTTCGCGCAGCTGAAGCAGAGCCAGAGTACGCTTCGCCTCCACATTGCCTTTACTGGCGGCAGCATGGTACATTCGCTCTGCCTTTTGCACATTGCGCCGCACTCCTTGACCATGGGTGTATGCTTCACCTAGGTTGAAGAATGCCTGGCTAACATTCTTAGAAGCCGCCTGTCGTGTGAGACTTACCGCTTTGGTGAAGCTTTGCCGGACGCCAACACCGTTGGCATACATGACAGCCAAATTGGCGAGAGCCTCGGGGTAACCGATGGCAGCGGCCTTCTTGAACAGCTTAGCAGCCATGCAAAAGTCCTGAGGGAGACCAAGACCCATGTAGTACATGGCCCCAAGGTTAAATTGAGCATCAGGAAGGCCACGGGCTGCCGAATAAGCCAGCCATTCGGAAGCAATGCGGGTATCGCGGGTGACACCAAGGCCCTTGGCATAGATAATTGCCAGATAGAACATGGCAAAGGAGTGGTTATAGGTAGCTGCGCGCAGTAACCATGAACGTGCCTTACCATAATCCTCTTCTTGTCCACAGCCGTACAAGTACATGTAGCCCAACTGGCACATACTTGCTGGGATGGTATAGAAGGCGCCACGGACAAAGCAGTTGCGAGCGATGGCATAGTTACGGACAACCCCTTGTCCATACAGGTACATGACACCGATATTGTGGACAGCGAAGAGCTCTCCCATATCAGCAGCGGCTTCATAGAGCTTGAGAGCTTTGCGAAACTCGCCCTGCTGAGCGCACTCATACCCTTGGTTCAGGCGCAGGTGTCGGAGCATTACGATTTCCTGTGACTCCGAGTCTGACGGCTTGAGAGTGTTTGAGGCATTCAGGTGGGACTGGGAATTCCAAAGAGATCGAGAAGGAGCCTCCGGAAATGCCTGTGTTTTGGGAGCGTCGGCTGTCGGCTTGGCAAGAGAAGGCGAGGAAGCCGCAGCGCGAGCCGACGCGGGGACCGAAGTAGGAGCTGGTACGGGAGCCGACATGGGAGCCTGTGGAGCCGGTACCGGTGCAGGCATTTGGGGAACCGGCGTGGGCGCGCCTGTTCGGGAAGTTGCATGTCGAGACACTGGTCGAGCACGCGACGGGCGCGGAGGCGAAGAAGAATCCTTTCGGATGGGAGCACGCGGGGGTGAAGGGGTGGGGCTTGATGTAGCACTCGGCGTGTCAGATGGAAGAGTGAAAGGGAGAGGGGGAGTCGGCTGCAGAGAAGATCCTCCAAGAGGCGATCCGAGCCGCGCATGGGAGTAGTTCTTGGGAGGTAGCTTAGGAGGGGTGGCTAATGACGGAGGGCTTTGGGATGTCCAAGAGGGAGGAGAGGACACAGACGGCGGGTTGTCCAGGAATTGCACATATGTTCTTCTCTTCTCAGGTCTTGTGGGAGTCGAAGGAGTGGTCAATGTGGTCTGAGCAGTATAAGGCGTTCGAGAAGTCTCCACAAGATGCCCGACAGGAGCACTTGAGGGCGGGGTTGGAGGAAGAGGGTGTGTTGTCTCAGCGTCCACAACTGGGCCATCGGTAGGCTGAACGGACTGGTGTGGAGAGGACATTTCACAGAGATGATCGTAAGAGAAGTGCTCTACAATTTGGCCAGGCTCACCGTTGACATTCTTGCTTCGGTCTCGACGCGACAGGCGTCTACTGAGGCTCCTGCCGAGGCGACCGCAAAAGCTACGCTTGGAGTCTGGTCTCACCAAGGAATCGTCATCTTTGACAGGCGGGCCGGGCTCCGAAAGATAGGACTTGAGCGAGGGATGGCTGTTTGGAGGAGTCGGATTTATCTTTTCATGCTCTTTTGATTTGGCAACGGCGTGCTGCCGGCGATGGCTTGCTGCTTTGCCCTTTTGGTTAACGAGAGTGGGGGAGGGGATATTAATTCGCTGCATGGCCGCCGCAGACCGATTGGGAGTGGACCGGGTTCAAATATTATATTTGCGCTTTCAGCCGTTGCTCATCTAGGCAATGTCTCAGCTAGCCGCTCAATCATTTTTTTTCCAAGACATGGTGCCTCATGCATGCCACCTGCATGAGCTAGCCTCTCTGCCTGAAACATGTTCCAACCCGTGCCCTGACTCCCCAGCGGGTTTCTGTGATGCTAGGCAAGCCAAACAAAGTACAGATCAGCAGGGATGTCTAGACTAATGAAAAACATGAACCAGTGCGAGTAGTGACATAAATTTGAGAGAAGGATCAAGCCTCCGATCTGATCGGCGCTGCATGTCTCAGGTTACAGACCATCTGTCGGAGACCCACTGCCGGAGACAGGGGAAACATGCAGATGCCTGCAGGCAGTGTGCAGGCGGCTTCCTATTCGGGCTTTGGCTTTGGAACTTGGCGGTTGCACGGCATCAAGCCATTCAGATACCTAGCCTAGCCGTGCGCGTTTTCTACGGGCCGGTTCAACCGTTCCTGCGGTAACCGGGCCAACGAGACCTCTCTTCCTCGGTGGGGGACTGCCAAGATCAGGCGTGATCGGCTCGTCGTGAGAAGCTTGTTCTAGACCATGTCCCATGCGGTTTGGTGTGGTGCCTGCAGCCAGCGGCGACCGGCTAGACGATACAAGCGGTCTAGGCGACCCTTTAGAGCCGCTTGCTCGCTTAGGAGTTGTGCGGGGAGTTGATGTGTGGGGCGTTTTGCGGGGTGTTGTGCGCGGAGTAGTGCGCAACGGACTGCCTCCACGCGATTTTGTTGGCTCGACCGACCCTACGGCCATGTCGATATCAGCCTGAGAGGCGAGCAACGTCAGGAAGCGCCTCTCGGCTACATGTTGCGCATACTCTGCGGTGGGCATTCCTTGAAACAGGCTACCGGGCAGGGGCAGCCGGGACGGGGTGTCGCCTAGTGGCCAATTGGCGTCACCACGAAACACTTCTAGCATCTGAAGTGCCAGCTCGCTGATCGCGTAGATCCGCTGCGATGATATCGACACGCTGTTGTTTGATGGTGCCGGCGGGTCACGAACATCACGGTACTGCTTAACCCGACATGCAACATGATACAGTGCATCGAACGTGTCGGGGGAGCATAGAAGCTCTAGCGAGAACCTCAAAGCAGCCAGAATGTCGGGGAGGCTGCTGTTGCGGGTTGCGAGAAAGTGGATCAGCCGCGCAAATGTGATAAACATGGCTGAAGGATTGCATTGGAGCAACACCTGAACGGCCAACTTGACCACCCGCCGCACGGCTGGATCTGTGGGGAGAAACAACAGGACAGCGAACGCATATGACAGCTGTTTATCCTTGAGCGCATTGGTAATGGCAATCGCCAAATCCGAAGACATGCGCGGCACCAGCATGTCCAAATTATAGCCATCCATTTCCTTGGGAAACCGGGAGGCCAGCTTGATCCACAGCCCCGCAGCGGTGGCTAGCACGGCTCTGTCACTGGCGAGCGCGTTGTCAATAGGCATATCCTCGCGCGTACCCTGCAGCAAAATTGACTCGAGGAAGCTGATGATCGGCTTGGCCACCCACACTGCACGCTCGTTGTGGCGGTTGATTACCAGCACCTTGGCCAGCAGTGCCTCCAAAGCTGCCGATCGAATTTCCGCACTATTATCGCGATTATGAGCCAGCTTGAACAGTCGCTTGGGTAGGGTCTTCTCCACGCTGGCCGGCACAGCACGAGGAGCGTGCCGTTGCAGAGCCTCGAGGGCCCCTAGAGCGGCCACTGACGGCTTGTCCAGCGCACGGGCCACAAGCTCAGGAGCCGCTGCCTCTAGCTGGTCAGGGGCACATTTGGCCAACAGCCGGATACAATCGCTCGAGTCACTGGTGGCAAATCGGTCCAGTGCGGCCGGCGGAAGCCTGATGTCGATGCGCTCCGCCGCTATCGCAAGAATCTTGACCACCGCATCGGCGATATCGTCGTTTTCCTCGACGAGTTCCATAAGCTTGTCGGTATTTTGAGCAATGAACTGCGGCACCGAGCTGGCAATGAGCTCAATCAGCCGCTGGGAAGCCTCGCGCAGTTGTTTGCTTCGTAGTTGATCCACAATGCCAGGTACAGCGTCTTCGACCCGGTAGCTGGCACACAGTGCCAGCGGCTGCAACTGGGCTGGAAGTGCCTGCGTCTGGGCATAGATGATATCCAAGCTTGAAGTGGGCGCAGACGCATCCAAAAGGACCATACGATCCTCATCACTGATCTCACGCAGCTTTTTGTCGATGCCCGGAGAGACCTTGTCCAGCCACTTTCCCGTGACGTCGGTGTGTGTTCCAGCGAGAAACATATTAACAGCCCCAGCGGCAGACAAATGTGCCTTGTATAGACGGTCAAACGCATTTAGCGAATGGCGTGTGCAGTAATTGAGGGTAGTGGCAATCCTTAGGGCCGTCTGGTCGCGGCCACCAAACAAATCGGCAGCCACAATCCATAGTCGCGCACTTAGTGACAAGTCAATATAGAGCGCGCTGAACACGGCATTGGGAATCCACGCCGCCGCTCCCGACCGCCAGTGCTGCTCGTACAGCTGTCTCACGCTCTCCAAAGCCTCGCTGCGCACCAGCTCAGAGCAGTCGCGGACCCGCGGTACAAGAACCTTCTCTGCAGCCTTGAGATTATGCCGGAAGTACGGTGTTTGGCACGCGGCTGCACGGATCTTGATGGATGAATCTGTAGACAGATTGGTTAGTGCAGCAGCAATATCTTTAGACAGCTCCACAGATGTACAGGCCTCGACCCACGCCAGTCGGACTGATGGCAAACGATCGTCTGCCATCTCAATCCAGTCGGTCGAATGGTGACCCAGCTCGATGACCATGGCACCCAGTACCTTGACGGCCATCAGGCGGGCGGCGTGGTCGGCCGAGGTAGAATATTGGGAAAAAAGTGCGGCATAGGGCTCAATTGCTCCCGGACACCATTTTAGAATTGCCAGGGCGACGTTGGTTGCTTGTGTGAACTGCTTCGAGCTGTCCGACCCCAGAAGATCTTGAAAGTATGCCTCGATTTGATTGCCCAGCACACCAACCAGAGGGGTACTGAAGCTTGCAGCCGGGCCCTGGAGCTGGTCAAGAATAAGAGCAACAGGGGGGGTACCAAGCGCCAACTGGTCAGAGCTCACAATGCTAACAAGGACAGCGTTTACGGCCCGCAGCAACTCTGTTGATTTGTTCACGTGTGCGGCCCGAAATGCCGCGGCAAATAGCAATTCTAGCAGCTCTTCGTGGCCATCGATCTTGCTCAACAGAATATGAGCGCCTGTCGACTCGAGCTCGAGATATACTTTTTGGACCGTGGCCAGCAGGTCCGAATCGTCGGCAACAATTGAGTCTGTCAGGGGAGGGTTGTTCTGGACAAAAGCGGGTTCTGCGGATTCGTCCAGAATAGAAATAAAAAGCTCAAATACTGTCCGCAGCTCCTCCTCGTCCCAGGGTGGTGATGGAGAGCATAGGCCCAGCAGCTCTGCGATTGCCACTACGGCGGCCCAGCGTGTGGCGTTGTCCTTGCTGGCGGTATATGTTGGAGAAACAAGCTCAGATATCCAGTCTTGGTAGTCATTAATATCGAAAGTTTCCTGGGTGGCGTCTTGCAGCTGTGCGACCAAAGTCAACAACGCGTCGAGGTTGGGAGGCATACTAATTTAGCAGCAGAATTACAATTTGCATGCATGAAATGTGACAGGTCAGATTTGCGTGCATGTTGCCGAAGCGGCTGGTTCTCAGCAGGTGTCAATGGTTGCCAACAAATGCCAACTGGTATATCCGCCTTATTGAATTGGATCATACTGCACAACCTCGAAAACCCAGATCACAGATCGCAAGAGATCGCAAGAGATCAAAGATTCGAGGACCACCAGTTGCTAATCCTAGAGTAAGGGTATTGCTAGTCAAGTATATACGGTGTTAAATATTACAGCAAAGCGGCAGCGACAAGAGCGCCGACCAGGCCAAGCGAGCTGCCGACAGCAGCAGCACCGTTGGCGACAACAGCACCGGTAGACGAGGCGACCTCGGCAGGAGCGCTCGAGGAAGCAGCCGAGGGGGCAGCCGAGGGAGCAGCCGAGGCAACAGCCGAAGTGGAGGCAGCCTCAGTCGAAGGAGCGGCGGAAGTGGTAGCCTCAGTGGAAACGGCGGCGGAGGTGGAGGCCGAAGGAGCCTCGGAGGTAGCAGCAGCGGAAGAAGCAGCCGAAGAGGTGGTGGCAGAAGAAGAGGGAGCCGAAGAAGGAGCAGCCGAAGAAGCAGCAGACGAGGCGGCGGCCGACGAAGTGGCCGAAGAAGCCGCAGACGAGGCAGCGGACGAAACAGAGGCTCCGTTGGCAGCAGCGATCTTCTTGAACTCGCTGGTGGCAGCGTCAGCATCGCCGTTGGGGCAGATGCTGCTCAGGCAGCTCTCGACATCGCCACCAAGCTTGGAGGCAATGCAGCTGATCGATGCCAGGTTGTTGTCGCAAGCATCGTTGGCCTTAGAGACCTGGGCAACGCAAGCCAGCAAGCAAGCAGGGGGAGTGGCCAGAGCGGTGGCAGCAACGAGGGCAAAAACAGCAGCGAACTTCATTATTTGGATGTGGGTGGAAGTTTGGGGTTGCAAAAGAGAGTGTTTTGACAAAGAAGAAGATGTGTGGTCCCTGCCCAAGGAATATTAGTTAAACATTCTTCCTGGGCAAGGGCTTCATGCGTGCCGGTCCCCTGCGCCGAGTTGCTAAGGAGTCATTGAAGCGGGGTGGAGGTGAAGGAAGAGTCCAATTGACAAAGCCAACACTCTGTAGATCATCAAAGAGCTCAAAAAATCATGAATTATTCGATAAAATATTACTATAATGGCCAATTCAGGATGAGGATCTGTTCTATATTTACTTTTGCTTTTTTCCTTGCCTTACCCTCGAGAGCTCCCGACAATGACTAATACGAATGGTATGTTGATCAGTCAGTGTGGGCCATGAAAGTACTAAGCCAGCCGTCGTCCTGTGTTGTTGTAATGATGCGAAACGAGGTCAAGGGCTGGTCTAATTGGGTTTGGGCGCAGGGTTCGGGCTGGACCGGCGGAGGCCATACTCGGCTCTACCCGCAAGGTCATTTTCATGGTAAATATTTTCAAACCACTTGTCCAATAAATTAATAGTTCGATTGTTAGCATCTCCAAATTTTTCCAATGGAAGTGCTGTCTTCTCAACGAGTTCGCGACTGTCCTCGGCTGGAAAAACCGGCCATACCTCTTGATCTTTTATTCTGTCAAGGTCTTGCGCGGCAGACGCCTGTACTTGCACCAAAGATTCCATGACTTCGCGTGGAGGGTGATCATTTGGATTTAAACTTGTCCACAAGTCTTTTGAAGTAATATTAGAGGCCAATTCGTGGACAATCGGATGAGGCTTTAAAACTTGGTTCGCCTTGGTCTCAAGAGCCTGCACCTCTTGGCCAAGCCCGGTGGTGGAAGTGGTTAGAGTTTCAATATCGCCAGAGCACATAAACTCCAGATACTCGATTCTCCGCTCTAATTCATCCAAACTTGCGGATAATGACGCTGCAGTTCTCGTTTTTCGTTTGACATTGACCATCTCGCCAAGCTTAGTAGGTAGAAGCATCCTTCCCCGGCTCTGGGCGGGACCCTAGGGCGTACCCTAGCCCCTAATGGCCCGACGATTTTCTAGCATGAAAAAAGCGTCCCCATTAAATATTGTCTATTTAATGGCATAGATGGAGGCCACTATGCCAGCCTAAACATGAAGCTCTTTACCCTCTCACTGTTTACATTTGTGGCCGCTGTGACCATCGAGACCGTTGTTCATGACGTTGGGGAGATTCAGACCAGCTTATTCCAGTTGAAATCCCAGGTCGACAAATTCCACTCCAGCTTGCACGACATTCCCGCTCTTTTGCATCTTCAAAAAACCGTTTTTGAGCTAATTGATAATATCGAAACTACTACTGATGACGTCTGTGCCAGCAAGAACTTTACGGCCTCGAACGTCATGCAAGTCTTGAAGCCGCTGTTGGGCCTGCAGGAACCAATTGGCGCTACCCTCACCAGTGTAGATCACAAAAAGAAGGAATTTGATCGCGCCGTGCTACATTTTGTATCTGTATCTGCTTTGCTGAAGGCCGACGTTATAACCCTTCGAGATCTCATCACTGATCTAGTGGCTGTTTTGCAGAAACGTATCCCAGACGCATATGAACAAGTGATCAACACAGTGGCTGCACAAATCCATGAACGGATGAATTATTCAATCAACATTGTATTCAAGGATACACCGATTATTCCTCATAAGCGACACTAATTTCCTTTAATATTTTGAACCTCTTTTTGATTTTATTTGGCTAGATATGATCTGGTTTTGCAGGCATTCGTTTTCTTGTTCTCAACTTGGCTGCTCATCTGTGCAAAGACAGCTGACCAGCCCCAACCCTATTACTTAGTTCATGACTCTTATCTCCTGTAATCTCAACCACTGAAAAGACATGGGAGAAGCTAAATTATGGGGTGGCCGTTTTACCGGCAAAACTGATCCGTTGATGGAGCTGTACAATGCTTCGTTGCCCTATGATAAGAAAATGTACAAAGTCGACCTCGAGGGTACTCGTGTCTATACCAGTGCTCTTAACAAGGTCGGTTTGATCACCGATGATGAGCTCAAGGAAATTCACCGCGGCCTTAAGGTTGTCGAGACTGAATGGCAGGAAGATAAGTTCGAGGAGAAGCCTGGTGATGAGGATATTCATACTGCCAATGAGCGTCGCCTTGGTGAAATCATTGGTCGGCCCATTGCTGGCAAGGTGCATACTGGCCGATCTCGAAACGATCAGGTTGTTACGGATATGCGGCTATACGTGCGTGAGCAGCTGCAGATTCTGCATAACATTCTGGCTCAGCTGATCAAGGTTATGACGACTCGTGCTCGCGGCGAGCTCGATGTATTGATGCCTGGCTACACTCATTTACAGCGGGCCCAGCCCATTCGTTGGGCTCATTGGCTGTCGATGCATGCCACCTTTTTGGCAGACGATCTGCAGCGATTGGACCAAATCATTGCTCGCGTAAATCGCTCGCCCTTGGGCTCCGGTGCGCTTGCTGGCCATCCTTATGGCGTTGACCGCGAGTACATTGCGAAGGAGCTTGGTTTCGAGGCGGTAATTGGCAACTCGCTGGCCGCCGTCTCGGATCGTGACTTTGTGATTGAGACGCTCTTCTGGGGCTCGCTTGTTGGCAACCATCTTGCCAAGCTGAGCGAGGACTTGATCATCTACTCGACGGCAGAGTTTGGCTTTGTCCAGTTGTCGGACGCCTACTCCACGGGCTCCAGTCTTATGCCTCAGAAAAAGAACCCTGACAGTTTGGAGCTGCTGCGTGGCAAGTCGGGCCGGCTGTTTGGCCACCTTGCGGGCTTCATGATGTCGGCCAAGGCCACTCCTTCCACCTACAACAAGGACTTGCAGGAAGATAAGGAGCCCTTGTTTGACAACCTGACCACGGTGGAGCACTCATTGCTTATCACCACTGGCGTTCTTTCTACCCTGACCATCAAGCCGGATAACATGCGCAATGCCTTGACCATGGACATGCTGGCCACTGACCTAGCCGACTATCTTGTTCGCAAGGGTGTTCCCTTCCGCGACACACACCACATTTCTGGAGAGGCGGTTGCTTTTGCTGAGAACAACGGCCTGTCGGGTATCGACAAAATCAGCGTTGAGGAGTACAAAAAGATCGATCCTCGTTTCGAGGACGACGTGGTGAACGTTTTTGACTTTGAGAGCAGCGTCGAGCGTCGCACGGCTACCGGCGGTGCTGCGAAGTCTGCCATTCTCAAGCAGCTAGACTACCTGGACTCCGTTTCCAAAGAACTCTAGACTCGTTCACGGCCCTAGGCTGAGTAGGTCCTTCACTTGGTCCTCACATTTTCAAGCCTTGGCACTACTTCCCGGACTCTGCCTCTAAGCCTTGCCTATAGTAAGTATGACTTTCAGTACATTCAGTATATGCAGATGCATTTCCAGCACTGCTCGACTTTGTTTGCTGGCCTAGTTTTTGGATGTTTTGGTTTGAGCTATGCTGAAGGTCTGAAGTTTCATACTAGATGTACTCCAAGCTGATGAGCCACAAACAAGTGATTCTGCTCTCATACTGCCCGAAAACGAGTCTTAAATATAACCATAGTATTATAGTGAATACTCAACATCACAAAATATCTCAAGTCGACTAATTAGCCTATCAGCTCCGGAGCTTCCCGACATGTTCGGCCACGTTCCAGAGCGCGCGTTGGTTCTGGCACGTGAAACGCTTGGCTATCAGCAGTCACGAAACATCTTTTTAGAACGGATATCAATAAAGATGTAAAGGCTAACGCTAGGTCAGACGAGTAATTAAATGTCTACAGCCCATCGTAGCGTAATATTGTGGGGTGTGGAAACCTTATGGGCATTCCGTTGATGGGTTGCTGTAGTGTTCGGCTCGGCGCGCTTGTGATTGCCGGATTGGAGTTTGAGAGGGGTCGCCATGCACGGCCCTCCTTCTGGGTACGGGTTAGTGATAACGGTTAAACTGATATAACATGTGCGGGACCACAAAGGGCGATAAAAAATATATTGAGATCCATAGTTTCAAACATCGTCCATAGGAATTTCCACATGGTTTAACGACGATCTGCATCCCGCGAGTGCCATTTACAGTGGCGCCGAACCGAGAGTTGGTATGCCGCTTAGCTAAGAAAACATGCGGAGCCGACAGCCAATGGGAGCGTTTAAAGGCGATCATTGACGCCCTAAACGAGTCTCAATATTTTTAAAACTTATCTTACATACATTTATATAGACTCTATGACCTCCAAGAAGTCCGGCGGTTCCATTGTGTTTCTGGGAGGTGCAAAACTGATTCAAGTGTTAAAGCGACGACGCCATCGTGCAGACGCATGCAGGAAGGTGCATAACCCTGTATGACTAACACAAACTATATGTACCCCCCCCCACCCTCGCAATTCTCACCACCAACAAAAACCCCAAACAGCCAACCAACCCCCCCAAACCAATAACCCCCCCACCTTTTCAAATCAATTATGATTTCCCATATACGCACTGTGAATATTTCCAACGATGCTGAGCGTGTCGGGCTCTGCCAGGCCATGAACGCCGAAGAATGGGCAGGCCCCCTCACGGTAGAGCAGCACATCGTGCGCGAAAGCAAGTTGGAAACAGTGCTTGACTCCAATGGTATGAAGATGCGCCACTGGGCCTTGGAACTGCAAACCTCCCAGGGTTGGGAGATTGTATGTTCCATGGATACTGTGGAACGTCCTGCCTATGTCAAGATGAAGGGTTTTAAACCCATGGAGACCGTCAATCATGTGATTGATGCCGTCTTCACCCCTGAGCAGCATCGCCGCAAGGGTTACGCCAAGATCTTGATTAAGGAGGTGTGCCAGCAGCTCGAAACGCTGGCCACTTCCGAGACCAAGGAGTTGGTTGATCCTCTTGCATTGTCCAAGTCGTTGATCACATTGTGGTCCGATGTTGGCGATTACTACCGCCAGTTTGGTTTCCAGTCTGCCGATGCTCACCAGATTGAGACTGCCTGTATTCCTGATGCCAAATGGCCCCGGGGTGTACGTGCTCTCAACTCTGAGCAATCGCGCATGTCTGTGCATAACGAGCTGGAGGTGATGCTTGCTTCCATTTCTGTCAAGACCGAGCTCGACGGCCAAACCCGGGCTGTCGTTGCGCCGACGCAGGGCATTCTGCACCAGATGCAGATCCGCGCCGCGTACATGTGCGAGTGTCTTGGCTTGAAAGTTCCCGAGGTGTTTGGTGCCCGCACGGCCAATGGCTGGGCCGCCTGGGCATACCAAATCTCGGATAAGAAGCTGTACATTCTCGGCATTTTTGGACCGATGCTCGAGATGGTTCAGCTGTTCCAGGCCGCTCAGGCGGCCGCCGCAAAGTATGGCTTTGGCGTTGTCATGTACGAGGGAGACCTTTTGCATGTGGACAAGCCCGTGATTGATGCCTTTTTGGAGGCTCTCAATTGCGCCGGTATTGCTCACGTGTACGAGGCTCGTCCGGACTCGCTGCCTTATTATATGCAGGCGGGAACGCGTTCCGACGTTTTGCTGGAGTACCCTGGTAAGTACTCCTGGTTCTAATTCTTTCTTCGACTCTTCCGTTGTTGTTGGTCTTCGTCCTTTGTCTCTGTTAGAGTCTCTCTATTGTTAGAGTTTCTCTTGAAAGTAAAGGGATGATCTGGATGCCCCGAAGGGTACCTCTCGATCAACAACACACAGCGGTAACCACTGAAGGAGGTAATTTTCAAATTACTTTGCTGGTACGGAAAGGACCACTTAACTGTGTTACCTACCGTGCTGGGGTTTTTGTTGGGGTGACACCCACACCCTCGGTTCCAAATGGGCCGGATTACTCTTTAAGTTATTGTAAAGACCTTAACGGGTCTTTACCCCTGGGATTTCTGTGCAAGCAGGGCCCAGCTGGTGCTGTGCATCATTTAATTTATTTCTCACGTTGATCGTGGGTTGTAAAGTGGGATACACTACAAATCTACTAAATTCTATAAGTTTATTCAGTTAGGATTGCTTTTGACTTAGGCTCGTTCTGCGATGGGAAACTTCTACCCTCCGAATGCATTACTTGAAACCACAAGCATAATTGGCGAAGCATGAGTTCAATCAGACGCAGGCTCAACAGATTCTAACAAGATAAGATTGCGAAGATTTGATTATCTCCGTAGATGATCTCCATACGGATCTCTATGCAATAATTTATCGATAAGAATAGATGCTAATAACTAGAAGTTGAGAAACTATCTCTTGCCTTGTTTCAGTTTAACGTTTTTTCAAGAAGAATCTCACTCATATTTAGCTCAGCACATGGGCGAAATAGAAGGTATATGATTGGCCCGTTCCGATGGTTAGGGGAGTCATGTAGACTCAGGCACATGTATTCGATCCGGCATGGAGCTGTAAAAGCGCTAGGACATTGACTGAAATAATGAGTACTCCATTTTTGTATGGTGGGGCTCATTTGGGAACGATGAAACCTTATCTAGACTTAAGGAAGGGCACCGGAAATGTTCCTTAGACTTATCGCGAGCATGCAGCATCTAGCCGCATGATCTGCGGGCCGCGCATATGACCAATCACCGCGCCGCTAATTGCCTCATCTTGCACCTCGCCTTATAATCCTGCAGCACCGATCGCGCGTGTAGGCTGCCAGCACACTGCTGAAAATATTAAATCCCAATGTATTAGAGACCGAAATGTCAGAAACCACACCCGGCTCCCCTGCCGTAGTATCTGACACTTTTGGAACTTCCAAGGCCACCACAACCACGCTGGCCCCTCCCCCTGAACCGAGCCAGCAGCCCCAATCTGTGCCGGTTCAATCCCCGGTGGATTCAATGGCTACACAAGCAAATTCATCGGGCCATATCGCGGCCACAGAGCCCGCGTCCCTTCCCAAGGCCCCTACTGGGGCAGCCCCTTCCGCTTCGTTCGCTGGAGAAGGAGCAGGAGCACCAACGACTTCGGCAAATACTACTGCCGCGGTAACCAAGGCAGCTCATGTGCCAAGTGAGCCTCTTCCATCACATTCGAGAACCGCGTCGGCGTCTGCGGTACCCCCTATGGTGGCGTCTCCGTCGACTCCCGCCCAAACGGCTTCGCCAGCAGTTAGTCCTCCTCAAACAGCGGATACGACAGGCGAGTCACCCGGAAATCCCCTTCATGCGGATGGAGAGGACCATAAAAACGTGTGTGCCAACTGTGGTGCTACCCAGACGCCACTGTGGCGGCGTGGACACCGTGGCGAGGTAGTATGTAACGCCTGCGGGCTGTACCTACGAGCACGGCACACTGCGCGTCCGGTGAACCTAAAAAGACCACCACGAATGCGCACGGTGTCTGCGGACAGTGGAGATGTTAGTGAGGGCTGTTTGCCGGGTAGCTGTCCCGGTGACGGCCGCTGCAACGGTACGGGCGGGTCTACTGCCTGTTCACAGTGCCCAACGTTTAACAACCGGATCGGTAAGATGCAAAAGGCCGGCTCACCTCCGCCGTCGGCCGAGTCGGGTGGTTCGGAACTCAGTCGAATCAAAGATGAGCACGACTCGCAAACGCTCATTTCGTGCAGCAACTGTGGCACAGTCACCACGCCCCTGTGGCGCCGCGACAACGACGGCAACACTATATGCAATGCGTGTGGCCTGTACTACAGGCTACACCACTCGCATCGACCCGTTAACATGACCAAGAGCATGATCAAGCGGCGCAAGCGCACCGACCGCGGCGGTGACGAGTTCGCCGACCCGCGCGCGTCATCGAATCCTAGCCCGCCGCATCCGGGCCACTCGCAAGGCCCACCGTTGGGGCAGCAGCCCAGCCCGCATATGGGTGCTTCTCAAGGCCTGCCGTTGGATTCACTGGGCCGTGTACTCCATCCGCAGCAGCCACGTTCGCAGCATCCACATTCGCAGCCTCCACAGCCTCCACAGCCTCCACAGCACCAGCAGCACCCGCAACACCAACAGGCGCACTCGCAAGCTGCCCCTCATCCCCATCAATCCCAGCAGGCGCATTCGCAGCACCCGCAGGCAACCCAAAACCAGCACCATGGAGTGCCGGGGCCAGCGCAGTCGTTAATGGCGTTGTCGCAGGGCTTCCCGAATGTTTACCCGATGTACAATATGTACCCCATGATGGTACCACATGGCGGCCAAGGAATGACTCCACCCATGCGACCTGGCATGGGCCAACCCGGTCCGCCAGCTGCACCCGCGCAGGGACACGCCCATTCTCAATCCCCACAGGGCCCTCCCGGGCAGCAGAGTGAGGGCCCGCGTGGCCCCGCTAGCACCGCCACATCTCCCACGCTGAACCGCGAGCAGGCTCCGGCGCAGTTTGGGGACCTTCCGCCTCCCCCGGTAGATTTCACCTACTCGTTCCGCCGAGATAACTCAGTGGAGCCCCTCGGACTTCCAGCGCCTGCACAGCCGTCGCAACTATCACAGCCGCCGTCCCAGCCGCAACAGGCGCCGCCGCAACAGACCCGACCGCCACAGGCTCCTATGGCCGCCCAGCAGGGAATGCCTACTGGCCAAGGGCCTTCATACCAGTCAGAGTATCTGATTGGCGGACCTGCATTTGCCGGACCACGCGGCCACGTCAAGCGGCTGTCGACGCATCTACCCGAGCAGCCGTCTAAACGACATGCCACTGAGATCGACAGCAACTCACCGCTGATGGTGCTCAAGTACTTGCAGGGCGACTCGGCCAAGGAGTATTTGTTGGCGGCTCGTCGGCATCTTCAGGATAAGGTGGAGGAGCATCGCAAGGAGATGAGCACTGCACAGCGGCATCTTTTTGAGTGTGAAGAAAAGCTGCGCGAGCTCGAATAAAAATAGACGTAGATACGAATGCATGCAGTGACTGCCCAGCGGGCCGTACACTCTTCCTTGAGATTCTCTTCCTTGCGCCGCTTTTCAGCGCAGAGATTGAAACAACAGTATAAAAACGGAAATAGCTATCTATTTATGGTGTACAACAGCACAGTAAGTTACACGCCGCCAGCAGCAGTGCTATTTAGAGGGTCGGCAAGTGGAATAGGACAGTGCCAGATCCAGGCTACCTTCGGCGTATAAAGATAGATGTGGGCTTTCTTCGAGCCGTAGACGACGTGGTGGTTGTGGGTGAAATGGCAGTAGGAGAGGCGGTAGGGGCGGTATTAGGGGTGGCAGCAGGGACCCTACCGGGAGGTGTGATTTGTGGTGTAAATTGGGGTGTAAATTGCGGTCGTTTCAACTCGGGTGCAAATGGCGCCTCCCGCTTGTGTTCATGCACCGGCATCGCTACAGGCGTATGGGGTGGTCTTGGTATGCGGGAGCGGGCGTGTGAATGAGCCTGCTTGGCCAGTTGCTGCATGGTGGTTGATCGGTAGCGAGCTGCAAAAGCATTCGACGAACTAACCGGGGTGGTGCGTAGCCGCGGGGCCTCTGAAAGCGGAACAATTGCAGAGGCTTCTCGTTCAGCCTCGTATTGCCGCTGTTTGCGCTTGAGGCGCTCGCGTGCAGCGCCCAGCTGGCTTTCTTTGTCTTGTAGCAGCATATAATAGCCCTTGCGAAAGTCGCCTTTGGGAATTGGCCGATCCGGAAAGTCCCGAGCAATTAGGCCCCGCCACAGCTCCTGGCTGTGCTGGAGAATGTGCGGGCTGGCGGCCTCGATGGCCTGCAATTGCCGAGCAGACGCCTTGGTCAGGACCGGCCTGACAAGGTGGTAGTTAGCGTCGCCGACGTCGGTGATATGGGAGGCCAGCTTCAAGCATTGCTGCAGGGCTAGATCAACTAGCGAAGGCGGCTCCATGTTGTGGCGGGTGCTGGATCTTTTTTGGCCACAGCCGGAATTCTTAGTTCGGTGGTTTTGCTAGATGGCGGTTCCTTCGCTACCCTACCCAGGAAATAACCGCTGACTGAGAATTGCAATTTGATTGGTAATCGAGTAACCCGCAGTTGGCTCAGCTAATGCGATCACTGTGTTTCAGTGCGGCAAGCGGAACCTACAGTGTACCACATCTGGCGTCTTTGACAAAACGCAAATATTCTATGATATCTTAAATAAGCCTACAGACTTTGACTGGTATTTAGAATTCCCAGGTCGTCGAGATTAGAGGTGTTGTGGAGCTCGAGGCCATGCTCGTTGGCAAGATGAAGTAGGCAGATAAAGTAGAACGGCGTCGACAGCTCGCTACGCTTTTCAGGCTTATAGCCAGATGTAGTATCCTCCATTACGTGCGAGAGTGACAACGTCCCGCCGGAAGGCTGGGAAGTGGCTTCCTCGGTCATGACCTTCCACATGTTGTTTTTCAGTTGGTGCACATCAACGTTGCGGGCGGTGCGGGCAAAGCCGATGCCGCGGCTACGTGCCTGCGGAAGCAGGTCGTCAATGCCTGCACCCGCAGACTCGATGGCATCGTCAAATTCGGCCGCAGCGGCTAATCCGCCGTCGTCACCTTGGCCGAAGTCTTGCGGGTTTTCGCCGCCATAAAAGTCTGCTTCATGCTGCTGTGTTGCGTCCTCATTGGCCTGCGCCCAGAACTCGAGCTGGTCCTCTTCGGCTTGGTTGCCGTCCCCGTCTTCACCATCAATCACATTGGCGGTCACAGGCCGGGCATGCCGCACCCTCCGGAACGCAGGTCCCACCCGGTTGCCAGGCGGCAAGAATAGTGCGAGCTGCCGCCGCGAACGATATGACAGGTCCACGGGTAGCGTGTGTGTGAACTTTGCTTGCCTCTTGTCAGGCTTATTGAGTAATTTCAGATTCGTGGGCTGCTTGAAAACTGCATCCGCCGAGGGCCCCGCTTCGACAAAGTCAATCAAAAACTTTTTCTTGCGAGAAGACGTGGCAGTGGATGCTGCAGAGTTGCCCAAATGTCTCTCGCTGCCAGCTTGCTTGTTGCCCTCCTTGAGGCGCTGGTATTGCTGCAGGCGCCAATGGTCGCGGCCCGCCCAGGACTGTGACTTGTTATCGTCAAAATAGGCCATGACGTCCCAGTTGACAACACCACCCGATCCCTCTGATGCGTTTGCTCGTGCAAAGCTCTCGTCAGGACCGTGACTTAGCGACATATCGGCGCCAACCTCAGAAAACGCCTCTTCAAGCCGATCGTAGTCTAGATCTCCTCCCAGGTCACCTCCGAGATCATCGTCCAGACCATCACCACCTTCCTCTGGGGCATTGAGGTTCCAATCGTGCATATTTTGAACCAATGCATTTGTGCTGGCTTGGGGATCGGCAACAGCCGAGTCTACTGCCGCTGCAGAAGGGTGAACGCGCTTGCCTTCCATCGAGTCAAAAAATCGCGGCCGCTGATAAGCCATGTCCACAAAAGTACCGGCGAAGACACCGCCTTCTGACCCTGTCTTTGCTTCAGACTCGGTACCCGCAGCTGCTTCCGGTGCATCTACAGTCTGGCGGTCGCGTGTCTTGTGGGTGCCCCCCACCCAGCCAAGGCAGTCGGTCAGTTCCGACCTGAGACGCGTGCCCTTGGCACCGCCCTCGTCGAAATCAGAGGTGGCAACATATCCGATGCCGGCCGTGCGGCGTAGTTGCTCAAGGTTGAGCTCCTGGGTCTGCGGGTTGGGCGCGCACGTGGATGTGCGTACTCGCGGTGCGCGGCGTCTCTTAGGCACGCTACCATCTTCATCGGCACCAGTAGCTTCCTCGTTATCCTCTGCATCAATAGGACTCGAACTGATCAATCCGCTCAGCAATTTAGAGGTCTGAGCAACTGCGGAATCAACCCGCGATGTATAAACCTTGACACAACCATCCAGAGTCAATGACGCCTTCTGGAAATTAACAGTGTTACCTTCTTTAACCAAGTCGTGAAAATAGTCAATAATGCCAAAACTCCAGGTGTTTTCGGCGTTGATGCGGTTGCCTCTGAGCATCTTCATCCACTGATCAATGTCTGCTGGGCTGGCCGAAAACCGGCCCGATTGACGCCGGCTACTGCCCGACACTTGGCGCTGCGGTCGCTGGAATTCGGGTCGCTGCGGTGGCTCTGAGCCTCGCGTGGGCGTCTCGAACGCGCTGCTTGACACAGCCCGACGCGGAGTGGTGCTACGTTCGATCGTGCCATGCGCCACAGTTGCCAGAGATGCTCGCTTGTTCCGCATCGTGGATCGCCGGCGCTCACGTTCAACAGTATCTTCGTCTATTTCAAGACCATGTGACGACGCCCGCGGAGTCTGTGGAGGTTCTACCGACGACAACACCATGGTCGGAGATCAGCTTGTTTACAAACAGGATAGGGCTGTGGATATTAACCCAGTACCCCCATCGATAACAGGTTAGGGTAAATGAGATGGGGTTGTACTATAACACCTAGCTCCCCTTACCGACGTTGAATCAGGGGTTAGGTGATAGACGAGGTTAGGGGACGCAATGCAAAGCGGGTCGTACTGTGATCTATCACATTGACCCGCAGAACACCTGTCACCTCAATATTACCGCCCCTCTATCCCTGTCACATTATAATATGGAAAGGTCTAGGAATTTGGCCGTGGATTGTGCCCAATTTCTAACTGAGAGTGATCTATGCGCTCGCCTACCTCAGCCGGTAGGCATGGTTGCCTCGGCGTTGCTGGAGAACGGTGTTGTCCAATCTATCGCACACGCTCATGAAGCAATCGAGTATTTGAGCAGCACTTTGCCATCTTCCTTTGTTCTGGATGATGAGAGCCACTCTAAGTTTCTCACGTTTTACGACCCTATGTTTCTACACTCGTGGGCTCGCGCGTGTGCTCCCGTGCGGACGCTGTCGCGCCCGTCCAGTGAATGGACTCCCTATGCTGCCGAAGTAGAGTTGCTCACTGATCAGAGTGACGCTGATGCTCTAACCCAAGAGTTGAAGATCAAACCATTCCTCGGCTCTCTTGCAAATGAGTTATCGTTCATCCTGGACGAGCCAACGGCCCTTAATCAGGATAACGCCACCAAAGCCATTGCTGCCTCTGGGCCCGCCGACTTCATCTTGATATCCGACGGTATTGAACCGTCGAACCACAAAATCTACTTCCAGCCTATTGTTTCAGCTTCCACTGACGAGAACCTAGGAGACTGTTCCTACCTGGATACATGTTATAAGGGGCGTGGGTGTAAGTACGTTCACTACAAGATACATACCCCACCGTCGCGGAAACTCCTTCGGTTTGAACCAGAGGAGGAGCGTAACATCCCGGTAATGGAACCGCAGTACATCGAGGCAGATCTAAAGAAGGTTGATTTCTCTCGTTTGGGCTCCGACTATGCTGCGATTCTTGTAGATCCGCCGTGGGATATCCATGTGAATACTAGCGGTAGCGCATCCGCGGCCGTTTCAGATGCAGATGTGCAAAAGCTCGAGATTGGCAAGCTACAGCAGGAGGGCGTGGTGTTCTTGTGGGTCACTGGCCGTGCTCTGGACGTGGGACGTCAGTGCCTGAAAGAGTGGGGTTATGGGCAAATTGAGGAGCTTGTTTGGTGCAAGACTAACCAGCTTGGGCGTACCATCTGTACCGGCCGCACGGGGCATTGGCTCAACCATACCAAGGAGCACTGCCTTATTGGTGTTAAGGGTGACCCCCAGTGGCTCAACCGGCAGGTCGATGTCGATGTCCTCGTTTCAACCACTAGGGGCCGCTCGCAGAAACCAGACGAGCTGTATGGGATTATAGACCGGATTGTCGGGCATGACGCCAAGAAGATAGAGCTATTTGGGCGCCCGTCGAACGTTAGGCCAGGATGGCTTACTATCGGAAACGAGATCGAGGGAACGCGTCTTGTTGATCCCGAAATCCAGGAGCGCTGGTTCCGCCATGGCTAGTTATTGATTGATTTAGCTTGATTTATGGTAATTTGTATTCGCGAATAGAAGAAATGGGTTTGTGTTCAGAGTTGGGTGGCAAGCCCTAGCAGACATTGGCACTCTGACTTCGGGGAACATGCGCGACGGTATATCGCCTCCGTTCAAAACAGAAACTGCTCGATTTGTCTGATGCCTACATCCTTGCTGATACTGCTACTCTAGTGAAGAGTCTTGACCTTTGGGTATTCCCCTGCAATGGACGCCTGCATCATTACGAACACAACACAGAATGATTTCATGTCTGGTCCGTGAGCTAGTTTGCAATTGGAAGACCTTGGCCCAGAATTGGTTATTATTTAGAAAGTGACCTGCCAAAGCTGTTCTTGTATGAGTTGATATATTGCAATTGGCCCATTGTAGCATTTCTGCGTTGATTAGTTCTCTTCATGTTCTTGGGCAGGTTGAGCAATATAAACGGAACCAAACATTGCCAATAGCCACTTTTTAACAATTTTACAACTCTATATATTTCTCGACAATTTTCACCTGGCTCCATTTAACTTCAGTCCATTTGGTGTTTTCAGTATCGGCCCTGATCGGGATGAATCTCCGGTTGGATCTGAGTCAAGAGCCTCCGACGCTGATCAAATCGACCTTTCTAATGCGCTCGGCTCGCCCTCGAGTCAAAATCAGAGCCCCCAAAAAAGCCCCGGCCCTGGACCTTCCAACAGTCTGGGCCGAGCGGCTGGAGCCGGCCTTGCAGCAAATATATCATCGTGGAGAGACGCCCCTTTCGTTCGAGGCTCTTTACGACAGTGTTTATCGGCTGGTCCAGCAGCAGCATGCAAAGGCACTTTACAAGCGGTTTGGCGAGCACGCAAGGAGTTATCTTGTTTCAGAGGTCGCTCCTGTCGCGTTGAAGGCGGCAAACCCCAGCGACGATCTGGTAGGGACCGTGGCAGGCTTGTGGCAAGAGTATATGCTCAGCTTAAGGATGGTGGCCGATGTGTTCATGTATCTGAATCGAGCATATTGCGCTGAGAGCACAAGTCCTCGTGTTGAGCAACTGGGCGAAACCATGTTCCGCGATGAGGTTCTTAGGGCTCGTGTCGAGGGCACGCTTGCGAGTTCCAGGCATCTTCAGGACATGCTGTTCAATTGTATTCTTCTTGCCATTGACCGTGAGCGGCAGGGCGATGCAATTGACAAGGCGGCCATCAAAACAGTTGTGCAAATGCTTGTTGAGCTGCCTAATGACCACCAAGGGGCAGGCTCGAGTATTTACGTTGAGCTGCTGGAAGACCGCATTCTCGAGGCCACGGCCGCGTACTATACTGCAGATTTTGAACAGACCATGGAAAACTTGCCCCCGGCTGCCCACGTGCTTGAAACCATTTCAAAATGGGAGCATGCTGAGCGTATGCGTGGCGAACTCTATCTACCAAGCGAGACGACAGGTCGGATTCTTGAAACCCTGCGGCAAAAAGTTATTGCACAAGCTCTCCCGCGAGTTTTTGCACTACCAACGGGTATTGCCGAGTGGCTGGCAGCAGATGCCGCGCAGCCCCTGGCTCTCGCCGCCCAGCTTGAAATGGTGGCGGAGCTCAAGCCGAGCGCTCTAGTTGGGCTGGCCAGCAAGACTCTACGTGACCAGCAGCTGGTCATCAACAAACAGGCAGTTGATGCCGCGACCAAGGGTGACGCAAAGGCACTAGCGGGCATTGCCACTGAATGGGTGGGAAGCTCTATTAAGCTGCACAAAAAATTCCATGCCAACGGCGAAACGCTGGCGGCGGCCGGTCTTCCCGCCGTAACTCAAGAGCTGCTCGCCGTGTGGGTCAAGGCAGTCAATGATTTGGACGAGACGGCTGCATCGATCAAGGGCGTTTCTACGGCCGACTTTTTGGCAACGTTCTTGAACGAGCATCTCAAGAAAGCCACAAGCACGCCTGGCAACGACATTGAAACTGCCTTGTCGGAAACAGTGACACTGTACGAAGCTCTGACCGAAAAAGATCGGTTTATTAGCAGCTATAAGCATCATCTGGCGCGGCGGCTGCTCAACAACCGCTCGCAGAGCGACGATCTCGAGGCGTTATTCGTGACCCGGCTTCGGAGAGTGGCCGGACCCCAGCAGGTGTCGCAGTTTGAAAACATGTTTCGCGACATGCAGATGTCTAAGGAGCTCAACAACAGTTTCAAGCAGCTCAAGCCGCCCGTGGCTACGCATGTTAACGTCGTCAAGACGTTCTTTTGGCCACAGGCGGTGACCACCGAGAAGTCTATTGTACTACCACCCGCATTGGATGCCGCTAAACGCGAATTTGAGGACTTTTATATCTCCCAGCATAATTCACGGAAGCTGCGGTGGAACCTGAGCATCGGCTCGGCCGAAATGCTGCTTCGTGCACCGTCAGGTAACTACCAAGTCAGTCTGTCGCTTGCTGCTCTTGCGGTCATGATGCTGTTTCCGGACGACCAAGAGCTAACTACGAGCGAGATTCAGGAGAAGACGCAGATTCCCACCGAGGAGCTTTCGCGTGTATTGCAGCCGCTCTGCTTTGCGCCTCGTGCCCAGCTCTTGGTAAAATCTCCATCCGACCGTCAGGTGCTCGCCACAGACAAATTCAAGTTCAACATGGCTTTCAAGTCGCCTACACCTCGCGTAAAGGTGATGACCATCGCGTCGGCAGCCCGTGCCGACGCAGCTCGCCAGCAAAAAGATGTATCCGAGGATGTGGCTCGCGCCCGTGTTGCGCAAATCGAAGCCGCCATTGTGCGCGTGATGAAGGCGCGCAAAGAGCTCGGCCATACGCTTCTTGTCGAAGAAGTGGCGAGGCAGCTGGCCCGTTACTTCCGGGCTTCGCCAACGCTCATCAAACGGCAGATTGGCCGCCTCATCGACACAGAATATATTAAACGAAGCGACAAGGACCCATCTGTATATATTTATTTAGCTTAGGAGTTCAACCTTTTAGGACTTGATCAATCTCGTGTTACTGAACAACTTCGTGGTGCACTGGCTCATGAGGCATGACTTCACAGTAGGGCTACCAATCCGTCTAGGGCTAGGGGAGGAATTATCTTATCATCTGACTTGAACGGGCTCGGAACTCATGGAGCCATCGGCGAATTCTCGACAGAATGCAATAAATCAGGGTTCATATAGCGGTGAAACAGCTACCTGCTCATCTAATGATGCGGGTGGAAACAGCGGGGATAGCAGAGCCGGCACTCCTGGGGCCAACGAGCTGGAACCCACCCAAACTGTGCAGGAGCTGGAGAATCAGCTGCAGGAACAGCTCCATTCCAAAAATAGCCAGGGCTGGCGCAAAGTGTGCCTAAATTTCACTCCTTCATGGTTTTCAGTGACTATGGGTACCGGTATTTGCTCGATTTTGCTGCACAATCTACCCTACAATGGCCAATGGCTACACTACTTGTCGATCATTGTGTTCTGCCTAAACATCTTTCTGTTCTCGATGTTTTCGTTGATCTCTTTGGTCCGCTATATCTACTTTCCTGGCATTTTCTCGCATATGATCCGGCACCCTGTCCAGAGCTTGTTTGTTGGTACTTTTCCCATGGGCCTTGGCACGATCGTTAATATGATTGTGTACATCTGCGTTCCCAAATGGGGCGACTGGGCCGTTCGCCTGGCTTGGGGACTTTGGTGGGTGGACATTGTGCTCGCAGTTACCACATGCTTCTATTTGCCGTTTGTGATTATCTCGGTCCACGAGTCCGAGTTGTCCAGCATGACGGCAGTATGGCTATTGCCCATTGTTTCCACCATTGTTGCGTCCGCTAGCGGTGGGATTGTTGCTGAGGTTTTGCCCAACCCCGACCATGCTTTATGGACGATTATAATCTCTTACATTTTGTGGGGGACGGGGTTTCCCTTGGCAATGGTGGTGCTGGTGATGTATTTTCATCGACTGGCAATTTACCGGCTCCCGCCACGCGAGGTCATTGTGTCTGTTTTCCTGCCACTGGGTCCGCTTGGACAAGGCAGTTTTGCATTGATGCAGCTCGGAAAGGTGGCTAAGAAGGTGTTCCCGATCACAAACACGTTTGATTCCGACACCGGCCACCTATTTTATGCATTCGGCAACTATGCCGCTCTTATTATGTGGGGTTATGGACTTGTGTGGCTATTCTTTGCCATTGCTAGTATCAGTCGCAGCAGGTTTCCGTTCAATATGGGCTGGTGGGGTTTTACGTTCCCGCTGGGTGTATTCAGCACCTCCACCATCACATTGGCCAAAGATATACCTAGCATTGTGTTCAAGGTGCTGGGTACAATTCTTTCTGTGGCCGTCATTTTCCTCTGGCTTGGAATCAGTATCATGACAGTGGTTCGTTTGATTCAAGGCAAGCTACTTTTCGCCCCCTGTGCCCAAGAATACGAACGTGAGGTTGCCTCCAAAAAAGTCGGTCGCATATCCATCGACGAGTAGCTTGAGCGGAGCCTATACGAACCTGCTTCTGGGCCTCCGAGTATTCCTAGTCTGATATCGATTTTAAACATAATTCGTACTGCATAAATAAACGTTATACCTAACTAGACGAAAACCGTCGTCGGCTTTGTTCTTGGAACTGGCGAGCTCGTCGGGACTGTCGCATCAACTCGGCTCGTTCATGCCGCCATACATCTTCTTCGCCAGCGCGCCGATATTCTTGGCGAAGACGCGTATGCCAGGCAGGATAAGTGCAGCTGTCAATGCTCAGCGAACGGACAGTCATAAACGGCCGAGATGACTTGACTTCGCTGCATCGTCGCCGTAGGCGGTCAATTGGATTTAAACACCTGCCAGGACTCTGGCGATGGCCCATCAATGTCGCCAGGTCTGGGGGATAAGTGGACTTCGAAAATGAGCGTCGCTCGTGCGGCGGCAGCGCAAATGACCATGCCAATTCGGCTTCTGGACAGCTGGCGGACCGGAATCTCTGCGTTGCCGTAACAATAGACCGTCGTCGGCTCTGTCTACGCAAAGATGGGCCTCTAATGAGACCTGAATCGGTAAAGGCGTCGGTTTGGACGACCTTACTGATCGGGTCGAGAGTATCATCATCACTATCCATGACGGCCGAGTCATTTTCGGACGCCCTATCGCGGCTGATTCGCTCCAATCGCTGGTTGTCTATGCGGCTTCGACGACGGTGGTAGGCCTGGTCGGCCAACTCGCAGAGATGTTCTTGATGTCGGTTATAAGCGATAACCGTGGACAATGCAGCCGGAATGCGGGGTATAGAATGCGGGTTACGGACAATTCTTTCGGCAGCGGCTGCCGGAAGCGATGTCATTATCAGTTGAAATTGGCTTGTTTGTTGGTGGTGAATGGCTGTTTAGAGTCAATGTTATTGAGCTGAGCAATTCTGGGATTGGGGGAAATGCGAGGGTCACGTGCAAGCGGGTCTGCAGGTGCTGCAAGTTGATGCTGTTTCGTGCATGCAAGCGGCTTCGGCAGAGAAGATTAAATCTAATGCACTTTTCGAAACGCCCACGCAAAGCTTAAGGTACTGTGGCTTAATAGTTTGGAAATTCCTAAATTTGAACATCCTGATATCCTTATGGTGCCGCTCTCGCCGACGGCCATTCGACAGAGACATGATCCAGGATTCGACCGATCAATGAAATTTACCTCTCTATAGTTGTATATCTATAATCTATATCTATAAAATTTAGCTACTACGAAGAACCAGACACGCTAGAAGAGCCTTCAGCCTTGTCAACAACTGCCCTTCCGCCTACCCACACTTGCCGAGTGTTGCGGTCGTCGCCAATGTAGACCCATTTGTGGATGAGGTTCTCGAGGCGTTCTTCAGGGTCTTTGGGCATGTGCCAATCAAAGACATCGATGGGTGAGCCATCAACCGTTACGTCGATAAGCTGGGCATCAAACTGCTTGCCCACTTCGAAGTTTCCCAATTTATCCTCAAGGCAACACACCTCAGCACCGCCCAATGTAGCCAGGAACAGCACGTTGTTTACTGACAGCTTGTGGGCATCGTCGCCATGACGCTGGGCCAGTAAGCGCGACATGAGCAGAGCCTCGCGAGCATTTACCAGCACGCTAGGGCTAAATCCGCCCGAGACATCTGTGCCCAAAGATACCTTGACTTGCTGGTCGATATAGCTTTTAATGGGAGCCATTCCCGAAGCAATACTAGCATTGGATACCGGGCAGTGCGAGATGCCACATTTGCGGGCTTTGATCAGCTGGATCTCATCGTTGCCTAGATGCACACCATGGGCAAGGATGGTGTCGGGCTTAAGCAGTCGAGCCTGGTCGTATACGTCCGTGTAACTCTGGCAGTCTGGGAACAGTTCCTTGACCCATGCAATCTCCTTATCGTTTTCTGAGACGTGGGTCTGAACAGGCAAGTTCTCAGCATGCGCAAGCTCACCCAGTTGTTTCATGGTCTCCATTTCACAGCTGGGAGCAAAACGAGGCGTCAAGACCGGTTTCACAGACAGTCCAGTCTTATCCAGGGCTCTGATCTTATCAACAAATTGCTTGTCGCTTTCCAGAGAACCGTCCACCAAAGTCTCAGGACTAAACCGCTCCATGCATACGCGGCCAACCCATGCTCTCTGGCCTTTCTCCAAAGCAATTTCAGCAAGAAGTGTGGTGGCAGGAACATGGATAGTACCATAATAAGAAGCCATTGTAGTTCCATTGGCAAGAGTCCGGTCCACCAGCCGGGTGTATACCTCTGCGGCTCTTTTGGCATCCGTGTAAGAGGACTCTAGAGGGAATGTGTAAGTTTCAAGCCAGTCCAAAAGCGTGGAATGGCCAAAAATACCGGCATTGGGAAACTGCGGAGCATGAATGTGCGTATCAAAGAAGCCGGGAATAATAAACTGGTCCTGGGAAGTCTCAATCACCGACAGCTCTCCGTCCTGCTCGAAGCCTTCCTCGATAGACGCATAGTAGTCTGCCAGAGCCGATTCCAGATCCCCAGAATTCACAAAGAGGATAGTTCCATCAGAATCGACTCCAATGATGCCATCGGGAAGAATTTCCAACTTCTCAGGGCCTTTTGAGTGGACAATGTTGCCCTTATAGATAGACGTCAACATAATCGGAGATTGCCGGTGCGACGATAACACCCCAAACGGGTTACTATATATGGGGTTGGCTTACTACGCTCGGTGGTGGAAAGGCATCGTGCCTGGGGAATCGATCGAAAGAATCGGTCGAGGGAAGCGGTCGAGGAAAGTCAAGTAAATTAGTTGAGAAGGTTGACGACGAAATATGTCGGCAAATATGACAAGTTTTTATTATAGCTGCTTGATCTACGATACAGCTAGAGATACAAAGTAAATGTGACAAGTCACACTTTTGTTTAAGCATCCAGTCTACAAGCGATAGACCACCCGGTCTAATGCAGTGTAGCCCAGAGGGCCGAAATCAAAAATTATAAAGCCTCCACTGCAGAACAGTGGGCGCCCGGGGCCTGCGTAGTGCAATGCAAGCCTCCGAACGGTCACCCGGACTTGTTGATCTCCAGTGACACTTTTAGGTAAGTATGAGAAATTCCTCGCTCCCACCGCGCTTTTATAGGGGTGCCGAGTTTAGGGTACCACCATGTCTGAGCACGAGCACGAGCGCGGGCAGAGACATCGTCATGAACGGGCTGAGCAGCCTGTGCGAGCCGAGCAGCTTGAACAGGCTCAACAACCTGAACAGGTTGAGCAGATTCAACGGATAGAACAGATGGACCCGCAGGGGCAGGTAGACATTGTTGACGAAACAGACGTTGGAGTTCATGGCGAACGAGAGCGAGGGGAACAAACCGGTCTTCAGGGCCATCTCAAGCTCGCCAATATCAGCCAGCGCAAGATCCTTATTCCACCATTGAATTTCGCGCCCGTGGAGAAACAGCTGTACCGCAGCGGCGAACCGCACGCAATGAACTTTGAGTTTCTATCTCTCTTGCGGCTCAAGACAATTGTTTGGCTGGCAGTCGAGGACCCTAACGAGGCATTTCTTAATTTCGCCGATGATAACGATATCACATTCGAACACCTGGGCATCCTCACTGAGGGCGCGAATCCCTGGGACAATATGAAGGAGGAGGTCATTTGCCAAGCTCTGGAACTTATCCTCAACCGGGCCAGTTATCCTGTGCTGGTTTCCTGCTCCATGGGACGACACCGAACAGGCACGGTCATTGGATGTCTCCGTAAACTGCAAGACTGGTCGTTTGCGAGTTTGATTGATGAGTACCAACGATTTGCAGGACCAAAGGGAGAGCGGGCCAGTGTTGAAATGACCATTGAGGCATTCGATCCTACATCAGTTAAAATTACTAGCCCTCCGCGGTGGTACGAGCGACAGATTGCCAATGCAGCTGAATTTGCCAAGCGCAATTCATAGATTTAGACCTTCATGAGACAGCAGTTTAACAAAAGCTATATAGAGCTATATTTATCGTCAGGCATCGATACGAACATTGAATGATACAGATGGCAGCTCCGTGGTTTCAACCGTCACTGTGCTCTGAATCCCGAGACTGTCCAGAAACCCTCGGATGATCCCTGCAGGAAAACATAAATAAGGATACGCTAGGCGCGCGGTCTCTGCAGCTCCGCCGCTGGTGCTCATTCGCCGACAGTACTCGAAGCTGTTGTCCACAAGCACGTAGGTATCGCGATGGTTTGTTTTCAGGTTATCCATAGGCTTTCGGTAAAGAATCTCCCATAAAGTCTTGCAGATAAACTTGATGATCTCCAGCTGTTGGGTCATTCGCGGGGCCTTGCGTGTGTACACCTGAGCCAACCCCCGGCCAACTTGGAAGCCATAGGTTTCTATACGGTGGTTGACTTCGTTTGCATCATCGATTCCAAGCTCATGTGTTACGTCTTTGGCCAGCGGAACCGCCTCGATCAACAGGTAGTCCAGAGCAGCGGCAGACACTTCCATGTCAGCTGGATATGGCAGGGCTGGTGGGTGTGAGAGGAATTGTTATTGGTGAAAAAGGTAGCCGGGGGAAATTATTGGCTAAATAGGTAGTGGTTTTAAAGACTGAATATAGAAAAATAGTCACGTTGAGCAAAAACCTCCGTTGAGGCGTCTAGCTCAGGATCTGGGGATGTGCATAACACTGCGGTTGTAACATACCTAATCGAGTAATTGCCAGTTGGATAATTGCATGCTCCGCCGCTCTAAGCAGCATGACCCCGAGCCCAACCCTTGCGAAGCCAATGACAAGCAGTGTTGAATCGATTCTGGTCTCGGAGCGGGCTGAATCTTCTTCTCAATCTCCTTCTCGGTCGTCTCCCGAATCGTGTTCCCCTGCTCGCGAGTCTAACCGGCCCCGGCGGGTTACCCGCTGGCTCGCTCCGTCGCACAAGCCGGCAACTGCTGCTGCCGTGTGTGTCACATCGAGTGTTCTAGGCATTCTTGCGGGAGGTGGTCTTGTTTGGGCACTCAATGGTATCTGGAACTACTTCCAGCTGGGCCTATTTGTTGTGTTTTTTGGAGTGTTCCACATCACCGAGTTCCTGGTTACTGCCATCTATAACCCTCAGAAACTGACCATGGACTCGTTCGTGCTCACAAATGGCAAGGAGTACGTGTTCGCACAAACGTTTGCGTTCGTAGAGGCCGTCGTGTGCCATCTCATATGGCCGTCGCTGCACACACCTCGCTGGTACACCTGGCTGGGGCTGGGACTGGTTGTAGCCGGCCAGGCGCTGCGAACAAAGGCCATGATTGTGGCGGCCGTTAGCTTCAGCCATATTGTCGCCTATGAAAAGCGTGAGGACCATGTTCTTGTGAAAGATAGTGTCTACGGCTACGTGAGACACCCATCCTACAGCGGTTACTTTCTGTGGGCTGTGGGCACGCAGCTGGTGCTCGGCAACTGGCTATCGACGGTGGTTTTCTCGGTAGTCCTGTTTATGTTTTTTAGAGAACGCATCGACGATGAAGAAACATATTTGGTGCGATTCTTTGGCGACAAGTACCTAGTTTACCGCCAAAACACCTGGTCAGGCATCCCCTTTGTCCCTTGAGATTGGCACCCTTATTCCGCCAGACACTTAAAAAGAGCCATTAATAGCGAGAGCTTTTGTCAAACCACGAACACTGACAGGAAGATAAATTATGGCTCTAGGCCTACTAGGACTACCTAGGAAATAATTAAAATCATAGGACAATAAAAATCATGGCTGTTGGTACCGGGTGCTGGACGCTGTGGTACCGGCCGCAGTGGCGTTGGACAGCGCCAGCACGCTAGTCGTCAAGAGTGAGGTCAATCACCTCAATCGCAGCAGTGCGGCTTTTGTTTGCAAGAGTGTTCGTGGGGCCGCTGCTGGCCGTGCTGGCAGCGCGTGGCGGCTCGCCTGCAGGGCCAACAGGCGGCGTAGGCAGCGACACGGGCTCGGTGGGGCGCTGGTCGGGCACTGGACGAGGCTGCGCGTGCTGCAGGTCGGGCGACAGCTGTGGTGACGTCTGGTCACGTAGGGCCGCTCCGAGCGCAGCGGCGGCGGAGCTAGGCATGCGGCCCAGGCCTAGATCAGCCTCTAGGCGGCGCTGGCCCCCTTGACCGTTCTGGCTTTGGCTGGCTTGACTTCCGCCAACTTCACCTTCGCCGCCTTGGGCGGGGTCTGCTTGGCCCTGGCCTGCCTGGCTCTGGTCTGCCTGGCTCTGGTCTGCCTGGCTCTGGTCTGCCTGGCTCTGGTCTGCTTGGCTTTGTCGCCGCAGTTGGTCGAAATGCCCAGGTTGTCCAGGCACAGTTTTCAAAGGTAGCTGGGGTGACTTTACTGGAACAGTTGGAGGAGAAACAACAGTATCTGAAGCAGTTGCAGCAGTCGAAGCAGCCGACGATGCACTTGCCGTCCCCCGGGCGCCGCGGCTCATGCTTGCGAGATGGCCGGGCCTTCCCATCGAAGGGATTTCAACAGGAGGCCCTGCACGATCCAGAAGCGCGGCCGTATCCACCTTTTCCACGGCGTGGCGGAGGTGAGCGAATGGCGACTGCCGAGGCTCGGCCGAGCTGTTGAGCAGGTTCCAGAAAACACCCAAGGGGGTCTCCGAGGAACCTGTCCCGGGTGGAGTCGCTCCTTCAGCAGGCGATGCAGTCACTGTGGACGCACCATTTGCCGAGGAAAGACCAGTGGCTGTTGGAAGGTGAGCAGCCACATTCGCGGGACTCGTTGAGTTCGCAGCCACATTCGGGACCGTGGTAGGCAGCTGTGGCGTGGCAGACGGTCGCGAAACGAGTTTTCGAGCCAACTCCATAGCTAACCGCTCCTTGACCCCGGCGGGAATGCCTTCGGTGTTAAATAGTTCCTTCAGCTTTTTGAGTCCCTGGCCATAAAGATCGTCTGTTGTCTCGCCCGGCTTTACTGTTGGCTGTAACTGTGGCTGCGACTGTGCCGGTGACGGTGACGGTAGCGAAGACGACTGTGATGATGCCGGTGCTGGTGACGGTGCCTGCGCCGCCACCTGTGACTCGGGCTCTTGTGTACCTGCAGCAACGTGCGGAGACGCTGTTGCGACTGCAGTGTCTGGCGTGTCGCCTACCTGTTGGCCGGGAGGTAGCCGCACGGTCTCTGGAGCAGCAACCTCTGTAGGAGTAGTGGGAGCCACTGTAGATGTCGTTGTAGGTGCGGATATAGGTTCAGGAGTAGGCGCTGCTATATGTGCTGCAGCAGGCGCCACTGGATGTGCTGTAGGTGCCGCTGTGTGAGCTACTGATGCAGCGGTAGGTGCTGGCGAATCAGCTGAGGCCGCAGGCGAATCGGTTGCGGTTTCTGGAGAGTCATCAGCTGCAGAGTCATCAGCTACAATTGTAGCTGGAGCACGGATAACCGTTGGACTAGGGGCAGGCGAACCTGGTTCGTCCTCATCGCTGACAAGGTCGATCTCGATAATCTCTGGCTCGGTGCGAACCCGCTTGGTTGGCACCTCCCCATCCGACTCGTCGTCTGTTGGCGCCTCGCGTGACCGTACCGACCACTGTCCATCAGGCAGGATATTGACCTGGTCAACATCGGCATCGGCCGCGTCCAAAATCTCCTTAAAGTAATCGTCCACTGCCAGCGACTGCCACGAGATCTGCTTGTTGCAAAATGTGCATTTCCACGTCGCCGCCTGTAGCTGCAGCATTAAGAAAGCCTCGGCGTCGAAACAGTCCATGTGTGAGCACCGCATGGAGCGCGCAGGCACACGGATGCGTGAAAACAGGATGGGATCTTTAAGCGAGTGTGACGACTCGGTAGCCCCAAACTCATCATCCTCATTTTCAGCCCGAATCTGCTCGCGCACTGCCGCCGAAGTGATGTGAGGTCGTGCCTTCAGCCGCTCCACCAACTCAGACACAGGTACCTGTCGGGCCAGGTATACGCAGAAGCCAAAGGACTTGTTAACGGTATCCTCATCGCGTTTGGGCTCGTTCAAATTCACGTACAAGTTCAAATCGATGCGGTGCGTGGATTGCCCTGTACCACAGCGCTGGCGAATCCGCGCTGTGACGTCTATTGGCGGCGCAGAGCCCGCATGGTTCTTGACGCCCCGAAAGTTTCCGGGAATGTGTAAGTTGTCCACAAAAACCTCTACGTTGTAAGGGTATTGGATGGGTCGATTTGTTGCAGGTGCAGCGTACTGTTGGCAGAGCAAATACACATGCCGGTTCCCGAGGGCGACCTCGTGTGCCTCTTGAGCGTTCAGCACCACCGTTATGGATTGTGATAACTTCATGCGCAAATGGGGTGCAATGAACATTGTGGTGCCCGACAGCTGTGAGAAAAGTTCATAAAACGGACTAGGTTGAAATGACAGATGCTGGGGCCGCAGCGGCAGGCCGTCTGGGGTAGCCGTGGCCATCATCGGTACGGTGGGCCCACCAATGGCCGCAAGAGAACCTGGCATGGCGCGCCCGCTGTTGGCCGCAAAGTGGCGGCTTAGCCATGAATTGCGATACGGCAGTGCGGCATCCAACGCCTCGTTGCTGAGCGAGCTGCCGAGCGGCTGTCCCAAACTAGCACTGCCCAATGAATTTACTCGCTGCGTATAGGTTTGAGCAACAGGCTCCTCTGCCGCCTGATTCCCACTTCCGCCATTATCCAGCACTACTCGGAGAACTCGTCTGACTTCCGGGGCATTTCCAGATTGGTGCTTGAGATTGACATAATGCAGCAACCGCTCCTGTAGTACGGCTTTTTTACCAGTGGTAGATAGATCAAGGTACCTGAGAATATCCTTTAGCTTGGGGACAGTGAACTCCCGTGTCACGATGGCGGTTATTCGCTCGAGGTCCGAGGGAGTCGACATCGCGGCCCGCGTTAGTCAGGTGGTTGTCAGTATGGATGGATTGACTCGCTTTCTGTATGAGTGTGTAGTTCAGGAGTACTCTTTATCGAGTGTGTATAATTGTGGAAGGTAGTTGCGGAAGCCCATTTTAATTATATGTGAGAAGGCGGTGTGGTTGTGGTGTCGTTAATAGTTAGGGGTTGTTGAGGACCAAGACTTTCGAAGTCTATGGAATAGAAAACTAGAATAGAAAAGAGTGATGAAGGAGGGTATAGAGCTTGGGGCGTAGAGTGTTGCGTAAAGCATCCAGCTTTAACTACTCGACGGCACTTCCGAGACTTACCAGCCGCTGGACGTCCAGCAGCTCTGTTTCTCCCCGGACTCGCTTCCACGATGTAATGCTAGCATCTTCGATATTCACTTCAAAGACCCGGATCCGACGCTGTGTATCTTCACCTTGCTGGTCGGGATAACCACCATAACCGCCCTCGCCTGCACCACCACCATAGCACAACCACGCCGGCGTCGTGGAAACCTCGTACAAGCAATAGTCGTTGCAATGGTCGTGTCCCACTGATAGCACCGATACTCCCAGGTCGGCTAAAACTTGGCGCGTACCAGAATTGTGGGTGGGTCCCATTACCGCCTCCTTAAATGTGCCCACTCTGGTGCTGTTAGTGAGCCGGTACTCGGGCAGTGGGATGTGGAAGAACGCCATGGCCAGAGGGATACGAGAGTATTCCTTCTGCTTGGCTTTCAGTGCTCGACTTTCAGATCGCAGCAGTTCGAGCTGGTCCTCGCGGATCCAATCATACTGCGATGGGCCCTTGACCTTCAAGTGCGCATGCGTGTCTGCAAAATACATGGCCAGTGCAGGATGGTTATTTGAAGCCACCGATAGCACATAGTTACCAACTCCTGTAACATTGGACGGGCCATGCTCAGCCAGTGAGTATGGAAGCGTTTGGACAATATCCATAAGCCCAGCATTATCCAATGGGCTCTGCTCGTCGTGGTTGCCGAACACCAGCGCATAGGGGATTTTGCGGCTGATAGCTGGCGCCAGCGCCTTCAGTAACGCCGTCTCGGGATCTGGGGCCTCATCACCATATATCTGGTCACCGGAAAACACGATAAAATCGGGCTTTTCAATATCAAGGACTTGTTCCACGAATGCAGTGGTCCTTGCATCGGCGAGGCATTCTTCACCCTCCCCAAGAGCCGGTACAGGGTGGTCGCACACACCATCGCCGGTGACCATGTGCAGATCTGCAAGCTGTACAATCTTGAATTTCATGTCGCTGTTGATTTTGAGAGCCGGCCGTGCGGGCTCGCGTGCGGCCCCCACGCGAATGGCCAGCCGCACTGGAATACGCGCATCCAGAGTCAAATGACCGTCCAGCAGCGTCCATCCCGGTAAAGGATAGGCTGCATCTGCGCCAAACAACACCTTTACAGCCGTTATCGACTGGTTGGGCACATATTTTCCTTGTCGAACCCATAGCCCAGCAGAGTTATCTTTCATGGACCAACCGTCGGCCTTGAGCATATCCACGAGATCCGATTCACTGACAGTAGCAAAGTCGATCTTTTCTCTGGTCTTGGCCAGCTGGTTGATCACGCGAATAGGCACCTTTCCCGTGTCGCCCACAATGGCCATATCTAGGAGCACCTTCGTATCTGAGGCCAATTCCTCTTCCGGGACTCTACGTGTTTCCAAAAACGCCCTGTTAAACCAAGCCTTGCCAAGGAAGAGGTCCTTGGGATGCTTGTACCAGCCGTTGCCGGTGGTGCCAGTGCAGCTGCTTCCTTTGAAACACTTTTGGATCTTGATGTCCAAAACGATGGGCGCCGCCTCATGCAGCGGCATCTTGGACTGAATGGATGGAGGCAAGAAGTTCAAATAAACATCGGAAATAAGCACCAAGCCGCACAGCAGCAGGATGCCTATGCCGAGTTGGACCAGCTGCCGGATCCATCTCCGGGGAAGGAACATGACAAACGCTACAGTAGAGTAGCCCCAAAATGAAGCCATCATTTTAGCAGTTAGCAGAAGCAAGCAGCTTGAGAAGTTTGCAAAATAGTACACAAACGTGCCACAAATGATAGAGCGTTATTCTTTATATCCAGGATAGTCACTACAGTCTGGTGTCAAATATTGGATCTTCGCATTAATACAGATTCATAGATAATATATACAGCTTCTCAAGGCCACCGGTGAGTGACTGAGCTCAGAACGCCTGAGGCAGCTTTTCGATAACATAAGAGTGTCCGCCAACGCTCATTAGTGGGATTCCTGGAATCTTGCGGACCCGTCGCTTGAGATCGGCATCGTTCGTGGCTACAATATAGCATTTGTGCTGCTGCACCCGCTGCACCAGGCAGTCATCGGCATAGGTGCCCTTGTGCGAGCACTTCAGGCGTTTCACACGCGGATCCTTAGCCATGCGCAAAGCAATGCGATATTTGGGCCCCAGTTTCTCCAACTCTGCAATCACGCAGTCAGTGACAATGGGGATGCAACGGGCATAAAGAGCATCCATCATACCCTTTACAAGATCCAGCTTCTTCTGGATACTGAAATTGATGAAATTTGTATCCACAAGAACTTGATAAGGCGGCTTGATAGCCTCATTGTATTGGAAAAACAAGGCGGACGAGACTTGGGGAGCGGAGCGAACCGCCGACTCCTTTGCTTTTTTCTCCAACGCCTCCTGGGCTTTTGTTTCTGCTCGCTTTTCTTTTGGCTTGATTAGCCGCTTGACCTGCGCGAACTTCCGGGTTTTTTTAGCTTTTCCCATGAAAAATTCGTAAAGCTATTTTTCAGCTTAGTGCTTAGTAGAACTGGTGCTAGAAGCTCAGAGCCTTAAAGTAAAGCTTGGAGCTTAGTAGATGCTGGGACTGAGTGCTGGAACGCTGCTGGGACTTTGAGCGGATCTTGGAGCTGCTTAGTGCTGCTGATCTTAGTGCTGAGTGCAGGGATAACTAGGGTCTAAAATGGTCTCGGGGTGGAGAGAGTTCCCCTTTTTCGACGTTACTCCTATAAGTGATCCTTCTCTTGGAGATGATCCGCTATATTCGGACCCGAACTTGCTGGCTGTTGCTAATGCCGACGAGACCGTGTTCCTCAGTACACGGGATGGCCGCGTCAAGCAATTCGACAAGAGCCTAAGTGTTGTTTCTACCTTCACGGCTGCTGAACCGTCGTGGTCCCTCGATTTCCTTTATGCCGTGCCTAATACTGCCTACCTCGTGACGGTGGCCACTTTGCAAGGCGAACCGGCAGTAGTGACGTTGTGGGACACGAAACGGCCCAAAGAGAACGGCACGATGGCCGTGCATGCTCAATTCAAAGTGGCCAATGGCACCAACACGTTCCCATTGACCTGTTTTTGCAGTGCAAAAGATGCTTCCATCATGGCGTTTGGCTATGCCGATGGTGCTGTGGTTGCAGTTAGAGGAGACATTCTGCACGACCGCGGGTCTCGGCAACGATTGATCTATACGGCGCCAAATGCAGTTACAGGGCTTGTTTTTGCCGATGATGTGGATTACTCGCTGCTTTTTGTTACGTCTTTGACCACAGTGGTAACCATTTCTACAAGCGGCCGTCGCGAGCCCGAAACCCGCCTTGAAAAGGCCAAAGGTGCCGAGTATGGTTGCGTGGCCAAGCTCGACGGCGATCTCGTTGTGGGTCGTGAATCCGAAATCTGCTACTACAGTGCTGGGCGGCGCGGCCCGTCCCTGGACTTTGCGGTCCAGAAAAAGGCTGTGTCAACCTACAAGCATTATTTGGTGGTGGTTGCTCTGTGGTCGCAGGGATCGTCGATGCTGGCCACCGACACTATCCGTTTGATTATCGTGGATACTCGCAACAACCTGATTGCCTTCAATGGCCACCTGGCGCTGACCATCAAGCATGTATTTGTGCAATGGGATCGCCTTAATGTCATTGGCTCCGACGGCATTCTGTATGTGCTTGAAGAAAAGAGCCTGGCACAACAGTTGACAATTCTCAAGCAACAGCAACTGTTTCAGGTCGCAATTGCCATGGCAAACTCCGCACAGGCAGACCACCGTCAGGTGATGTTGCTTCACCAAGAGTACGCCGACTATCTGTATGATCGCGAGGACGTGGAAGGAGCCATGCCGCATTATATCGCGGCCATCAGTCTTGGCAACACTAGCCATGTTATTCTTCGCTACAAGGACTCGCAGACAATCGCCAGTCTCACAAAATACCTCGAAACGCTTTACAAGCGGCACCTGGCCACTCCTCAGCACCTCACGCTGTTAACCATCTGCTACACACACCTCGGGGATCAGCCACGATTGGAAAAGTTTCTGGAAAAGGCCACCGAGGACCCCGACTTTGACTTTGAGGCCACTATCGACTGCTGCCGCAACGCAAAGTACTATGCGCTCACAGCCATGATTGCCGAAAAGTGGCCCGACCCCGACCTGGTGGTGCAGATCAAGCTGCGCGAGATGCAGGACTTCAAGGGCTGCCTCGACTATATCTGCACAATCACGGTGGCCGACGCGTTGCGTGTGCTAATCCAGAACTCGCGGCTACTGCTCAACAAGTTACCGGTGGAAACCACCGGTCTGCTGATCACGCTATTCACCGGCAAGTTCGTGCCCAAAGCCCCCAAAGCTGCTGGTTCTGAGAGTAAAGAGGCTGGGGCCACCGAAAGTGAACGGGCTCCTGTTTTGCAAAGCTACCAAGCGTTCATGCGCTACATTTCATCGTCGAGCTATCTGGGTTCAAGTGTAGTGGATGCGGAAACGTTGGAGAGACATAACGACACGCCGTCGTACCAGCCGCCACGGCCGCGGTTGATTTTTCCGTCATTTATTGGCCACGACAGCGAGTTTGTGATCTTTTTGGAAGCCTGCTTGGAGACTGCCAAGGACTTTCAACCGGCGGAGAAAGATTATAGCGACCTGGTAACTACTCTGTACGAAGTGTACTTGACCCTGGCGCGAACCACCCCCGCCGAGCGTCAACAATGGCGCGAAAAGGCCGAGGCGCTGATTGAATCAAACCGCGACCATCTTGACACTAATACGGTGCTGATGGTTGCGCAGATGGCCGACGTACAGCTGGGCCCAAAGCAGGTTGTTGCGCTGGGTGGGTCGTATTTGGACTTGTTTCGGCAGGCGGTGGATCAGGGCAATACTGATGGCGCTCTAGCATTGCTGGACGAATATGGCGAAGGCGACAAGGAGCTGCAGGCCCTGGGTTTACGATTTTTCGTATCCTCGGAGCAGGTGCTTGCAAAGGTGCGACCGCGGCTAACGTCGTTTGTGGAACAGTTGGTTAAAGATCAGGTCTACTCGATGGCGCAGATAATCCAGCTTGTTTCTGCTAGCCCGCACGTCACAGTCGGTGATATTCGGCCGTTCCTGGAACGCTACTATGCGCAGGAGACGGCGGAGATCGCGCGTAACGAGAAAATCAGCGCGTCGTATGCCCAGGAGACCACACAAAAGGAGCAAGAGCTCAACAAGCTGCTGGCCGACCCTGTGATAGTAAAGTACGCTGATTGCAATCTATGCGGAACACCGCTGGATTTGCCGGCCATTCACTTTGCCTGCAAGCACTCATACCACAAGCGGTGCCTGGGCGATGGCGACCAATGCCGCGAGTGCTTGCCGGAAATCGAGGGCATTCGGGCAGTACGGAAGACCGAACTGGAGACGTCGGCGCGACAGGAAGTATTTTTTGATGCCTTGGGCGATAAGGACCGGTTCCGGGTGATCACCGATTTTATTTCCCGCGGCGGGCTGACCTAGTACCGTCTGTCTCGTGCTTCCTCTGTGGTGCCCGCGTCACCTTGTTATATTTTCTGTAGCGGCTGTTTCTTTCTATAGTGTGTATTATAACCATCTAAGCGCATATCTGCGCTTGTGTTTAAATTGTCTTCTGAGCTCTTTTCTGCAGTATCGTGCTAGCGTCTTCTTGCACTTTTTTTTGTTGAGGTTGTCTCTTGGACTATCCTTTGATTAATTTTTAACTATTCTGATTAGGAAAAAAGACATTACATGCGCTCCACGGGCGTCAGGCCAACCAAAACCATGGCATTGTAAAGCACTTGGCGCGATGCAGAATACAGCGCCATGCGGGCAATGGCCAGGTCCTTGGGCTGGCCAGCAACCCACAGCACGTCGTAGCACGACGACACAATGTGCGTGAGCTTGAACATGTAGGTGATGATGGTCGACGGCTCACTGACCTTGAGGGCCATCATCAGCGTGTCGGGCCACGACGCCAGGGCACGAACAAGAGCGGCCGCATTGGCTTCGGTCAACAGCGAAAAGTCGGCGTTGATCAGCTGCTCCTTGGTGAAGCCCGACGTGCGCTCCATCGAGCACAGACGCGCGTGCGCGTACTGCAAGTAAGGACCAGTATCACCCTCAAATGACAGCATGCGCTTCCAGTCGAACGTGTAGTTGTTGACGCGCTTGGACTGCATGTCCTGGATCATCACAGCAGCAAGACCCACCAGGTCTGCGACCTTTTCGGGGTCCTCGACCTGCGCGTACTTGGTCTCGTTCTTCTTCATGACCTCATGCATGGCATCCTTGGTCTCCTCGAGAATGTGGTCCAAAAAGACAACTGTGCCCTTACGAGTAGACATGCCCTGAACCATGCCAAAGTTGATGTGCTGCAATTTGTCGGACCAGTCGTAGCCCATGAGCTCCAAAACCTTAAAGAACTGGTTGAAATGCAGATCCTGTTGGCTGGCGGCTACATAGACCATCTTGTCGAACTTGTATTTCTCGTGACGCTTGGCAGCCTCGCCGAGGTCACGGGTCAAGTACAAAGTGGTACCATCGGACTTTTGCACCAGCGTCTTACCCAGGCTCTTTTTGTAGGGTTTGAGATCCACAAGAACAGCGCCGCGGTCCTCGGTGGTCAGCTTCTTGTCCTTGAGGTCTTGCAGCACCGCATTCATGCGCTCTTGAGACACCTGCGACTCGCCAGAGTACTCGTCATAATGGATATTGAGACGAGCATAGGTTTTCTTGTACTTCTCGATACTCAGGTTGCGCAACTTCTGCCAAAGAGCAACGGCCTTCTCATCGCCATCCTCCATAGCTCGGAAATAGGCACGAGCAGCATCATCGGTGGCAGAAGTGCCATCTTCGGACTGCTCCTTCTCCTGCTCCATCAGCTTGTTGGTGCGCACGTAAATCTCAAACAGGTGGTTGATGGGGTCCTTTTCCAGGAGCTCGGCATCGCCAAACTTGTCAAAGCCAACCGCAAGCAGGCCAAACTGCTTGCCCCAGTCGCCAAGGTAGTTAATACGAGTGACGTTGTAGCCAAGCTTCTCGTACAGATTAGCGAGGAAACCGCCGATGATCGTAGACCGCAGATGGCCGGCATGGAACGGCTTGGCGATATTAGGCGATGAGAACTCAACAATCACGTTCTGGCCCTTGCCAACATCACTGGCACCGTAGTTGGTGGTTTCCTTGAGCACATCACGAACAACCACCTCATAAAGAACAGAAGGGTTGTAGGTAAACTGCATGAAAACGCCGTTAGCCTCGACTGTCTGCAAATACTTGTTTTTGGGGAACTCTTCGGCCCATTTCTTGGCCAGCTCGATAGGACTGCCTCCCTTGACCCGAAGGCGGGGGACGGGGATGACCATATCGCCTCTTTCGGGGTTGCTAGTGAACTCCAAGGCCGGGAAAATCAGGTCCTGCGACACTCCGGAAATGGAGGACAGTTCCTGAGAAATGTAGGAGCGGAAAATATCCACGGGGTTCCTGGCGGGGTTGGCGGACTTGTAGGGCTTAAAGTCGGAGATTCCCAATTTGCCTAGGCTGGCGGTCAAACCGGCCAGATCTTTAGAAGCATCAGTCATTGTTTTTGTAGAGTAGCGTCGGCGGATCAGAGTACCAAAAAAAAGATTTATGACTGATCGTGCCATACCGGGCCTTAGTCATGGGGCTATAAGTGGCTGGCCGATGCTTTTGACTGGTCTTGTCTGTGGGTCTGACTACTTGAGTCTGACTACTAGGTCTTGGATCTGGGACTGACCAACTGACTGATGCCTGACTCGACACACTAGTAACTACCGAGAGTGACTACTATGACTAGGGTGCTATCTAGCTGGGACCAATGTTGGTCTGACTGGTCCGACTTGTCTGACTAGTGACTGACTGGGATGGGATCGCAAGCGAAATGGGCCCTGTTGGTGCTCGTGTTTATCGAGCTACAGCGAAAATACAATGAAATCACAAACTATGGCCTTCGGCTAGAAGCAAGCCGCCCTCACAATACGATTCCTAGAGTAGTGCTCTCGGCAATCAAGACATGGTTTTCGTTTGCAAATCGGCTCTATTTATTGACCCACGCGCAGCCTTCCGATACGAGCGCCTTGGCCCAGCTCTACTGGAACACTCCTAGTGAAAAGTACCAGTCTGCTGTTTCTGAGTGTGTGGAGGAGCTAAGGACGCAGTTGGACCAAGAAGTAAAGTGGCCCCAGGACCCTCTGTTCGAGGAGATGTACACTGCCATTTTTCCATCGGATCCCGCAGGATCAAAACAAGGCAAGCATTGGATCTGCCTAGGATTCCAGGGATCAGACCCCTGTACTGATTTTAGGGGGTCGGGACGCCTTGGCTTTTCGCACTATCATAATTTCTGCACTACTTATCCGCAGGCCGGAAAGATCATCAACCAGTCGGGCTCAGCAGTGGGCCTGGAGCGAACCAGCCTGAGCACCAACTGGTACCCTGTTGCTCTAATTTCCATTCGGCTTTCACAGGGCACTGCGCAGCGCATTATCAAGAGCCCTATCTATGTTTCGCGGATTGTGGGGTCGCCGAACAAGGTCAATACTAACTACTTCATGCAGGAGCTGGCGGCACTTCATGTATCTCTCATGGTCCAATTTCACGACCATTGGCTAGCCCAGGTGGCTTGCGGGCATGTCAAAAGCTATCTCGATTTAGAAGGATGCATCAAATCCTTTGAGACTCGCCTGGACGACCTGTTGTGGACGGGTCACATGCTGGCTGCATCCCGCGTCATGCAGGGTTAAGCTATATAGCTGAGTTGAGACCCGGTAACCTTGTCTTGTCACGCCAGCTAATTAAAAGCGCGACGATTGTGTTTGACACCAGATTCTCCAAGAAAAAAAAGTAACTGGAAAAGGAATGTTTTGTCGGCTGGCGGATTTTATGCGTAGGTTGGGGTCGCAAAGGGCATGGCACTTGCGGCCATTCAAGAGAGGGCCAAAAGAGGATCAGCTTGGGCTCCTAATCCACCGGTGTCCTAGCCCGTGTTTCAGCGTTACGTCCCGTTTTAGTGTTGAATCATTCGCAGCTCCCCGGTACTGCCCTTAGCTCTAGCTCCAGACTCCTTTTTGAACGCGAACTCAAAACGATGTGACAAGACGAAGCGGCCTGACAAGGCGACCGGCAAGCAGCCAGGCAGAGCTAACCCTGAAAACTCTAGACCAATTTTGTTAACGAGTAGTTAGAATTATATCTGTACTTGAATAATCCTCCATTCCCCCTGCCGGCACCTCCTCCGCCTGCACCCCTTCGCCTGCACCACTTACCCTGTGACCTTGCAGGTCTCATGCAGGACCATATATAGCCACCACACCGCCACCCTCGCCCATCTACCTTGCCAGCCAGCCAACAAATGCAGCTTGGTCCACGAAAACGCAATCAGTCGGTGGCCCGCTATTACATGTCCTGGTTCCGGGTGGTGGCCATCTGTGTGGGTGTGTTCTACGGGCTGCGCAAAGCAGTAGCTCAGCCGACCAAAGCCAAGGTGCCGCGCGTCAAGACCAAAAGGAGAGTGAGATGAGTGTACTGTGTGTCGTGCGTGTGTGGTGAATGCTGTTGGTGCCATGGGTTTCTATGCCTCTGCTCCTCCGTGATGAAGCAGATATAGCAGTCAAGTATGATGAACCCGCTACTTGGTGCAGTTAAAAGCGTCAGTCAACTAGGAATATTATCTAGCATATACTTATAAACTTACGCATAAAAGCGCTTAGTTCTCGTGCAAAAGAGCCTGGAACTCCTTGGAGGTCTTGGAAGGAGTCTTCTCGACCTTAGCCTGGCCAACCTTCTTCTCAGAGTAGGCCTTGGCGTAGGGGTTCAGACGCAGCATAACCTTCTTGTTCTTGAGAGGGTTCTTCTTCTGGACGTGGCTACGCTTGGTCCGCGAGTCACCCTTGGCGCGCAGAGCAGCCTGGATCTCGGCAGAGTTGATGATACCGGTAACATCAGCGTTAGAGATGATGTTCTTGGGCAGAGAGTAGCCGGACTTGGCGGACTGGACACCCTCGGCACCCCAGATCTTATCAAGCAGGTTGAAGGCAGACTCGGTCCAGATAACAAAGCGGCCCAGGTGCGAGCCAGGAGCAAGCTGCAGCAGGTTCAGGTGCTCGACGCTGGAGGTCTCAACACCAGGGATGTTGCGGAAAGCCTTGACCAGGCCCTTGTCCTCACCGTAGATGATCAGAGGACCACGGCGCTGGGTGTGACGGCGGCCACGCAGCTTACCCTTGCCGGCACGCAGCTTCTTGGAGTTGATAGCCTTGACGACGTCCTGGTGGGCACCGACAGCCTTGAGGGCGGCAACAGCGTCCTTGGTCTTGAGCAGCGACTCGAACGAGTCGTCAACAACCAGGGGAACCTCGGGGATGTTCTCCACGCGGTGACCACGGGCCAGCACCAGGGGAGCAACACCCGAGGCAGCAATGGCGGAAGCGGTAGCATAACGCTTCTCGTTGTGGTTCACCTTGACGTGGAAACGGCGCCAGGTCTTGGTAGGAGCGAACATGCGACCACCACGGCACATGTTACCGAAAGCGGCCTGACCGGAGCGGTAGGTACCGGAACCACCAACACGGGGGATACGGGCAACAGCACGACCGGTACCCCACGACTCGGCGGAGGTCTGCTCACCGGCGTTAGAAGCGACGGCATAAGCCTGACGCTTGTTCTTGTTCACGGCAGTGAAGACGTCGTGCACAATATCCAGACGGATGGGAGTGGAGAAGACGGCGGGCAGAGCGGCGGTGCCAGCGGCGGCGTTGCCGTTGTGGACGGAGACCTGAGGGCGCGACATTTGGTATACGGAACCTTGGCTGGGCCGAGTGAAAAGTGATGCTGGTGGTTTGTGTTGGGTCAGCCCTAAGCCCTAGGCCCTAGCAGGAGAGAATCCAGTGTGAATTACTAAGGCGACGACGTCGATGACCTAACCCTTAATTACCTCGAGCCCAAAGTTCCCTTCAAGCATGGACATAGGCCTGGCGGTAGCGGCCGCGTTGGCCATGGTCGTTGTTCTTATATATCTGATTTTGTTTGGTCGCAAGAGACCGGGGCTTATAGGCGAGCTAAGTGCTCGCCTTTGGGATTCGGCAGTTGTTGCTGCGGGCTATTCCATTCCCTTATTATATGCCGCCATCATGGCCGGCTGTCTCTATTTATTCGACTCATATTGCCGAGAATATATGCAGTCTCCCCTTCATCGCAAACTGATTGTGCTCAACTATCCAATTCCGTTTGTGGTGGTAATGTGGGGTACATTTTCCAACCCCGGCCGCATAACGCGTGCCAACCACGAGCGGGCCATGGCGATGTTTCCTTATGATCGTGTGCTTTTCATGCCTTTCAATGAATGTAGGACCTGTGAGTTTGCCAAGCCTGCTCGTAGCAAGCACTGTGCCGTCTGTGGAAGCTGCGTAGCTTTACAGGACCATCACTGTGTGTTCATCAACAATTGTGTTGGTGTAGGCAACTTTAGGGCCTTTTCAGCCTTCATGCTCGGCACACTGTACATCATGGTGTATGGATTCATTGTCTTGCTTTCAATTCTCTGGCACCAGTTCTCGTTTTTCAAAGGAGGTTCACTGCAATGGCCTGTGTTGGCCGATGCAGATCGCCAGCCTTTTCGAGTAGCTCTTTGCCTCTGCCTGGCTGCTGTTCTGATATCGATGCTGGATGGGGTCTTTTATGGCTATATTCTTTATTTTGTTTACACTGGCTCCACCACCAACGAGGCTACGAAATGGGAGGATATACAGGAATTTATGGACGATGGGGCTTTATACATCTACAAGCTACCAGAGGAGGTAGACCACCAATGCATCCTTCTCCAAAAATTGGAGAATGGCAAATGGCATCGTAGTCTGAACAACCAAGAAAGCGAGCTTGTTGAAAGGTACAATGCAAAGCTTGTTAAAGTCAACTCTTTTGAAGACTTGAAGAACATCTACGATAAGGGGTTTATCAACAACCTCATGCTATTTCTCGATCCGCCAACTCTGTAACTGCAGGTTGGCGTCTGGCTGGCAACGCCATCCTAAACAAAAAACAAAGAATATAATCACAGCATGAATAAAGGAGATATATAATGCTTTACAGCTTTTGAGCGTCACCGCAAATATTTACATTCTGATGGATCAGGTTAAGTCTGCGACTCGAAGGCTCTTTGCCTCTGTTCTCGTAAACCTCTAGTTTTCAAAGAGCTCTGGTCTTCGGGGTCAAGTCTTTAGGGATGCCTAGTCTTGATAGACCTCTAGTCTTGGAAACTCTGTTCTTTTGAGCCCTGCGATGGGCACCCTGGCAATGAGCCCTCAGTCGGGGCGCTTAAGCAGCCATAGGCGTTTGCTCAGGCATCTGCGGAGCCATAGGCTTCTCAGCAAACATCCGCGACATGGCAATACTGGCACCCTCAATACCGGCCAGCACAAAAGCGCAGATGATGGCGCTGTTACGGGCATGCTTCCAACCACCACGTACGGCGAGCGCACCGCCCGTGAAAAATCCAGAGATAATGGCATTCCAAGGATCCTCGGTCTTGCGCACGGCCTTAACGGAACAGTCAAACACGGAAAACAAGCCGCCCCATGCGCCGAAGTTGCCGCCCAGAGTAGGGGCTCTCAATCGCACCGCGGACTTGACACCCTGCCATCGTTCACCAACAGGAGAGTTACGGAAGCCCTTGATGGAGTGCCAGATGGTGCCACCAATGGCACCCATGGCAAACGCACCGCCGAAATCGTTAATGATCACCAGCGGGCAAGGATCGCGGGAATGGTCGCCACTCATAATGACCTTTTTGAAAAGTTAGGTTAAGATTTTTCACTTAGTCACTTGGGTTTTGTTCCGAGTCTGACTGTCGGTGATTCCGGAGTTCCAGTGCTAGTAACAGTCGTAGTAATAGTAGTAGCGGGAGCAATTGTAGCAGTAATTGGCTTCCTTACAACCAGTTGAACTTGTTTTTAGGACCCATTTCTAAATTTCGGTTCTTTTTCAAAACGTCATTGGAAATGCCCTTTAATAGCTCTGGTGAATTTTCACAGCTGGTCCCACTATAAAGCCAAATTAGGCAGCCACACGAGGCATTCTGTTCCTGCATTTCTCCGGTTAACGTCCTTTTTGATTTTCTCCCGATTTGCACCATTTGCGTTAATTAGGATAGGTGATTTTACTGTTCTCACTGGACTTGTATTGTTACGCCTTGAGTTTATGGTTTTTCTGAACTAGGTTCCTTTGAACCTAAGCTAGCCCATATAATCTGTTAGTTTATGTGTGTCTCACCAAAGGGATGTCAGTTATACCAGACGGAACAAATAGCCAGATAGAAACAATCATTTGCATATACTTGATTGTAATCTCATAGGCTGTCAAACAATAATCTGCTCAATCAATGGCAATCCTACCGAAATACCGCAATTTGCTCGCTCTGGGTCCTTATCAGTGGTGGACCCACTTGCATGATTCTATAAATAGCTCACACAGCACAACCTTTGAGATAGTTGTTGTGTTGATCACAACTATTCCGCTATAATCAGAGCGCCATCCGGGCTCCCGGGGCGTTCTTTTTCTTCGAGATTTGTCTCTGAAACCTTCTTTTGGGCGTCTGGTCTGATTAGGAACTATGCAGACCGGTCTGACTGATCTCCGCGTTTCGCGACGAAGGCTTGCTTTAAAGGCCTACTCGTATTTAAAAGGTCTTTGAAGGTACCTTTAAACATATTCTGATCTCTAGGCTCGAGGAATACTGAGTTGTGGTCTCTTTTCGCGCTGGAAATGCCCGATCGGTTCCTCACAGGGTATTCAACTCAAATGAGGTACAACTATAAAACTTTTCAGAGAGATCTGATCAGAAAGATGTAACCTATATGGATATATGAACGGCCTTGAAGTGTTAAGCACAACTATTCAAGTACGATGCGGCCCGTCAAAATCATCGCCTGATCTCCGCGGCGGGACCTGCCAATTTTTTAGGGTTCTAAGGTAGTGGTTAGGGGCGAATGCACGCGCATTCCGATCATGTCAGCCTACCAGGTCAAACAGATCGCCCACTTTTGACAAGAGAATTCCCCAAAACTCACCAGATAGAAAAAGAGAGCAAATCAAAGATGCTGAGAAAAAAGTTATCAAAATTACAATCGATTAAAGCTACAAATAGCCCGTGCTAACTCTGGGTATAAGAAAAAACTTACAGGAAGTAAGCAGCGGCAGCGGCAACACCGGCAGCAGCAGACAGACCCTTGGCAACAGCGCCGTTACCGGGGGCAACAGTGGTGGGGACACCAGTGGCGTTGGGGGCAGCGGTGGGGGTCTTGGAAGAGTGGGTGATGGTGCAAGGGCAGTCAGTGATGGTCAGGGTGGTGGCCTCAGTGATGGTGTAGGTCTTGTTGTTGAAAGTCAGGGTGGTCGACTCAGGGCAGTAGGTGGTGTAGGCAGTAACGACCTCAGTGACGTTAACGGCAGTGTCGTTAGACCAAGCGTTAGCAAGGCCAAGAGCAGCAAGGGCAACAACGGGAGCAATCATTAGAACGAGTGATGGGATACTGAATGATGGGGGGATCTGGGGTTTATATAGTTTTCCCGGCGCAGATCTCAGGGTTGTGCTTACATGCATGTCACCTGCAGGCGCCTTCCGAAACATTCCAACCAAATAATATGATTTAGGTCCTCTAGCTCTTTCTAATAGCCAGATATCAATTATTGACTTGTAATTTTGTATATATTGATTATTTTGTTAGCGAATTTCATGTATGAACCTCTATTCTTGCACCTGGTCTCGCGACTCCCGCAACTGGTCATGCGAAATTTGATTCCGTCATGCAGGCAGCTTACCCGATTGGGAAGCCGCCGTATGCAGGAGGCTCCTGCATTCCTTACGGTTAGGAGCGTACCCATGCACGAAATGTGAGGATAGCCGACGCGCTAAAGCCGCGAACACACAAAGTATGTCTGGTTTCTTTATCAATATATCTATTCTACTTTTCTTGAGATATTTTTAGCATGTTTCACTTTAGAGTTTCAAGCAACCTTCCTATAGTTTTGGGGTCTGCCCAGACGGCGAACTCTGTTGTGGTTGGCCAGTGATTGGCGGCGTGACTAAGAGCTCTGGCCATTGCTTAGCAATTTTTTCATGCATAGACAGATCCTCACCGTCTGAAAAGAGCATGGTTAATAGCAAGCCATGGGAATCAGCAAGCAAAAAAATACCGCGGGCATAGGCTTAATACCACTAAAAACCAGATGATCTGGGAGAATATTAGTTTTGGAGTTTTAATTACTATTATTCTTTGTTCTTGCACAGATGCGTATTTTCCGCCGTTGGACCTCTCATGCTGTTGGACCTATTTTTAGCACAACAAAGGCAGTCCCACACGTGCCGCAACCCTGGCATCTAGAAGAAAAATGGGAAATCTAGATAAGCGCTGAGGTGTGCTTAATCATTTGTTTGTCGATGCTGCAGTCACTTTTCAGATGTAAGGGTTGGCTTTTGGCTGTCTGTGCTGAAAGACATGGGGAGCGAAGGGTAGGATGTAGTCGCGGGCTTGCCCAACTTGTGATTCATAACGCTAGTACAAGATGTGATCTTTTAGAGGATAACTCTATTTTTATATCGATAGGTTGTTGTTCTTAGAGTAGGCTGTTGCTGTGGAACAAGGAGAGGGTCCCTCGGTATCCATAACAAACAATAGCGGGGCGCCGCGCGCAGGAGGTGATTATTAATCTCAATACTATGGGCCACATTGGTGTGACTAAGAGTTGTTTCCCCTAGCCCATTCTTGGCCTCCTCTCCCAAAAAGGGGTTGAAAGTGGTAATAGTGACCAGCCTCCTCTGCGGGCAATGATGACGTAGGCACCGGTCAGCCAGCCGCTCAGACAATGCGGAGCTGACCGTCAGCATTTGAGCCCTCTTAGTAATGGAGGGATTTCCCTAGTGGATAGGCATTGCTCATTGTAAACGCAACAAAGCATCAAAATGGCAGAGGAACGTTTTGCTCAGTTCAAATTAGTTCTGTTAGGTGAATCTGCTGTTGGTAAATCGTCGCTGGTCAGTCGGTTTGCCAAAGACCGTTTCGAGGAAAACCGCGAGTCGACCATCGGTGCGGCATTTCTCACCCAGAGTGTGCGCTTGGACCAAAACACAGTCGTCAAGTTCGAGATTTGGGATACCGCAGGCCAGGAGCGCTACAAATCGCTCGCTCCTATGTACTATCGCAATGCAAACTGCGCCGTTGTAGTTTTTGACCTTACGTCGGCTGTGTCGCTGGGGCGGGCCAAGTCGTGGATCAAGGAACTGCAATTGCAGGCCAGTGACGACATTGTGATTGCTCTTGCCGGTAATAAGGCAGACTTGACCGACAAGAGGGAGATTGATCGGGCCACTGCGGAGAACTATGCCCGCGAGGCAGGCCTGTTGTATTTTGAGACATCGGCTCGCACTGGCGAGAATGTCAACCCACTTTTCCGAGCCATTGCTGAGCGTATGCCAATCGACGACGCAGAGCGTGAACGAGAGAGGGCCCATCAGCGGGCCCTGGACCTCAATCGGGCTCAGCAGGCGGGCTGCAACTGCTAGCGGGGCTAGCGGGGCTGAGCATGCGAATTCTGTGAGTGTGGTTGAGAACCTGCCTCTATTTAAGTTATTTTTTGCATTCATTATTCTGTAGATCAAATGTGTGCTGTTTCTGACTGGCGGCGCTAATGTTGGCGTTAGCATTGCCTTTCCAGTTCTTCGGTCGGGCCTATAGCAGGTGCCCTGAATTGTCTGTGCATCAAGTTGACCGTCGAATAAAGTAACTTCCTAGTAGCACAACAAAGTGTGCCACTGCCAACTCAGTGGCGAGGTCACTAAAGCACTCAATGGCAGCCAGTCCTCCCAGGACTTGTAGAGTTTCCCGAGAGGCTGGAATCACAAAGACACTTGCGATTTTCGCGGCCCGAATGACGTTGGCATCTAATCCTCGCTTTCTCTTGCGCGAGTTTGGCTCGGTCTCGGGTACAGATATGGGGTTACGCATGGGGGGCGGTGGTTCAACGGTCGCGAGTCGTTGCAAGACCTCTGCTGCAGATGGCCGCTTATCCCGTGGTCCCAGTAGCTCCCGCATCAGAGGAAGAAGAGGTCCGAGGTCAGTCCGGTTCATTTCATGGTTACTAGTGCCAAAATTGAATGCATAGTCTCTGACTTCGTGCTTAAGCGCCTCGAGGTCCCCGTGCTCCTCCCAGGCGTCTGAGTATGGCAGCGCCGAGAAGGCTAGAAAGTGCAGACACATGCCAATGGCATACATGTCTGTTTCCTTGCAGAATGCCGGCAGCTCGCCGTCTACGGCCCGTAGGAGCTCTGGGGCGCAGTACTCTAACGTGCCGGTTGTACCCGTGCCTCCGCGGTGTGTTCCCTCGAGCTGACTCTCGCCAAAGTCCGACACCATAGCAATGGGGAACCTGCCCTTCTTTCGCGGCTGAAGCAAGCAATTGCTGGGCTTGAGATCGCGGTGGACAATGCCCTGTTCGTGGAGGTGAGCGACGCCGCTAACAATGTCAGTCATGAACATTTTGATCTCGCCGACCGAGAGACGGCCATCCTGACTACGGGCATACTCTGTACCATCCCTGATGGTAGCCTCTGCTTCTGTGAATGATAGCCGTCTTTGTGGCTTGGCAACCTTGCGGCGGAATACGTAGTCCTCGAGCGTACCCCCTGAGCAGTACTCTTGCAAAATGTAGGCGCATGGTACCTCTGGGCCAAAGGACGATGGCGACGAGACTTCGAGCCAGACATGGTTATATTTGACGAGGTTGGGGTGCGAGAGTTTGCGAAGCAAGTGCACTTCAGCCAGCACCTTTTCAAGCCAGGCGTGATCGTCGCCCACAGGCACTTTTTTCAGAGCGAACTTGCCAATCGACACTCCATCCAGAACATGCTCGACTAGGTAGACGGAAGCTCTGCTGCCGCGGCCCAAGAGTCCCAGTGTTTTGAAAAATCGCTCAAAGTAGCCTGGGCTAAGGGACGCAGACGAAATGCGAGACGGCTGGGGCCGTTGCTCGGGCGCGCTGGCCCCGTTGTTGAGTTGCTGCAGCAGCATGAAGTATTCCGATAGTGACTCGCCGCTCTCCGACCGGTCAGGCAGCACATGGCCGCAATTGGGGCAGGTATCGCCATGGTCAGGCGTGGGGCTTGACTCAACTCCTTTAGGCGGAGGAGAAGGCCAGGGGACCACTGATAGCTGGCTGTTTCTGCGGTCGTACACGACCATGGCCGATTCTGAGACTCGCCGGCAGGTTAGCATTTCTGAATTGGACAAATTGTTGTACTTACAGGACCATTTCCCCTCGGCCAGCAATGACGAGGGACATCTGGTGATGACTTGAAGTTCCGTGCCCCTGCATGAGGCATGCATGTAGCCCATTGGTGCTGTGACGTGGGTGCTTGGTCAGGCCTGTTGGTTGGCCCATTGTCTGATTGTATCTAGTGGTGGGGTTCCTGATATAACTAACTAATTACGCTGGTGCATATTTTTGGGGCGCATTTATTGTCGCACTGCAGCATGGACGCTGAATAAGTTGAGGTTGCTGTTGATGCGGCTTTTCTGTGTTTATATGCAAGGATTATTCTATTCCGCTTTATGTCCCGTTCCGGCGTTGCTGTGTCTTTCGTTGTGTCTTTGGTTGCAGTTATCTTACCCCAACTCTCTCTCTTTTGGGGAATCGGAATTGCTGGATCATAATTATTCCCGCTTGGGTATGGAATGTAATTACAATGCATATGGGCATTGACTTTTAAATCAGAAAAGACAAAAATTAGACAATTTTATTAAGGGAAATACGAAAATGTCGCGACAAAGGCACAGCAAGAGGATCGATGATCGGATTGAAACTTAAATAAGTTAGCATAATGCAAGACTATGAAAAATATTCATAGCTCAGCCAACTATTTTAAATGCTATGTGCAAATACACCTCAAGACCAACCAACAGTAAGAACTGCCAAGACAACTACCAAGATGAGACACCCAGAGATCGTGAAGAGGGAATATTAGAGATCGAAAGCTAGAGAGACATCAAGGATCAAGAACTACAGACCAGACGAAATTGTCACCAATCTGACAAATGGCTCTGCCGGCCAAGCCAAAGGCCTCGCCCAAATCCAAGGCAAAACGCAAGTCCAAGAAGCTGCAGAATATACCCGACAAGATCAAAAAAGCAACACAATCTGCACTAGACCATGTCAAGAAACTCACGAGCCGAAAAAAGTCGCAAACAGACGACGTAAGCGGCTATCTCACCGAGGAAGCAGAGGCACTTGTTCCTGGCGAGGGAGTGCTGGGCTACCGCTACAAGAAGGGCAAGTCTGCGAAAAGCAATGGTACTGAGAGATCTAAAAGCGAGAATGGATCTGAATCCAAACCAAACGGGTCTAGCCATCCCTCAGAAGCCAAAGATTCAGCAGGTTCAGGGGAATATGCAGACAAAATCAACGATGAAACCAACGACAAAACCAACGGCCAAGGTGGCGACGAAGTAGATACAAAAGACAAAAGCCAAGAGAACCAGGCAACTCCAGGGGAAGAGGAGGATGGATTTATCGCCTTTGACGACGACGACGATCAGCCTTCCGGCGACGACGGTGACAATGGAATGGCCAAGGTCTTCGAAGAATATGAGCAAGAAGAGGAAAAGAAGGAGGAACAGGAGCGGTCCAAAGCATACGCCAGAGCCGCATATCAGGTCCCGGATTTCCCATGTCCCTGGCTCAAGACTTATCCGCCATCGCAGCTCGGAGATCAGTTTTCCAAGGAAGTCCGAGATTATGCCAAGTATGTTGCACCTCCAAAGTCCGACATCGACGCCCGCCAGAACTGTATCCAGCGCATCAGCCGCGTAGTCACTCGACTCTGGCCCGAGGCAACATGTCACAAGTTTGGCTCGTTTGCTACTGGGATGTTTCTGCCGGGTGCCGACATCGACCTGGTAATTCTATCGCCCAGCAAGCGGCTCGATGCCCGAAGGGAGCTCTTTCGGCTGGCCGATAGAGTACGTCGCAATGGATGGGCCGATAAGGTGGACGTGATTTCGCGAGCTCGTGTGCCTATCATCAAGTTCACCGATATCGAAACGGGGTTACCGGTGGACATCTCGTTCGAGCAGGCAACAGGGTTGCGTGCCGTCAAGACTGTCACGACATGGCGCGACCAGCAGCCGGCAATAAAGCCTCTTTGCATGGCAATCAAGCAATTCCTGCGGAAACGCCGCCTCAACGAGGTGTTCCACGGCGGGTTGGGCGGCTACGCGGTTATCTGCATGGTCGCGTCTTTCCTGAAGAACCATCCTCAGATCAAGTCGGGTGAAATCAATGCATCGGATAACCTCGGCATTCTCTTACTCGAATTCTTCATGCTTTACGGCAAAACATTTGATTCTTCATTATATGCTTTGTCCATGACCGGGGACATGAAGTATATTTCGAAACGCCATAATGTCAATCTGCAGACCAACCAGCCCGATGCGCTGGCCATTGAGGACCCCAACGACCCAGGCAATAATATCACGCGCTCCAGTTTCAACTACGCACAGGTCCGCCGTGAGTTCTCGCATGCCGCAGACCTGCTCAAGCGGATGTGCCACGATGTGTCGCAGCTGCCAGACTCGGAGCGTGCTAACAAGTCCATCTTGGCACCCATTCTTAGGCAGACGGAAGAGCTGCGATTCGCTTCGTCCACCCCACCGCCGTCCTCTAAAAAGGACTCATTGGCAAAACGCATGCACCCGCGGTCGCTTGCCGACGAGTACAACGCAATAGCCAACCGCCTCAGCAAGGCTATGAAACCGGATGAGGCCCGGAAACGTGCGCGCGATGCCTCACCCGAGGCGGCTCCAGAGCCGTCGCCCAAGCGGGCCAAGCGGGACGCAAACGGCACCGCCTCCTCTGGACATGCCGCGGCCGACGCATCAGGGGAAAAGTCCAAAAAGTCGAAAAAGTCGAAATCGACAAAGTCGAAATCAAAGTCCAAAGACTCCCAAGACAAAAATAAGCCCAATGACGACAACAACCAGAAGGACGAAGGTCATGAGCCCCAAAACGACCAAAAGGCCAAGCTGTCGGCCGCGGCGCAAGCAACGGTGCGGCCCAAGTCCAACCCAATGATCGACCACTTTGAGGCTGCCTCGTCGTCATCGTCGTCGTCACCAGAACAATCAGCTCCGCCGGTAGTACGCGACTCTTCGACGGCATCCGAATCAGAGGATAGCCGGGTCAAGGCCACCACTGCCGAAAAGCGCCAGTTCTGGAACAACAAGGCACGTACCGAGAAGCCTCCAGTCGAAACCGACGAATAGCCTTTACCTGCACATTACTAGATACACCAGATACCCACGGCATATTTGATATAAGCTATTCCTCGAAGGACATCTAATTGGCCTCCGCTGCGACCGTTGTTTGGATGTGCGATTGGTGTGTTGCAGCAGCCGTTTCTGCCCACGATTATCTAGCTTCTACTCATAAGAAGGAACCTTAAGAAGGAACCTAAAACATAACGAAAAAATGTCAAAGGGGTACTACTCTGCGCAACGGTACACTAAAATTTGCCTATATCCAACGGAATCTGAGAATGGCTGTGTGTGGGCCCAGCGGTTTTAGTATACCACCTAGTCTGCATACACAAGGACCTCAATAGCAATGGCCAGATCAAGAAGGTCGACAAGGGTAATACGCGATAGGAAATCAGCTCAAGAAAATAAAATAAATATATATGTCTGCAGAAATGAGGCTTTCACAATGGTTATGTTCTACCGGCTGGGTGGCTGGGCAACGCGAAACAACTAATTTACGTGCATAACCTAACCCGCGTCACTTGGCCAAACCGGCGGTTTGACCCTCGCTTGTAAGCTCTTCAACCTGGTGTGACGCCTTTGCACAAAAACATAAAGATGTCGCGTCATGTCCAGTTTGCAGGGGTGACGGACCCGCTACCTATTAAACAGGCTGGTCCTGTTAAAAGTGCCCTGAAATCTCCGGGCCACGAAAGCCCCTCCTCGCAAGGCGAGCGCTCGGCAGATTTCGACCTGCCGCTGGTTGGCCAGGTCTTTGCAGGAGCCGCTAAGGTTGATGCGCGTAACGTCCAGCCTATTCTGGATACTCTGTTCAGTGCTATGGAGAAAGGTGATTATCCTTCTAATGCGCCTGACGGGCCAACGGAGGTGTCGGAACTGCCAACAATGCTTGAGGCCTACACAGTGCTGCTATCTACGTTCAAATTCCGTGATTCTGCAGGAATGGTGCAAGAGCGAGTAAATGAGATTACCGGCTTTGCCAAGCGAGATTTCGAGTCTATCAAAGATTCACAGAACGTGTTGGATGCTCGCATCCTCGTTCAGATCTTTAGGGTGGTGGATGTCTTGCTGGCGTTGGAGGGAGCGGCACCCATAGACGAATCATTGGGGGCTTACTTTCTTGACGAGGCCATTGTTGCCTTGAGAACCGCCGGCTCTTCTAAGGCTCTTCTGGGAATCTGCATACACCTGTTTAACAGTCCACGTGCCTTGAGAATTCTTAGCGCCAATTCTGCTCAGCAGCTTGTACAAATCATCAGCAAGCCGCCATCATTCTCGTCGGCAGCTCTCTCGGCAGAGTACATCTCCTCGTTCCGTGCTGTGCTGCGGGTTCATGCGGCTCAGATGCTGGCCAACACCGCCAGCTGGGTTCCAACTATGATCAGGTCGCTATTTGACACCAACTCATTTGTGCGCCAACAATCGCTACTGATGCTGAACGAGTGCAACGGGCGAATGTCATGCGATATACGCATTGCCAGAGCTATACATGATGCATTTGCATCACTGGATGAGGAGGCTCAAGAATCGTTTGTGCACGTAGCCTGCAAGAGGCTCGTGAGTCTCTTGAACACTCAAGGCGAAGGCCGCACCGCAATGGCCATCTGGAATGGTGTTTTGTTGGCTATGGCTTCCTGGGAGGATCAGGGTCGACTTCATATCGACGATTGGAAACATCTGGGCACTTGGCTTGAGGTGACGAAGGCGGGGTTTGGTTCCGTTTATCTATCGACCAAAGAGGCGACATTCAAGGCATGGCGCACTGCCATATATATTCTGGCTTTCAACGGTCGCAGCAAATGGGACGAGCGCAATCTAAACTGCCTTCTCTACCCACTGAAGGTTCTCAAGTCCAACCCCGCACCGGCCATTGTCAGCCTCGTGCAAAAGACGCTGGTCGCGCTGCTGTTCGCAGCCACAAGATTCTCTAGAATGACCCAGCAGCATTGCGACACAGCGTGGAACAATCTCGCATTTCCCGCCATCTCCCAGTTCCTCGATAATACCAACCCAGAGATTGCAGCTTTGGCGTGGCCCTGCCTGCAGCACGTCCTCAAGCAGAAGACACAGGCTAGCCCATCCAAACAGACCTCAAAGTCGCATATTCTTAGCGAGGACCTCAGCCTTGCCGATGTGGGCACTTTCCCATCATGGTGGGTGTGCGAGAATCTGGCCACATTTTTGAAGACACTTAATGAGCGGCCGCTCAACTCCAAGCAGCGTGTGGAGATCTGGAACACCCTTTTGCAGGCTTGCAAGCTAACCAAGGACTGGGAGACTCAGGATAACATGAACTCACTCTCTCAATTGGCCACCGCTCTTTCATTTTTGGTACATTATAAGAAAGAGCTGGGACCAGAACAGCGTCTACTGGCACTGGAGACAATCTCCAATGTGTCCATTTCTGTTCTTGTGGCCAAACGCTTTTGTCAAACCACATTGCCAGAAGCGTCGGTCGTAATTGCACCTAAAGGCGGCTCCGGAGAAAACAGCGGATTGGAGATCTTATTCTCCGTGCTTTACTCGGAGCCGCTGACCAGTGAGCGGGTGTGCGGCGATCTTGGCAGCACGGTCGCTTTGGCTAATTCCGCGGCAGAGGCGTTGTTGGTGCTCAAGACAGCAATTTTCTCTGCCATTGCCCAAAATGAGTCCACTGGGCGCATTGCACTAGTGGCATGCATGCAGGAGACCAGTCGCCAACTGCGCCAATTTAATAGCGAGCTGTCCGGTGAGGCTTTGCATCATGTTCTGGATATTCTACGTGCGGGCACACGGGTTCCTTTTAAGTCGGTGACAGACACGGCGCCGGCGACGTGGATCAAGATTTTCGAGCACGCGGTCAACGCGAGCCGTTCTGACACTGACTTTGTCGAGCTCATTGATGCGGGCGTGCCCGAGTATATGGCGCCGGTTCTCTTACATCTCAAAAAGACTGTGTTGTGCCATCGTCCCGCCTACGACCAGGTTCTGTCGGAGTGTCTTGCCAAAAACAAACTGATATATGCTGGGATGGTACCAGTGGACGCCTCCGATCTCCCCGACTCGTTCAAGGTGACATTTGCGCGCAAGCTGGTGTTCAGCAATATCTCTACGGCGGAGGACGGCACCAAAATCCTTGCGCTGGCTATCAAGCTCCTTGGTAATGACAATCTTGTGTGCAATGCCGACTTGTTCGTTGCTGCCATGCGCGCTCCGAGCGCGGAGGTAGTTGACGGAGCAGTCGGTCTGTGGAACAAGTATCTGGGCTGGCGGTTCAAAAAAGAGCCAGCCAAATTCTCCGAGTACGTTGCTATCTCCATCCAGCACCTCTATGAGGAGGGGCTGGACGTTGAGATGCCCACGCATGCGAAAGAGCAAGAACCCAGTAGCCTCAAGCGCACGGCCGGCGTGGCAGGCCTATCTCCACCCATCACATCGTCGCCGCCTAGCAGCGGCAACTTCGATCCTGGATCGCCCACTGAGCGGCTCTTGAAGTCGCGGCGGGTGAATGGTGACAAGGCGTCTTTAAACGACCTGCGAGAGTCGTTGCGGCAGCGCAGCGTAATTGCCGACAGCACTGCCACCCCGGAGCTGAGCAGCGACGAGCCAGGCTCACATGCAATGGAACTGTTCAACAAGCTGCATGCCACTAACGACCCCACGGAAGTAGCGGCAATTAAGGAGCAACAGAGCCAGATGGTCAAGCCGCGTCCTGTTCTTTCAGAGATGGCTGACCTCTGCTCCAGTCCGCCGCACATGGATCTTCCTGATCCAGCCTCCATTTCCAGCGCGGGGTCGGGACTTGGGTCCAATTTGGGGTCAAGCATGGGATCCAGCTTGGGGTCTGGCTTGGGATCCAATCTCGCACTGAGTAGCGTGGGCGGCTCTACGCCTCTAAGAGGCTCGAACGAGGACATGCGCTTGCTGAAGCGAACCCTGATGCGGATTGACATGGCTCATAGTTTGCGGAAAGGCAACCCTGGGCGAGCTGAGTGTGCACTGACTGAAAAACTGTTGATGGACACTCTGGTTTCGCTGCGTATTTATATGGCAGATCTAGAGTAGTGTGTATATTAATGCTGAAGCTAATGATTTTGGATGCGCATGATCCTTGAGAGAATGGTTTTTAGGATTTTAGATCCGATTGGTTGAGCGAGAGAGGAAATTCCCCGAAACGAATGTTTTTTTCGGCAAGGTTTTGGAGACACTCGTTGAGGTATACCTGGTCATGCTCGGTATAGACGGGGACGCTTGGCTTCATGTCTGGTAACTCTAGATGGGATTCCGCAGTTTTTCCTCTGTAGAGTGGATTGAGCCACAATTGATCAACATTATAACCTCTGTTTTTCATTTCCGTCATGACAAGATCATGATACAGGAATAGTTTCATTGGGGAGTGAACAAATACATAGTCAACAATACTGTGTTTTTTTCCCCACCCTCTACCTCTCAAAGCGCAGCATTCCCGGTGCTGGCCCAGCAATTGAGGCCCTGGCAAATGGGAAATGAGACTTTCATGCCAAAGTCGCATACTAAGGACTGAAAGATCTTGATACAGCACTGATATCTCCGGTGTCTATGAACAGGGTAAATGTGAGACCGTCGATAGCTGACTAAGAATTTTTCACCTGACTCAAACCAACTCGGAACATGCCTGACTCAGAAATTTTCACTCTTCAATGGCAGTCGACCACTTGATGCGCCGAATGGCAGCGACCGCAACAGTATGTTAATGATGATCCACAAATGCATAGTTCATCTGAACTTCATGAAGAACTCTAAGAAATTAGTCTTTCGCTCCTATCTGATACTAACCAGTTCACCAGACTATATTCCAATGAACACAAACATAAATCATAGACCAACTGTATCAAAGATCAAACATTTTAGATTTCAGGAGTCGCAACCTGGTCTGGTGTAGCCGGATTAGACTCTGTGGCCGGGGACAATGCGTACATGCGCACGGGAAACAGCTCTCGAGGCATTCCCTTTTGGATGGATGTGAGAAGTAGACGCATGCCGGCCCGCTTGAAGACGCTGCGGAAGCTCTCATCGGTGCGAGTAACGGCTGAATCTGTATCATCGTACATATCCTCTGTAGTGCTGTTGTTCTCCTTGGCAACAATCACTCCGCCAGGAGCCAGGTTTTTTCCGCATTTTATAAGAAACTCCACGAGTACATCGTCAGGCAACTGGCCCAGACACCACTGGCACCAGATGACCGAGTATTTTGATTCGAACTCAAATTCCTGCATGCCCTGTTCATAGTAGTTGCGGGCCTGTGGAAGATCTTTAAGTTCGAGCTTAGCCTGGGCCACAAATGGGGCCACAGGCTCGAGCAGATCCACCTTGTCCACATAGCTGGACAATAAATTACGGGCAACGCGGCCAATGCCAGCTCCGACATCCAACGCACAGATCTCAGTTTGTGTTCCGGTAGCCGTTGTGGCCGGTTCCTGCTTGTTTGGGAAACTTTTCGAGCTTAAGGCTCCGAGTCGTCGTAAGAACGCTCGAGAGCCTACGATATCTACTTTGGGCACGATGGTGTTGCCAAAGCCGCCCAGGACACCGTCAACGGTGGCTGGCACGGCTGTCCAGTATTGCAACGCATGCTCGTAGTCAATTTCTTTATCGGCCATTCTCAGTCTCTCTTCCTGCAGCTATGCTCAGCTGGGACTGTTAGCTGCAGCTTTCGTTTACTTTGCAGGAATCTGCCCTGAGATTTGGGCAGGATAAGATCTGCGCCTAGTCAGCAGCTCTTCCAACTCATCATGCCCCGGCTGCGATTGTTGGACCTGGCTAAACCGTTCATGGCGGCCATGCCCGAGGTGCAGGCGCCGCTGTCCAAGATCGACTTCCAGGAACGCATTATTTGGACCGTCAGTGCCGGCATCGTGTTCCATATTCTCAGTGAGATTCCGTTGTACGGCGTCCCCAACACCATGGCTGCTGCCGACCCCATCTCGGGACTGCGGGGCGTGCTGGCGGCCTCGGCCGGCACCCCACTCGAGCTGGGTGTTATTCCCGTTTTGTTGAGCGGGTTTATTTTGCAGGTTCTTGCTGGTCGCCGCACCCTCAACGTCAGCCTTGATCTGCGGTCGGATCGCACGCTCTTCCAGAGCGCGCAGAAGCTACTGGCAATGCTGCTTGGATTTGTGCTGAGCTTGCTGGTGGTGCTGAGTGGCACTTATGGCGCCGTGCAGGCCATCGGTTACCAGCAGGCCGTGGTTCTGGTCATGCAAGTGTTTATCGGCTCGTTGTATGTGATTTTCAGCGACGAGTTGCTGTCTAAGGGCTACGGCGTTGGCACCGGTGTGTTACTTTACACCACGCTAAGCACCACGCAGAAGTTTGCCTGGTCCCTACTGTCGATGCAGAGCGTGGACACTGCCTTTGGCCCGCAGACGGTTGGTGCTCTGCCCAACCTGGTCAGCTCGCTGATGAACCGCTCCTGGACTTACGGACTGGTGGATAGCACCTTCCGCACCTACTTGCCGAGCTTTTTCGATGTGGCTACCGCTGTGACTGCGTTTGCTGCTATCGTTTTCATCAGCTCCTTGCGACAGGACTTGCAGGTGCGTTCCACCAAGATGCGGGCTCAGTCGTCGGTGTTTCCTATCCGTCTGCTTTACGCAGGCGCCCAGCCCGTGCTTTTCTGGGCTGCGTCGCTTGCCTCGCTGCGTCTGGTGTCTGCCTCGCTGTTCCGCTTCGCACCCGACAATCTGCTGGTGACGCTGCTGGGCAAGTGGGCCGTTTCCGGCTCGGCACTGGTGCCCACATCGGGTCTGGTGTACTATCTGGATGCGCCAACCAACTGGATCGCTGCTGCTCGTGACCCCCTGCGCGTTGCGACGTTTTTGTTCTCGACTGTGGCCGTGTCTGCGTGGTTCGGCGCAGCTTGGGCCGAGTCGTCGGGCTTCGCACCCGTGGACATTGCCAAGCAGTTTAAGGACAACGGCATTGTTATTGTGGGCCGCCGCGACGTGTCGGCGCTCAAGGAGCTCAAGCGCATCATTCCTCTGGCCGCTGGCTCCGGTGGTGCTGTGCTGGGCGCCTATGTGGCCGGTCTGGACGTTTTTGGCGCCGCGGGTTGGGGCTCAACCATCTCGGTGTCTGTGCTTAACTTCATGGCTCTGTTTGAGCTGCTGTCGCAAGACGGCTACACTCCTCAGGTTTAGTTTCAGAGTTAGCCTTGAAGCTTGCCTCGACCTTGGCAACCTACTAGTAATGTAGATACTGTATAGTCTAGTTTTGCTCTTTGGGACCTGCTTTTTGGGATGTGCTTTTTGGGATGGCTTATTTTAGTATACGTTTCTGCGCTGCTTCGATTGCTTGTCGCAGGCATTTAGACGCTTCAATAGCAGGTGGCTGAGTCCGTTCTTGGTATTTTCGCGACCTACGTCTGTAGCCTCACCCCGAATCTCACAGCCATTCGGTGATCTCCGAGGAGTCTGCAGAACCCCCCACAAAATATGCCGACACAGTGGCCGGCTTGCACAGACGACGATCCTCGTAGAATAAAAATTAGTTACTTCACCTGTAGCTAGCGAGGCTAGGTTGACAACAACAGATGGTTCAATCCCGAAAGCTGGCCGGAGACGCGCGCCTGGAGCTCCGCGTCTGTTAGGTTTGCGACAACCTGGCCTCCCCATCCGTCCAAGTAGACCTCCACGGTCCCCAGCAGAGATCCCTTGGCCACACGCTGCTTCATGAGCAGCCCTGTTCCGCGCCGGTGGAACGACGAGAAACCGAGTCGTCTCACGCGCTGCAGCAGCGCAAACACGCGCGTGGCCCGCTGCCACTTCTCAAGATTCTGCTTGACGCGCCCTTCCGGCTGCAAGAGTCCTTTGTAGTACTGGAGTATGGGGCTCTCCAACAGCAGCTCGAACTCTTGGTGTCCGTTGAAATTCAAATAAATTGTGAGCAGCTTGGCGTGAAGCACATAACCCAGTGCTACGGACGAGATGCCCGACAGCTGGAAGGACGCGTTGAGCGCGTTGATGCGTTCCTGCGCCGCCGACTTCTCCGGGTCATGCCGATGGGATTTCTTCTTGATTTGATCCATCAACTTAGAATTTTCGGTCTTCAGCGCGTCGAGCTCGATCGTCAGCCCGTTGACGGTCGCCTGTGCGGCCGCTAAGCGAACGTGTTCTTGTTTGACCTCTTCAGTAATGGCTATCAAGCGATCGTCAAGCTCGGGCACCTGTTTGAGCGTATCCTTGCGAGCAGCAATGCTGGCCATGAGGTTCTCACGCTCGAATTCGAGTCGCTTTATTTCGCGGTGAGTTTCCTGTGTACTAGTGGTTTCAGCAGTTGCAACACGCTTGACATGCTGCAGGGCCGCCAGCTCGCGTTCCAGCGCGGCTAGCACTGCCTGCGTAGCATATTCTTGGCGCTCGACGCCACATTCGACTCCTTCAGAGAGCGGTACCGAGGCAAAGCTGACGCGCTGCTGGAGCGTTCGAGCAGAGTGCAGCAACTCCTGGATCTCCTTTGAGAGCACAGAGCCGTCAGGCTTAAAGGCGGCCAAACCAGCAGGCATATCGATGTTAGCTTTGAGCTCCTCTATAGGAACCAGACGAGACGGTGATGGGCTTCGCAGCGAGGGGATATTTTCGGTAGCGCCATCAGGGTCGCGAGGGGCGCTTTCAGAAATTGCGGGTTCAACGACCGAGGCCGTAACCACCGCAGAGTCCGCCGAAGACTCTATTGATTCGGCAATAAAAGGGCGCGGCGACCGCGGAGAGTCAGAGCCGACCGTAGCAGGAGAATCTCTAGATGGCCCTATCGCATTCGACTCATCTCCTGGAGGGCCCAATGTAGGGGACTTTTCTCTTGAGGGGCTTACTGTGGGCTGAACCTCCTCATGGTGATCCTCTCTAGGGTGATCCTCAGAGTGAGTCTTTTCAGGGTGAGTCTCCTCAAGGAGAGCCTCCTCAGGGTGAGTCTCCTGAGGGTGAGTCTCCTCAGGGTGAGCCTCCTCAGGGTGAGTCTCCTGAGGGTGAGTCTCCTCAGGGTGAGCCTCCTCAGGGTGAGTCTCCTGAGGGTGAGTCTCCTCAGGGTGAGCCTCCTCAGGGTGAGTCTCTTGAGGGTGAGTCTCCTCAGGGTGAGCCTCCTCAAGGCGAGTTTCCTCAAAGGGGGCCTCCTCAAGGCGAGTTTCCTCAGAATGATCCTCTTTTGGAGATTTCGCACCATCCGTGCGGGAAGTAGTGCGCGCAGACCCAGGGCGAGCCGGGCGAATTGGGGACGGCGGGGGCGGCGACCTCATTGGAGCTCGCAGATCAGGCACCGTGGTCAAAACAGGGTGGTCTATTGGGTGAACATGCGGCACAGAATGAGGCGGGAGGCGGGGAGACTCCACTAGCAGGGAAATGTCTTGCTTAAAGGTGACTGGCTCACGGCCGGGGATCTCCACGGGAACCTCCACACCAGGGAGATCGAATGTCGTTAGCTGTTCGACATGCTCAGCCCAGCGACGGGCGCTCGGAGAGCGGCTTGGAGTCAGAGAGTAGCCCCGGGTGGGCGACACCGATCGGCGGCGCGACGCAATCGTCGGCGACATGTACGACGGCCTGCGGCGCTTAAGCGGCGGCTCATCGCCATCGATCCCGTGCTTGGCGGGGTGCTGAGTATCTTCCTCCCTTAGGTTCCATTGATCACTTGGGACTGCAGCCGCTTCGACTTCAGGCTCAGGTTGAGGTTCAGGTTGAGGTTCAGGTTCAGACTGTCCTACAGCTTCAGCTTCAGCTACAACCTCAGGTTCAGAGATACTGACTTCAGGTCCAGAGGAAACGTCGACTTCATGCCCAGAAGTAGCTTCGACTTCGGGCTTAGACACAGCTTCGACTCCGTGCTCAGACCCAGAGCCAGATACTCCGGACTCGGGTTCGATTGGTTCAGAAGGTGCAAGTTCAGGTTCAGGTTCAGGTTCAGGTTCAACGCCGAGATCAGATCCAGTTTGAGACTCTGGCCGAGGCACAAACCCGACATCTGGACTAGTTTGAAAACTGGGGATTGCAACCTCTACTTCTGGTTCCACCGCCAGTGCCTCCTCAGACTGTTGGGCCTCAGTATCAGCCGCGACGACGCGATCCGGAGAGAGCAGCACATCCTCCAGCTGGAAGCCAATCTGGTCGCCTCCTACCCGCTCGACATCAAGAACTTCTAAACTGCTCTCACTTTCCGATGTGCTTTCTGCCGAAATCTCAATGCTGGGGTCCGCGAGGTCTGCCGGTCCATCCAAAGGATCTAAATCCTGGACCTGCTCGCCAAACTCAGGACTTGCTGCCGGATCCACAGGCAGACCACCCTCTGCGCGGCGTGTCTGCGTCAGAGAAGCTTCGGATACCTCTTGATACTTCTCAGCATCGGAAGTCTCGGGGGCCGCTGATGGCTTCGCAGTGTCTGGAGTTTCTAAGGCTGCTGGTTCCTTCTCAATGTCGGAAACCTCAGAAGCTTCTGTCTGCTTCTCAATTTCAGGAGTTTCGGATGCTTGCGCTTGTATCTTAGAGGCACCTTGTTGTTTCTCAAAGCCAGGAGCCTCTAAAGTTCTAGGATGATTCTCACCGTCAGAAGCCTCTGAGCTCTGTGGCTGATTCTCAACGTCAGAAGCTGAGTTTTCCTCGGTATGGCCAGGATCCTCGCGGTCCTTCAGTACTGCGCGCCGAGGTGTTTGGGGTAGTCGCGTCTGCTGTCTAGGCGCCTGTGGGGTATACATCGATAGTCGGCTCACGGTTTGCGACAGAATACGCGAGGGTGTCTCCAGAATGCTTTGCTCTCGCTGTTGAACCCGCCGCGGTACGGATTGAACCAAGGAAGGGAGGCTCAACTCGGGGGCATTGGCAGGATTATACCGGCGCACGGTCGCCGACATGAGAATGGACTCGTCGGTGAAGTTGTTCAGCTCGCGTGGCATCTCGCGTGGCATCTCGCGGGTAATATCGCGCGATAGGTCAGGTGCTATTGATGGTAGGGATAGCTCGGGCACATTGGCGGGGTGGTATTCGCGCCTGGTTGTCGACAATAAAATGGACTCGTCCGTAAACTCAGACGCCAAGGGGGAGGTCTGCCGCCGGTTGACGCTGGAAGGTGCTGGTAGTCGTGGTGGACGCCAGCCGCTGTATTCAAGTGCGATTGAGCGGTTCATGCCCACATCAAGGCGCGCTGCTCGCGCCGGCGACGCTGCTCGAGGCGATGAGTCGTGCAAAGCATCCGAGAAAGACGTCGAGTGGCGGTCTGGCGAGTGGGTTGAGGGTTGATTTGGGCGACTTGGCGTGCCACGCGGTTCATTTAACGGTTCTCGGAGGGGATCACTTGCCGGCTCATCGACAAAAGCACCCGAATTGGGAGCCTTAGAGAGAGAGCGGGCAACGGTTTCATGGGCCGCAGGATCGCCACGGAGCGATCGAGATTGAGCCTGCGTGTGGCGAGGGGGGAAGGGCTCGCGCGACATGCCCTGGTCTATGTAAACAGTGGATTCGACGCGCTGTTCGCGAAATGCTCGATCGCAGAATCTAGGGTTGGGCGACTGGGAGTCAATCAAGGGCGAGGGTCGCGCGGCTGACCCTTTCCACTTATAATCTGCCAAAAACTCCGGCGCCTGAAAAATGCGTTGTCTCGATTTTCAGGGAGCTGTTACAGCTCTGAATTTCGATAGAGACCGCTTATATGCTGGTATTGGGCCTTACCTTTGTGTTTATGACTGGCGTAATGGCCTGCTGCTTCGTCAAACGAAGGTGTTCGCCATGAATAAAATCCATGGAGCTGTGATTTCGCCAAAATATATCGCCATCTGGGGTGGACGATCTCTAATGGTTGTGGAGAAAAAAGAACTGGAGAGCTCTGATTCGCTTGATGCCCAAGAACTTCAAACTGATGATTGGATTATCTCTTTATGCTTTGGCCAACCCGGCCAACTCCTCATCCTCACTGCCCATAATAAAGTCCTAACCTTCGACTATATCACCAGCAAGTTACTGGGCTCCAAAAACTGCTCGGAGAAGTCAATTCTTTACTCGGGAAATATCTACTATACCCCGCATCACACTCTGGTGGCTGCAGGCACCGTTTTGCATGGGGTGGTTGTATGGGATTTGCACACTGGCAAAGTGGTCCATAACTTCACTCACCACGAAGGTTCCATTTTCTACGTGGCATTCTCCTCGGATGGCGGCAAGCTTGCATCTTGTTCCGACGACCGCGCCATCTATACTTGGGATCTCGCTACGGGTCAGCAGCTGCAGAAGGCTTGGGGTCACGGCTCCCGTATCTGGCAGCTGGAGTACGCTAACAACAACCAGCTACTGCTATCCGCTTCTGAAGATATAACTGCTCGAGTTTGGCGGGTCGGCAGCTGCGACAATATGGAGTCAGAACATATTCTACAGGGCCATCAGGGGCGTCACGTTTGGTCACTGTCCACCATCGAGGACCAAGGTGATATTGTCGTCGCTACAGGTGGTGGTGACGGAAGAATTAAGCTTTGGAATATCTCCATGCATGGGTCCCACGACGACTGGGGTATCGCACAACTGACTGCGTCGCCTATTCGTAATGAGCATTTTAAAGATTATTGCCAACTGGACAACATGTTTGTGGTCACTACCTCTGCTGGCCATGTCTACGCGCTTGTTGAAAACTCGTGGGCACGTCTTCCGATACAACTGGACGAATTTTCGGTTGTCCGCAGAGTCTTGAATAACATTGTCGTATGCTCTCGTAGTGGACAAGTCCTTGTGTTTTCAAAAGATTCCCTGGAGTATAGTACTTTTCAGGTACCGTTGAAAGCGAAGCTTTTGGATGTTTTCGGATTCTCTTGCGGAGACAAGCCTTGCATTTTGCTCCAAAGTCAGAACAATCAAGATCCCTGTCTTGTATATGACCTTGAGGGCACATTAAAGCGGTCGCTGGAGGCCGTGGTTACGTTTCCCGTCACCAGCATTGCCTATGTTCAACAAAAATTCATTCTTGGTTCTCGTCATGGTGCGTTGGCCATCTATGATGATGCTGACCCGACTGTTGTCAGACAAGTCCTGGGGGTTTCTGACACCATCACATCCATTGGAGAAGTACAAGGAAACCTTCTGGTGACATGCCGTACTGGAGATTATGGCCTCTTTATTATCAATGAAGGTGGCCTCGATCCGCTGTTTAATAACAAGCTACAGAAAGGGAGCATCGAAGGGTTTCAGGTTCAAAATGACTCTACTATCTTATTCTTTGGGTTCAAAACCGACAAGTTTTTTATTTGGAACCATACATTCGACTATCAGGTGGCAGCGCAACTGTGCGGTGGAGCCCATCGGTCGTGGTACCTCGACATTGATCCTAACGACGAGTCAACGTACACCTTATATTTCACCAAGGCCAGCCGCATTAATCGCATCCAAAGCAAGGGAAACGTGCACTTTGAGGCGCCAATGCTGCGAAATGGAATCCACGGACGAGAGATCCGCGGTCTTGAGTTCTCGCCGACCGTGCCTCATCTCTTGGCCAGTGCCTCAGAGGATACCTGCGTGAACCTGGCGTGGCTGGACAATAGTTTTGTCAACACCAAAATTTCTTTGCGTCACCACGTCAGTGGTGTTCAGGCACTGCACTGGTCGCCCTGCGGCACCTATCTCTTGACCAGCGGCGGCCGGGAAGAGCTGCTGGTCTGGCGAGTGCGCCTTTCCGACCAGCAGGTTTTTGCCACGGAATATGCACGCCTACCAACTTCAAGCAAGTCCCCCGATCTGCGAATCATGGACTTCTCTGTATTGCGCCAGGATGACGGTTATGTTATTGCCGCTGCATACTCGGACTCCACCGTCAGAATTTGGCGCTTTACTCCTGCACAGAGTCAAAAATTTGAGCTACTGGGCTCCGGCACATATCGCGAGTGCTGTCTTCTCAACATCAATTTGATTCCTTTTGAGGACTGCATTATTTTGTTGCTTACTTCCACCGACGGTCATTTGGCGGCGTGGAGCCTGGACGCGAGCTGGAACTTGGGCCAGCCCACTGCCAGGGTTCAAATCCATCAGTCGGGCGTGCGTGCATCTGCTGTGGAACTTGTTGAAAATTGCATTTTCCATTACTCCGGAGGTGACGACAACTCACTGGTTGGCATGAAGATTTTCAAGGATCTCAGTGCGGAGCGACTATTTCAGAACCGACATGCGCACTCCTCGACAGTCACTTCAATCAGTGTGATCGAGAAGGGTATCGTGTCTACTGGATGCGACCAGAAAGTGCGTTTGTGGTCAAGAAATGGTGACCTCATCGATTCTTGTTATACTTCAGTATCTGACACGGGCGTGCTGGCAGTTGAAGGAGACAAGGTGGTCGTTGGAGGCTCTGGGATCTCGGTGTTTGAATTGTAGATCTGTAAATATAGCAATTCCTTATTCCCTTGTAGACATTGATCGCCTTTGTCGATTTGAAAATAATTTTCTGTTTGCTAATATGCTGTACCGAGGCCCGGAAAGAGTCACAATGCGGCTGAGGCCCAACCACATCAGGTCTACGCTGGAACCACATAGACACTCGGCTCCTGTTTATAACCTGATCCACCAAAAATGAAAAATTTGTTTCCATCTGAAATGGCCGTCACCAAAGGATATATTTTGGACCCGTGGCGTCGCCTCATTTAGCTCATGCCGTACAGGGTTGGTGTTCGAGGTGTCGGCATGCATACCCCCTGCCCTGGCCCACGTTGTGGCGAGCATGCCACGGCAGAATAAGGCCAAATGGATAAATGGTTTACACGTGCTAAAAATTTAGCTAATAATACGCGAAATATTCGCATAAACCTCGTAAACCTCGAGGAAGCGGACCACAATTGAGTCGCCTTGTGTTCTCCACCGTTGATGCATGATGCGTAATACAAGATCTTGGCGTTTTTTCGAAACCTCATCCCCAAAGGGTAGACGTTTTAGAAAGTAGAATTGTATTTTACAAGCGACAGATACGAGTCCAAGCTTGGATCAAACCCCTTCTTGTTCCAGAACTATGGGATGCTGTGAAACTCAATAGTGCTTTGGTAAACGGTTTGATGATCTGCAGCCTATATGCGCGTTTACTAATTGCACAATACTCGTGCTGACATGGACTGATATATTTGGAGCACTAACAGGAACTCATATAAATTTGACAAATAGATAGACCAAATTTGTTTGATAGGATAGATATTGTACGTAGGACAGATACAATACTACCCCATGCCCGCGAAGCCGATTGGCGTACCTCAGTTAGCAAACTCGATATGGTACTCCATTCCTCTGCATGCGTGCGCATTAGTACGCGCATACCCATGCACCATGACTCTGAGTGGCGCGCGCATAAATAGTGAAGGCTCGCGGAAGGTATGAAACGTGCAAAGATGCTCACACAAGCCTTGGCAGACCCAGAGCTGCCCGGATACGATGTCCAGCCGGTTGTTTCTGAGATTCCTAGAAACCCCCCTTTCCCAGTAGATCAACTGTCTGTGCATGAGTACAGCAAGGTCATTGGCTACGGTGAATTGCTCCAGGGCACTGTTGAAGTGGTTCCTCGGCAGACCATTAGTTGTTCGAAGATCTTGATTAAGTTGGTTATCCTCGAATGCGCTACTGGTCCCTGTAGGTTCTTTGGCGTGCCGAAATGGAAGGGCCGGCAAATAACCCAGATGCTAACTTCGATCCCCACGGCATCTATGAAGGCGGGCTCAAAATATGTCTATCCATTCATTGCAGAAATCCCACAACTCGCAGAAGAAAGCATCTGCTCCTGCGGCTGCGCCCACAACAGACTTCCACCCTCCATAGGCGGCGGTCGTAATGCCGGAGATACTGGATATGGAGCCTCAATTCGCTACTTGCTCACTGTTTCAATTGTGGATACAACGCTCGTATGTGTCAAGGAGCTATACATGGAGCCTCGTGAACCTGTGGCCGCCAGTTACGCGGGATTAACGGATTCTACGGGGCTTGATATTGAAAGAGAGTATAGCTCCAACAACCGCATTACCAGTGGAAGACTTAGCAGCAAATTATTGGGGTACGTCTCATTGAGTGCCTTCCCAACGGTTTGCGATCATTACGGCTATTGCCGTGTTAAGCTTGGATTGGACGTAATTTCAATCGGTGAAGGCACTTCATTGTCACAAGACGTCAGAAGTGTTTCAAGCACTCTGTACAGGGTCGTATACTCATCGATCTCAAAGATAGGCTTGACGCTTGCTGCTTCCAGAACCACCAGCGAGACGAAGATGAGGGTCTGCGAGGGGCAGACAACATACTTGAAGAGTAGCGACAGTGCTGGAAACTACCTTGACTTGCTGGTCAAATTGCCTATCCGAGAGAAGCTTATGCCACCCCCCTTCATGTCATGCTACGTGGCAGTGAAGTACGAACTGGAGATCAAGGTTCACCTCAAATCATCCACTGGAAACATTGCTGTGCCTGTGAGTTTCGGAGACTCACTGTTCAGTACTCCGGTCGAAGCCCCCGAGTACAGTGAATGACAATAGCTGGACTTACTTGTGTAACTTCCTAATCATTTCTATCGAAGTCTTGGTTATTTTTTATTACTATTAATTGAATCAAAGTAAAGCAGGTGTCATATTTCGTAGTCTCTACAAGGGCTTCATAGGCGCAAGCATCTCGACAATATACTGAATCTTTTCTAGAAAATACCATAAAGCAGCCAAGAGACACGGCATATGCGGCTAAGCCGCTTGTTGTTTGTATGGCTCGATCGAAATGACCGAATCAATCCCGATCTCGCCAATTATGACCATGTTCGGAATCCTATTCAGCGACTACGCGCGCATTGTCACATGATTTGAGTCTCAAGGAGTATAGGAAAGAGTTGGGACATCGCATATGAGCAAAGAACACAAAGTGCATATTCAAAATGACCGAGAAGAGCTCAAGAATAGAGTTTTGCAAGGCATTTTACCACGATCGCGCTTCAGTATGCAGTAGTTGCTCGGGTAGCAAATGAATGCTTACTCACGAAATATGCACAATATATGCACGCCGTGCATGCGGTTTGAAATGGGGTAAGGCGAACGGCCGTCTCGGTGGTCTCCACTGGAAAATGGAGGCAAATAAACTAGAATTTGCATCTTCAAGGGTCATTCGAGTCTCCCCATTACTGCAGGACCTACAGGCATTGTTGTTTACGAAAAGCCGTTGGACCCCCTATCCTGCTGCAGCAGCATTTCAGCCGCCGCGGGGCATGGTGACTCAGAGACGTCCAAAAACAATAAAGTGTAACTCGACCCATTGATCCACAATACTCCGAGAGTTGTATGGAATTTGAGTCAGTTGACGTCGAGACTTGGAATGTCTGTCCCCCGCCTTATAAGGTTGAGCCCACGGTCATCCCGAGTCCAACGCATGCGGCCTTTCTGGAAGCGATCTTTCTGATTTCACAACCTACGCGAATCGTCGATTTTGGCAAAATGGTTCAGGGTAAGCTGTCGATCCTTCCAAAAGAAGATGTTACCGGTAGTTCAGTGACGTTTACTCTGCGAGGAATCGAATCAGCAGTCAAGCCGAAAAAGCTAAAGGATGAAAAGGTGTTCCGGCGAGAATATACTTATCCTTTGGCCACTGTGCCGTTAGCAGTCGAGGGACCCATGAAAGCTGGGTTCCGCTACGAGTTTAACTTTTCCTTTCAATTCCCCGAACGGCCCACTCGTCCAGTCTGTAAATGTGGTTTTGAGCACGCACCTCTTCCTCCATCCTTAGGCCATGGAAGTGATGCAGAGCTCTCGGGATTTAATGCGTCTGTGCGCTACTTTTTTGTGGCTTCGATTGATGGAACCCAGTTCTCCACTCGGAGCGAGCAATATCTTTGGCCCACAACTTCTTTGTTGACCGACTTTCTCAGTGTGGTCGACAAGGACGGTCAGTCGCTACAACGTGAATATGTTGCCGAAAATGCGGTCTTTGCCAAGGCAGGGCTGATGAAAAAGAAAGAAATGGGTGCGGTAACTCTTCGAGGCGATCCTCTGTTTCACTCGTCGGTTTCTGAGACTGGCACTCTATTGGTGCGACTGGATTGCACGCGGGTTTTAGGCGTCGAAAACTTCGACAAGTTTGTGACTGGCGTAACCTATGAGATCCGCAAGCTCTGCTTTTCTGCCCCTGATGGCATGCGCAACTGTTTCGACAAAACAGAAACAAATACTGTCACGAGCTTTAAGATTGGAGGTGGCAAGTGCTCTTTCGGAGTTCGCTGGAATAGTAAGAGGGCCGTACTATCCCTTAACTACCATCTCCCCGACAGAATGCTGCTTATTCCGTTGACATACCTGTCTTGTTTCAGTGGTGTCCACTATGAGGTAGTTGTCAATGTCAAGCACCGCTACGGGGTGTCTTCGATTGTGCTACCCATGCTTATCGTGGAGTCATGCTTGCCCACTTATGGTGAAATTGATACTCACGGAGATATCTTGATCTCGCGATCCGCCAACCAAGAGCAAGATTCCAAGCAGGTGTTTGTTTCGCCCATGCAGGCGCAGTCCTCGTAATTATAATATTTATCCTTAGCATAGCTTGAATAGCTCTTGTTTATATTCAATCATTAATGTTTTCTCCTCTTATTGCACGTCTTGAATCGAGTTAAAAGATCTTAACACCCCAGACTATCTATATATTGACCAGCACAGAGAGAGTTTAACAATTATCCGATATAGTCTAGTGGCTAGGACGCGACGCTCTCACCGTCGAGGCCAGGGTTCAATTCCCTGTATCGGAGTTTATTTTTTGATAGCTTTCCTGCCCACCTTCGGCTTATTACGAATCGGAGTCCATTTTCCTACCTTTTTTTGAAGAATAAACTAATCTGTATAAGGACTTACAGTGTTAAATCGAGAAAACGAACAAAGAAGATCAGATCATTTCTAGCGGCAAGTGAGTATCACGCTCTATTGAAGAGTTTTGCCAATAACATCCGATATAGTCTAGTGGCTAGGACGCGACGCTCTCACCGTCGAGGCCAGGGTTCAATTCCCTGTATCGGAGTATCTTTTTTGACAGCTTATCGCGCATGCTTTTGTCGAGCGATGAACATCGGGCTATTTTTGATGTATTTTTTTTGAGTTACTCAGTTGCAAGATGCTTGCAGGTGCATGCATCATGCGACTTCTGGCCTCTAGTGCTGGCAAACAGCGTGGAGCAACAAATTCAAACACATTATGGCGCTGCGGCATAGACTCCTAGTGAGAGGTTTCTATCAATAGAAATAGAGAAGGCTTGATCAGCGGCTCATTGTATCGAATTGATAGATATTTAAGGTTGTGAGACCATGCGGTCGCCTTTGCAGCTCGGACGATGCAGTTGCATGCGAGCTTGAGCTATTCCGCCCAAAGAGGAAGTCGTTAAGGATGCAAGCAAGATGCAACAGAGGTGCAGGAAACCTTTAAAGAGCTCTGGTGGATCAAGATACTCAGACCAACAATGAAGCTTGCTTTCCAGATTGCCGCATTCTCTCTCGCTTCTGCCGCCCTTGGCAAGGAGGACAAGCGCTTCTTTGACTGGGGTCACGGCGACTGCCATGAGTGTGCTGAGACCACTACCTCTACCGACTTTACTGACTGCACCACATCTACTGCTGTGACTTCTACTCCCGAGGTTTCCACTCCTGTTCAGGTGTCCACCACTCCAGTCACTACAGAGACTACCGATTGCGAGACCACGTCGGTAGAGACTACTCTCGTTGAGACTACTCCCGTTGAGACCACTCCTGTTGAGACTACTCCTGTTGAGACCACTCCTGTTGAGACCACTCCTATCGAGACCACCACCTTCGAGAGCACCGTTGTCGATACTACCGACTGCGAGACTACAACCAGCGCACCCACTCCGCCCTCCAGCAGCGAGCCGGTTGAGGGAACGAGCACCTTGACTCTCACTTCTACCGATCTCCGTACTATTACGAGCTGCTCAAACGGCGTGTGCCATCACAGCACCGTTCAGGAGACGCCGGTTCTCGAGACCTCTGCTCATGAGATCCCCACTGTTGTGCCGCCCACCAACAACACCCTTTCCGCTAGCAGCGAGAGCGCCACTGTTGCGCCTCCTGCCACTACTGAGAAGCCCTTAACTTCCAGTGTGGAGCCTCCTGTGTCTACTGAGCACACCTTGAGCACCCCTGCTGCTTCGAGTAGCGTGCCTCCCAAGCACAGCGAGAGCGTTGTGCCGGCTAATGAAGGCTCTGCCTCTTCACCTGCCGGTATTCTTGCTGCCGTACTCGCTGCTGCCATTGCCCTCCTTTAAGGACCTTCTTTGAAACTCATTCATTTAATAGATTCTACGTTTACTCAACTAGCATGCACGTTCTCAGCAAAATAACCAATCACGTTGCCATGAGGGTAGTATTCACACACCAAGTACGGTGATCCACCGCAGGGGGCCTGAGCGCACCCAATGGAGGTGGTGTCGGCCCAGACCATTTGGGTAAAATGACCAGTACTGGATGAGAAACCAGGGTTGTTGTAGTCGTATTGAGACACTTCATCGTACCATGCCTGCATGGCGGCAGTAGCGGTCTCATAGCCCATAGCGATATTCTCACCATAAGGCCCTCCCGAGTGGCCAAAGCTGCAACCAACTTTATTGAGGTAGCTGGATGCATAGGTCGCGAGAGTGGAGTTCCAGACGAGGTTGGAGGCATGGTGCTGCGAGCGGACTTGATTGTGGTAATTAACAACCTCATTCTTGAAGTCACAGGCCGGAGTGAGTGCGTACGCAATCACTTCGGTGTTGTCGATTACTCCTGTAGGAATCGCGCCGAGGATACCACCGCAGCAGTCGATTGAAACAGGCACCGAGGTGACTGCTGCAGCCGCGCGCGGGAGAACAGAGGCAAAAATAAACACAGAGAAGGCTTCAATGGAGCAGATCATAGAGAATAGAAAGTGGGGAAGCTGGAAATTAATCGAGTGGGGACAAGGCTCTTGTTCAAGAAGATATGTAAACAAAGTTTAGCGCCGGGAGGAATATGCAGGGATCTGCAGTTGGTTGCATCGATTCCCTCATTGGACCTAACCCACACGGTTAGTGATGGGTGCTGGGTGCTGGGTGGGACTTAAGGGGTACCGGGGTTTAATGCTTCCCTGATTATGTGACCAGGGAAAGGGCCATCCTGATTAGGGCATGTACCCCGATGTAAATCAGCCTGTGTCTTAAAAAAGATAGCCATGCGGCACGGGTTCACGTGATTGAGTAACCCCACGATTATCTTTCCATTGGAATTCCATACCAGCATTACTCTCCCTCCCACCTTTCGTTGGTAGAGAAGATGAGTATTTCAATTGACAATACCAATAAGCCGCTGAGGAGTCGTAGATGGACTCCTCTCGCTTATGGCTTGGCTGCAGCTGTGGTGATCTTTTTGATGGTCTTGGCAGCTTTCGCGAATTGCAGGGAGAACCCCGGCCAGGAAATTCACCGCATCTCATTTGGCGGTTCTGACGTCTGCACTCAGCCAGTAGCAATTGTTCCGAATTCTAAATTCAAGAGCTCTTCTCAATTCCTCGAGGACTCCTATGTCAACAAGTCCGCTGAGCTTGTTTCGGGAGCCATTAAAATTCCCACCGTTTCCTACGATGGAATGGACTTGGACGTGCATAAAGAGAAGCGATTCAAGATCTTTAAGACGCTGCATCGTTACCTCAATCACACGTTCCCGCTGATGGCCGACAAATTGGAACTTGTCAACACCTACGGTCTGCTATATACTGTTCAAGGTAAGGACTCATCGCTGAAGCCAATGATTCTGATGGCACACCAGGATGTTGTTCCTGTGAATCCCGAAACAGAGGACCAGTGGGAGTTCCCGCCCTTCTCGGGCCACTTTGACGGAACCTGGTTGTACGGCCGTGGTAGCTGCGACACAAAACAGTCGCTTATCGGCTGGCTAGAGGCGGCAGAAAACCTGCTACAGCAGGGGTGGCAGCCTGACCGTACAGTTTTGTTTTCGTTTGGCTTCGACGAGGAAGTAGAGGGCACGCGCGGAGCTGGCCATCTTTCCGCAAAAATCGAGGAACGCTACGGCAAAGACTCGGTTGAGTTGATTGTTGATGAGGGCGGAGGTATTTTCAGAGAAGACAATGTTCTGTTGGCTCTACCGGCAGTTGCTGAAAAGGGTATGCTTGATCTAGAGTATACCGTGCATACCCCTGGCGGACACTCGTCGATACCCCCTGACCATACTGGCATTGGCATTGCCGCCAAGCTCGTAACTGTCTTTGAGGCCCACCCTTTCCAATCGCACCTTGAAGCTGGCAGTATTAATGCTCAGTTCTTTGGTTGTATTGGCAAGTACTTGCCAGGAATTGATGAGCATATTCGGGAAATATACACCAACCTCAATGTCAAGAAGAACCGCGAAGCGGCTATTGAGTACATTGATCAAGACGAAACCCTTCGTTTTCTGCTGCGTACAAGCCAGGCGGCAGATATCATTGATGGCGGCGTCAAGGTGAATGCCCTGCCGGAGATGGTGAGGCTGCTCGTTAACCACCGTGTATCTGTTGACGAGACGCTTGATTTTGTGATTGAACGGTCGCTGAATCTGGCCAAGCCCATTGCCAAGAGCTTTGGCGTAGGTCTGACGTTCAATGGCGAAACGATCGTTTCTGGCGATAAGGGCACTATTGCTGTGCGTATAAACGACCAGACACAGATTGCGCCCAAATCTCCCACCAGCGGCCCTCACTGGGACCTACTTGCGGGTACCAACAAGTACGTGTTCGATGACCTCCTTGGCCACGAGTACGGCTCGATTGTCACTGCTCCTCTTGTCATGACTGGTAACACGGACACCGCAAATTACTGGAACTTGACCAGTAGCATCTATCGTTTTACGCCTATTATTGAGCAGGACGCCGTTAATGTGCACACTGTTAACGAGAAGCTACGTTTCCGCAGTCATATCAACACAGTTGTATGGTCATACGACTTCCTGCTTGCTGCTGCCTAGGCAATTTTACCTCTGATAGAACTAGCACATAATGGCGAATATAATATCGAAAGCATTTTTGAAACAGCTGTCTTATTCCTTTTTTAAATTGTCGGAAACACTGTCGCCTTTAATTTTAGGATTCAATCCTGGGGTAGCCAGGCGCTCAGAGGAGACGCGCTGATTAGTGCCGGCGCGTTACTTAATCCCAATGCGTGGAATCGTCGATATTCTGCGGGATGCAGCGTCGCCAGATTCGACGGTAAGACGTGCAGCAGAGCAGGATTTAGAAACTGCAGGCTCATCGGACCCACAAGCGTTGTTTAGTGCCTTGTTCGGGATCGCCGAAAACCCGCGGGAACCCAAACCAATTTTACAAATGACCATGCTGGTGCTCAAGTCAGTGGTGGTTCGCCATTGGAGCCCTGCGTTTGAGCAATACACTGGGCCTATGCTGGATTTCGATTTAAAGCATAATGTTGAAGAGCAGCTGTTGCAGCTTGTCGCTGGTGCCTCCGATCCGGTTGTACAGTCTGGCGCAGCTCTGGTTGTCGCACGAATTGCCAGCAACGAGTATCCTGATCAATGGCCCGATTTGATGGATAAAACTGTGGAAATGCTCTCCAACGAGTCTACTGAAGGAGGTGCGCTGATGCTATTCAAGGAATTGTTGGTCGACACCTTACGAGAGGAAGACTTCTTCAAGATGGGCGATTTTGTGCTCTCTCGACTATTGGAAATTGCTCAAAAGAAACCCCATAGACTGCTGGCGATTCAATGCTTCCACGAGTGCATCAATTTTTTCCTGATGGGAGACGATGATCAGATGCCAACGCTGGAAACAGCTGCTTCAAAATACATCGCTTTGTGGTGCCAGTTATTTGTGCATTTGATTAGGAACGATGGCTCCGACTCCGAGCTACAGACGGAAATTATACAAACTTTGAGAGATGTCGAATCGGCTTTCCCTCATTTGCTGGGCCCCGAGCTCCCGGCGATATTTAATGTTGTGTTTGAGCAGCTTGAGAGCTACGTTAAGAACCAAGGCGACCACGAGCTTGCGACTGCTCAAGTTAACTTTTTGGAAATGATTCTCAGCAGTGACGGCGGCGAACTTATCGTTAAACACCTTGGCAGTAACGAGAATATGACACGGTTCGTTAAATTGGCCATTGAGCTGGCCAAGATTCCCTCCGAGCTGCAGGAGGGTTGGACTGAGGATTTCAACGAGTTTGTGACTTATGAACAAGAACTTTCGGTGGACATCTGGCCACGCTCATCCATTGGTGCGTTAATTGGAGAAATACATGTGCCCAACCTGCTGTCGTCAGTACTTGACACCCTCAAACCTGGTAACTGGATAGATACCGAGGCGGTTCTTTTTCTGACGAGCTGCATTCTCCAACAAATTGCTGTCGAGAGCCAAGATGTGACAAATGCACAGATCAGCAGTTTAGTGGACGTTGTCACGAATTCGTCGCAGCCACCATTGCTAGGCGCCCGGGCTATCATCACTAGTGGTGTGATGGCCAAGTACCTCAACAAACGGGCCAATCAGCAAACCAAACTTAGCCTTATTTCGCAGGCAATGCGGGTTACGGACACCTCGCCTGCTGTGATCAGAGTCGCGTGCCTCAAGACGATGAGTGTCGGTTGTGCGATCGCCAAGCAGGAACTCCGGCCCTACCAAGCACAGCTGTTACAGCTTGTGGCATCACTAGTGCCGGATGCTGATGAAGACACACCAGCATTTCTGGTGGATGTGTTACTCAATATTCTGAATCTTGACTTCACTGCCGCCGTACATATGCCAGCAGTGTTTGAGCTGTTTTTCGCGCTGGTGCGCAAGGACACCGCTAATATCGAGCTCAATGTCGAGCTCCTGACTGTTGTGGAGGATATGCTACAGCACACAGCTGACGATCCTCTGGCAACTGAGATTGTGTATGGCCATCTGCTAACGCCGGTGCTGGAGATCCTCAAGGTGGCCAGCGCCAACGGTTTTGAGTACTCCAGTGATCTTCAGTTTGCACTCGATCTTGCCACAGTGGTGTTTGAGCGAGGCGAAAAGCTTCCTCACAAGCAACAATTGCTGGACACTTTTTACGCGCTGGTGTCGACGGCCAGTGACCCGCAGATCCTGCAGGCGGGGTCGTTTGCATACGCGGCATTGCTGGAACACACCGGGCAGGGCCAACTCAGCGAGGTACAGATCCAGCGGGTTTTGGAGGTTGCTGCGCGGCTCCTGAACCCATCGCTGCAGGACTCGGCGGCCCTTGCGTCCGGCCGGCTAGTCACGGCCATCGTAGACAACTTCGGGGATGATATTGGGCCGGTGGTTCAGGAGCTTCTTGTGGCTGCTGCGCAACGGCTGATGTCGGCCTCCAATGCGTATCTTGTTGAAAGCCTGACTCTAGTGTTTGTGGAGTTAATTATTCGTAACCCTCAAGCGGTTGTGGATTTGCTGGCTGAGCACAATCTTCTGGAGCCAGTATTGACCAAATGGATCGGCACGTTCAAGGTCGTTCGCGGCTCCGAAGAGATCTACAAGAACGTGGTAGCGCTTGAAAAACTCTTTGATTTGCATGATCCGCGTATCGAGGCTATCCAGGTCAAGGACGAGGCTATCGCGCCCAAAGGCATGATCATAACGCGGTCCAAGGCCAAGAACATGCAGTACAGCATGATTCCACTGCCTCTCAAGATAGTCAAGCTGCTGGTTAACGAGCTGGGCGAGCAACCAGCGCCCGACGCCGATGAAGACGACGAGTGGGCTGACGAGTTGACGCTGGACGTTGACGGCGAGCCAGCGGTCGATCGTCGTGTCTATGGCCTCATCATGAACTGGTTCAAGTCGCTGGGGCCCCAAAGTGCAAAGTATTATCGACTCCTGAACGAGCGGGAACGGGCAATTCTTCTGCAAGCCACTAGTTAAATGGCAAAGCGTACAAATGCTGGTTACCACCCTCAGACTAAGATGGGACAGAAGCCGGAGCCGGCAGAGGCAGACGCCGGCTGAAGCAGCCTAGCAGGAGTAGAGCTAGTCCGATCGGAACACTAATTTTCGGAAATCGATTGTCTATAGCTTCGCATAAAGTCTTTTTTCTGAAATGTCGCGGTGTTTCACAACATCAACCTTCAGACCCCAGTGATCTAAGCATGCTGTTCACGTTCTTGGCCCACAAGGCGGCCCTGCTAGGAGCTCTTCTGGCAGCACCGCAATTTGATATCTCGTCCGAGTATCTTCTTGAGCCTCAAACGCCGATACAAAGATTGCAAAGAAGACTCTTAACCTGGGATAATGTCTACTATACTAGCCTGGCGGGACGTGGAGTTGGATACGAACACGAGCTCGCATTTAGTCCAAGATGGGCTTGGGTCTTTAAGCAATTGAGCTTTTACGATGATGCTGGAAGTCTGGCACTGACAGGCGGGCTGGTCTCTTCGGTAGCTCATTTACTAGCTACTTATGCGCTCGTGTATGCCACCAAGGTCGTCACCAAGGACCCCAAATTGGCTAGAACCACAGGATACACCTACATTGTTAGTCCTGCAGGCATATTCTTGGCAGCAGGCTACCCCGAGAGTCTTTTTGCATTATTGAGCTTCGTGGGTCTGGCACTGTTCTATAAAAAAAGGTACGTGGGTTCGGGCGTTCTTTTTGGAGCGGCCTCACTTCTGCGCGGCAACGGCCTTTTGTGGGGCATTCTCTATGCGGTGACGGTACTGCAACAGATTATTCGCCGCAGGACGTTAACGGTGAGCACATTTTCATTGATTTTGGGCGGAACACTAGTTGGCTTGGGCTTCGTCTACCCCCAAATTGATGCTTATCTTCAGCTATGCCCTGGCAGACCGTGGTGCGACAAAACAATCCCGTCTATTTATTCGTTTGTACAGGAAAAATACTGGAATGTTGGCTTTCTCCGGTACTGGACGCCCAATAATGCCAGCAACTTTCTGTTTGCATTCCCCACGCTATTTCTACTGGTGCTATCAATGAGAGAGGGGCCGCTTGCACTGCAGCTGGTGCAATTAGCGCTATTTGTGGGCGCCTTGTTCTTTTGGCATGTTCAGATAGTCACACGAGTGGCCTCGTGTCTACCCGCCCCATATTGGTACGTCGCTCGCCGCTTAACGGGCAGCGGCAAGTACTGGCTGGCCTATTTCATCATTTGGTCGGTTGTCCAAGCAGCACTGTTTGGAGCGTTTCTACCTCCTGCTTGATCGTCGTACCGTCGATATTGTATCATAGTCAAGATAGATTATCTCGAGAATATATAACCTCCATGAGGGGCACTAAAACCATCCTTTCTAATTTCCAGCAATGGGCTTACCGCTCTGAGCACGGGCTTCACGTCGGGAAGCGTCTTCCAAAAGAGTGGTATCCACTGCCGCAGCAGGCATGTGCACGTAGCGGACCACGGAGCCACGAATAAACAGGGTCTTGACTGCTGCTAGATGGGGGAGTCTGCCCTCGGTGGCCTGGATATTTTCCAGAGTGATATTATGGTACTGATCAACCGAATGCAAGGTTCCCTTCAGAGACATATCATTTTTGAGCTCGACGGTGATTTCTTGGCCCACCAATGTCTTCAAGAACGAAAACAGGAGCATTAGCAGATTACTCAGGCCGCCCGTGAGCTTTAGCGGAGGCGATGACTCAGGACCCCGCAAGAAATCCAGCGTCGCAATTCATCAGGTGAGGCAGCGCGAGTCAGCGACAAGCTAGATCCTCTGACTCAGCGCAGTTTGTGGATGATTGGACTTTTTAGGACCCCGAAAGTGCCTGCGCTGTTGGCCAGGCCTCTTTTGGTTCCAAAATTCGGATTCCATTCGCTCAATGTTTCACAAAGATTGCCGCTCTCTAGCTTGACTTTTGCGCGTAAAGCTCTAGAAAACCCCTCTAGATGCCAAGTTGCTCTGAATCTGACAATGGCCAGCCGGCTGTATAGCCAGAAACTTTATCCTACTGGTGCAGCAACTTCTCCTGGAGTTAGTGCTGTTCCTGGAGCGCCAAAATTACCTCGTCCTCGGCTATTGGCTACCAAGTCAGTTGGCTATTGGCTTTTGTTTTCGGCTGCAGCTGTGTTCGGAATCGTTGTCCTTGGCGGCCTCACCCGCTTGACCGAGTCGGGGCTGAGCATCACTGAATGGCGACCCATTACCGGTAGTCTCCCGCCGATTTCGCAGGAAGATTGGGAAGCAGAATTCGACAAGTACAAGGCCAGTCCCGAGTTTAAGCAGTTGAATGCCAATATCACACTGGACGAGTACAAGTTTATCTACTACATGGAATGGGGCCACCGTCTTTGGGGCAGAGCTATTGGCCTGCTGATTGTGCTGCCTGGACTCTATTTTGTAGCCCGCGGCAAAACGTCGCCGCAGACGAATCGCCGGCTGCTAGGTATCTCGTTGTTGTTGGGTTTGCAGGGATTCATTGGCTGGTGGATGGTCAAGTCCGGCCTGGACCAGGATCACCTGGACTCTCGTGGAAATTCGCAGCCGCGCGTGAGCCAGTACCGTCTTGCTGCACATCTTGGTGCCGCATTCCTGCTATACTTTGCAATGACCTCTACGGGCCTTGGAATTTTGCGTGAACATCGCATGCTCAAGAACCCTATTGAGGCCGTTAAGGATATCACATTGCTGAAATCGTCGGCGGTCGCGCCATTCCGCCGCTTTGCGATTGGCCTTACTGTGCTCGCCTTCATCACTTCCATGTCGGGCGCGTTTGTGGCCGGCCTTGACGCTGGTATGCTCTACAACACCTGGCCACTGATGGGTGGCCGGCTCGCGCCCTCTAAGAGTGAGCTCTTTGATGACCAGCTGGTGACTCGTCAGGGCCTCAAGCCTGAGCCTTGGACGGTGTTTTGGAAGAACATGTTGGAGAACCCTGTGACGGTGCAGTTTAACCATCGCAACCTTGCTTTGACCACCTGGACTCTTACGGCGGCACTATTTCTTTATGCTCGCCGACTGCGACCGGTGCTTCCACGCCAGGTGTACATGGCTGCTCATGGCGCCATTGGCTTTGCGACATTGCAGGCTGGGCTGGGCATTACCACGCTAATTTATATCGTGCCTATTCCTCTGGCTGCGCTTCATCAGGCCGGCTCTCTTGCATTTCTCACGTCACTGCTGATTCTGCTTAACCGTCTTAAGGTGCCGCGTCATCATATTCGCCAGCTGCTTGGATTCATGGCCGAAGCCGCGGGTAAGAAGGCTGCTAGCGGTGCAGCTTCTGCTTCAGCCACTGCCGCAGCGGCCAGCTCTGCAGGAGCTACTGCCACTGCTGCTCGTGCTGCGGCCGTCGCGTCGGCCAATGCTGCCAAGGCTCTTTAAATCTTGGCACCTACGTCTACTGAGGCGTGAATTTGTACATAGTTTACTGAAGCTTTTTAGCTTGAGTGGAGATAGTCCTTTGGTCAAATTAGGAACCTATCAGCTGTGTAAAACCACAGCTATGTAAATAGAGAAAAATAATTATGAATAGAAAAGTAATTAGCAAAGTAAGGGATAAATATGAGGCGAAGTCTGCGGCTTGCGAAAAGCAGCTAATGCCATGCCTTGTTGGGCATGCTGAACGGCGTTACCTTGTCGAGGTCATTTTTGCGCTTGTCGTCGTCGTCCCTTTTCTTCTCGGCTTTATGATTCTTGGCCACATAGGCCGCAGTATAATCTAGCAGAGCCATTCCCAGCAGCAATTTCGCCATCAGCAAACCCAGCCACAGAATGAGCACGTTGACTGGAGTAGCTGGGGCCAGACGCACCAGCATGCGCATGCAAACGATAGCTAGTGGTAGCACAGGTAGACCTGTGCGTTTCATCATTAGATGGTGAGACGACAGCTGGCGATGCTCAACGTAGTCGCCGACCAAAATCGAAAGAAACCGTGAGTACACGGGCTGGGGCCGGAGGTTGTTAAATCGCGCAATATACGCATGTTTTAGCCAATCCACCACCACCATCGAGCACAGCACCATGCTTGCTGGTCCTAATTGTTGCAGTACTGACACCACTGCGCCCGGTTGAGCTTCCAGGAGATTTCGGGCAGCGATGACTAGAAGCATCATAAATAGCTGAAACCGCTGGGTAATATCTGCGCAAGTCAACTGGAAAAGAGTCTCGCGATCGAATTTCTTAAACACTGCCGACTTGATTTCTCCGAACTGGGATGTGAGCATCAGCGTCAACAGCGCGTTCGAGTACGAGTTCACAGCCACATTCAGAGTCACCAGCTGCCATGTCAAGACAAACGAGTGGGCGCCAGAGTATAGCAGGGATACCATTGAAAAAAGCACGGTGCGTGGAACCGACAATGTGGTGGGCAGTGATACCAGCGTCTCAATGATATCCTGGCCAATAGCACAACAGAACTTGTCGGCCACTTCCAGAATGCTGTACATCACAAAAAGCTTGATTCCAGCTTGTCCCCGGATTGCATGGTAGACTTTGGAAGTATTGAGTTGCAATATAGCCACCAGTGTGATTAGAACGATGGCACCTTTGACCAAATCCCCTTTGCGGGAAATTGCCAGCTTGCGATGCACGCATAGGTCCCACACCGCAATCATCGATCGCAGAGGAAGAATTGTGAGAACGTAAAGGAACGAGTCTAAACAGACTGCTCCTCCAAAGAGCAAAACCCTCTCCACATAGTACGGAGTAAGGGCGAAATTGAGCATGGCCTCTTCACGGTCCTGGGCCGTTAGGCCCGTAGCCTTGAGCTCCAGTAGAAGATGGTCGAAAACCCGCATCTGTGTGAAGATACTATGTGATGCAAAACGTTGCAGTCAACCAGTTAATTAACAGTGGTAGCGAATAGTCAACAAACAATCACTTGCAGTCAACACCAAACAGCAGCTAGCAATTCAACACCAGATTTTCGTTAACAGATAAAAGCGATCCACTAACTATCAATTAACGATTCCGTTAGCAGTTTGGCAATGGTGTCCAGCTTGGCAACTCTAAGGCAACTCTAACGCAGACGGATGGCTTGTGTACTAGTGGAGACCCTTGTCAGCGAGAGCCCAGCACCCTTCAGTGAAAAGTTACCAGGCAGCCTAATCCGGAAAAGATATGCAGCTCCGGGCCGCTGTTCGCAGTGTCCTGCGGTGCCTGCTGAGACATTCTCGCCGACTAGATCCTGATCTTTCCGGGGAGATAATGGCTCAATTCCGCCGCCGGAAACACACGGCCAAAACTGGCCATATTAGAGCGGCCTACAATCTCGAACAGAGACTGCGGCAGGTGCACCTCGGCATTGCAAAGCTAGCCGACGTGCGTCAGGAGTTCTCGAAAGTGCCGAAAAGACGGGATGTGGAGTTGAATGCGCGTGGAAAGCTCAATCTGTGGCTCAAGCAGCCCGAGCGTCGCTTGGACAAGTTTAACCCTCCTCCAAAAGGCATGGCCAAGGAGCGAGTGCATGAGATGGCCCTACTAGCAAACCAGCGAGCTTTGTATCTAAAGGCTCATGGCCTAGATCCCAAACAGGTTGACAACGATGTTGTTGATACCGTTTTTGCACCGGCCTGGCGGCAGTCGTTGGCTACGGTCAAGCAGGCCAAGGAAGTTGAGCGTCGCAAGGCCCCAAGGCAAGTCAAAGTATACAGTGTGACCCGCACGAGTGGCCAGTTGAGTGTGTTACGGGTGCAGGGTCGGAGACAGCGCCTGAAAGGCTTCCTGCAGCACCTCAAGCGAGTCGACAAGAACCTTAATCTGGGCAGCATCGCCAAAATGTCTCGCGAAAAGAAAACAAAACTGGCACAGCACTTCCATCGACTGGAGGTGCACCGGCGGATCCTGCTACGGCGGCGGGACGAGCTGGTTCGCAAGTGGGGCTATCTGTACCGCCAGAAATCCCTCCGGCAGGAAAAAAAGCTTCGTCTTTGGGGGCTGAAATTGTAATATAACTGTATTGTACCATGATTCTTATGATATTTGTGTTCGTTTTACTCTGTGGGACGCGTAAATTCGGATCGCTGGGCAAACAAGGCTGTATTCAGTGGACAGGGCCTGAACTATGCAATATACATGGCTTACGACAAATAAATAACTACTGGGCGGGTTCTGCCGGAGGCAATGCTCTCGCCGGTTCTGCGGGCTTTTCGGAGATTGTTACAGAGGCCATCTGTTCGCCAAGATCGAGGTGGTCGAACTGGCTGAGATCTAGGGCTTCAATGCTTGTTTCGAGCTGGGTCATTTTGCGCAGTTGGTCGCCCACAACCTGCGATACTGAGACACCGTCGGCCTTGGCGATCTGCTCCACCTGATGCAGGAGAAGAACGCCGTTCTCATAGGCCATCTCTCCAAAAGGGGTGTAGGCAACGTCCCGTCGGGTGACGAGGCTTTCTGAGCTCAATTGCTTGCGGAAAAAGAGACTAGATTGGTAACAGTGACGCGAGCAGTAGTCTGTGGCCCACTGATTTATTGCCGAGTGCGTGACTTTTTGTTTGCGCAGATTTCCCTTGGAGTCCAGTAGCCGGTTCTTACAGAGGGGGTACGCACAGCGATGAACAACGCAACGTTCCTCAATGAGATCGTCATAGTCTGCAGGCGTAAAAAAGCGAACGTAGAAGCGAAGCGTATTCGAGTCAATGGGGTCAGTAGCGAGAATGACAAGGCTCAAAATGAGATTTGCCGCTTGTTTTGGCGATAAAAAGCCTTGAACGCCGGGGTATAGAATCCGTAGGACTTCTTCGACGGACATTTGGAGTGAAAAAGAAATGGTTTAATTTTTGTAAACTTTCACTGATTCTGGAGGTGTCTGGGGAGAATATGGTGATTTCCGATACTCACCGCTGAGTCAGAAACGCCTCCCTGGGGGTCAGCCGCTGCGAAGATTAGATCATTTAATACTAATCACAAATGATTACCGATCACACCCCAGCTGTAAGCCAATGGCCGTTAGATCTCAAGTTTAGACTAAGCATAAAAAGAGATAAGACGTCGCTGCGCCTTCCTAAGGAATTATCGGCGGTCCGGTTTCGGAATCCTGCATAAGCGATGAGTAACAATGTATGCCCCGCGATCGACGAAGTGTGGGACTAGAAATACATGTAAAAGACAAGAAAATGAAATAAATTATAAATTCCATCTGCTCCAATTCGTTCTTCTAGTTATCATGTTCAGCCCCACTATCCTTCCCGTCAGCGCCCACCACTTTTTCCCTTGCATTCTCCCTCACAACTGGGCTGAACCTCACCTCACCGCCGTCCCACCTCCCAACGGAATCTTCATCTACTAATCAGTCAACGGGAACGGTTGAAGCCCGATTTTTTGCAGAATTCCGCACACCTCGAAATTTTCTCCAAACATGGAGATGCACCAACTGCCAGGACAGTTGAGCTCCGAAATGATGGAAAGTTTATTTGACCTACCCGACGGGCGGTTCCCGTCCGTGGATAATGACCTCTTTGCCAAGCACGAGATGACCAGCGATATTTCAGGCATTTCAAGCGAAATGCGCGATATGCAGAGCATTCACAGCGTGCACAGCGACATATCGCCGCAGAATGCCTCGGCGTCGCCTGAGGGCGACGTAGTTCGGCGCGATGGCGTGGCGGGCGGGGCTGGCGATGACGCCGGAACAAACCGGGACCGCTACAGCGCTGACGGTAGTATGCTACGGCGGCATACTAGTCTCCGCCGGCCTTCCACGGGTAGTCGCCACTCGATTGATGGTCGCGACGGTCGACATGAGCTGCGCGAGCTGCATGATTTGCACGACGCCCGACACGAGCCTCGGCATTCGGTGGGCTATGGTGAGAACGGGGTAGACCCCACTATTTTCTACTCACCTGCGTTGGGCCCACACAATGACGGTACGCCTCTATTATCGCCCCGGGATCTGCCGCTGGATCGGCCAGATCTTTCCGCAGACTTTTCGATGCCGCCTGCCGCCTACGCCAGCCCTGGCGGTTCAGGTGGGTCCGGCGCCGCCCCCGGCGGGAAACGCAAGCTGGTAGCGGGCCGGGTCAGCAAAGCTTCCCCACAGATCCGAGCTCGGCCACGAGCCGCGCACGCGCGTTCATCTGCCACCTCCCCTGTCAAGGACGAAGATGAGGTTACCGATCTCTATATGCCGCCGGCACATGAGCATGCCACGAGCGGCATGGATGGCATGGCTGGCGGCTTCGATGGGCGACCATCAGCGGCCACGCCGGCCACGCTGATGAATATATATCAGCAGGCGCCGGCAGACGTGCCTCCTTCTGAGATGGAGGAGCGGCTGACGTCGGCGATTCGGGCGACGCAGTCGACGTCGTCACTCTCGCGGCGCTCGTCCCAGCGGTCCAGTCCAGCCAGCACGCCGGGACTGACGCCACGGATGACACCGGGCATGACGCCCGGCATGCTTCCACTGGGGACTGACCGCCGCGTGTCGGGCGCGTCTGTGTCGTCTGTATCGTCAGCTGTGACGCCGGGCATGCGGGCGCGGCCTGGCTCTCGCATCGGCTCCGTGTCGCTGTCACCGGCGATTGTGCCTGCTGGCAGCGGCGGTGGCAGCGGGTCTCCAGGCGACGACATGGCGCATGTGCTGGCGACAAAGAGTAATATCCAGTCATTACTGGACGGCAGCCATCACCAGATGGGATTGGGGTACCCAGACCGTCTTGCATCGGAGCTATCCAATAAGAAAACCAATCATAAGATGGCCGAGCAAGAGCGACGTAATCGAATGAATTCAGCGCTGGTGGAGTTGGGCCGGCTGGTGGAGACCGAGGGCACGCCCTCCAAAGCTGCCATGGTGGAGGCTGCTATCGCGCACATTGTGATGCTGAACCAGCATGTTTCGGCCTTGGAAGGGCAGGTAAGGTCATACGGTGGTGAGCCGGCGGTCCGACCGCCCAAGTAGGTCCGTCTGCGCCGAGCCAGGGTGAGCAGATGCATAGTCTGTGCTAAGGTTGCTCCCGCCTGCCGACTGCAACATCTGGCTCTTGCCGTCTAGCTGCTGCCTATCCGGCCAGCCAGCCAGTTACCCAGCTACTTTCCACAGGGCCAGCCAGTCGCTAAGCTATTGCCCAGATAGCTGGTCCAGCGAGTCTAGAGGCTATTCTAGACTTGCTGGGCTAGCGGGCAGCTAGCAGCGTGGTTATGGCCACAGAATTAGAAACCCCGAACAATGCAGGCATTGTTTTAGATAATTATTCGCATAATAAATAGTCATATTCGTGTTTTAATTGGTGCTGGCCGTCTTGATCGTCTGTTTTGTTGGCTTGCACCGCCCGGTTCTTAATGTTTTGTGGGCAGGTCAGTCAAAGCCTGTCAGTTGTAGAGTGACTTTGCAGTTGCTGTGTAGGCGTTGTGTAGTTGCTGTAGTGCAGTCACAGGGATGAAGTGATTTTGGCAGTGGCTGTAGCCTGATGAGTGAATTAATCGCAGATATCAGCAGCGACATTATCTGCCTGACCATCTGCCTGACCATTTGCCCGACCATCCGCCCCCACATTCGAGTGCTGAGACTGTACATGTCGCTGCAGATCATATTGTCGCTTAAACCGCCGCCCACAGGCATATGGACATGCGAGCGGCCGCTCATCATAGCCCACGCCCGTCAGTTTGGAGATAATAGCAGGGACCTTTTCTGACTCGTCGGGATCGAGCGCAGAACCCTCGGGCACTTCCAAGAGATTATTTCCACTCGCCTTAGTTTTGATAGCCACCTTGCTGTCAACAGCCTCAGTCTTAGTGGCCTCAGTTTCGGCATACTCAGTAGCCACAATAGCAGCTGCCGGCGTCCTATGCATCGGCACATGCGCCATCATAGCCTTCACATCGTCAAACTTCGCTTCACACACACCGCAATGATACATAGAGCCGTGATTCCTCCGGAAATGCAGTTCCAAATCCTTGGTGGACCGGCACTGCCGCCCGCAGAGCTGGCACAGTGCGTCATGCTGTCGATGGTGCCGCTCGAGCTGGATCTGCATGCGGAACATCTCGCTGCAGCCCGCAACCCTACATGCATATGGCTTAAGGTGCAGGCGCATATGCTGCTGCAAATGTTGGCGTGTGTTGACGCCTTTGCCGCATTCAGCGCATTTGAATGGCTTGGCCTCGGCTGGCCGATGTTTGAGAACGTGCGCCGTCAACAACGATTTGCGTGTGAACGCCGCCTGGCATTGCGAGCATTTGAACGGCGTCTCGCCAGTATGTGTGCGAGTGTGCTGCTCCAGTAGTGATGGCCGGTTATAAGCCTTGTTACATTCGGGGCAAACGTATCGCTTGGGTCGCTTTTGAATCCGGCCGTTGGTGCCTAGTTTAGGTTCCACGCCCGGTGGACTTTTTTTAGTCATGTCGGACGAGGAGGGAGCGTAAGTTTTTTTTGGCGCCGGTCTTAATTGCCGGCGCATTCGCCAGCATCAACACAGATCCTCGGCACTTTCCTACCGCCGAGCGCGCATTTTCTGGCGCTTTCTGAAAATATGAACGTCAACTAACTAGCTTTAACGACGGGTACGAAAACACCTTTGATGACTTTGAGGAACACTTTTCGGAGCCCGAGGACCTCAAGGAGGAAGAGGACGCCGAGGCAGCCATCGCCGCCGATGGAAGAGCCATCGTGGCGTCGGGTAACCGTATCAAGACCGAAAAGGAACTCGCCATCCCTCGCGAAAACCGCACAACCACACCCTACATGACCAAGTACGAACGCGCGCGAGTGCTTGGAACGCGCGCGCTGCAAATCTCCATGAATGCGCCTGTTCTGGTTGATCTGGAGGGTGAGACTGATCCCCTGCAAATTGCCATCAAGGAGCTCTCGCAGCGCAAGATCCCTCTGGTCGTGCGCCGCTACCTCCCTGACGGCTCTTACGAGGACTGGGGTTGTGACGAGCTTATTGTGGACCATTAGCGCGCTGAAACGCTAGGTGTGATTAGCCACCAAAAGTTTAAAGTAATATATAGACGGATCAGCTAGATTCCATGTATCCGGCACAGTAACAGAACGCCAGAAGGGCCCAGGCAAGGCACAGGCTAAACCCCCATCACACTAACAAACGCCTTGGTATCAAAGGTCGGCTTCATGCCGCTACGCTTGCCAAACTTGGCCATTAGCGCGTCGATTTCCTGCGGCGCCATATTCTGTTGCTCCAGCGCCTGCCGGAGCGCCGCGACGTCCACCACGCCGTCGTTCTCGAAAGCTTTGAACATGGCTTCCAGATCGTCGCTGGTCGGCAGATCCCGCAGCAGCGGTGACATGGCAACCAAATAGTTAGCGAAACTGAAATCAGTGCCGCCGCCGAGGCGAACCATCATCTCGTCAAGCCGGTGTGAGTCCGCGCCCAGCCCCAATGAGACCATCATGTCGCTCAGTGCCTGCCGAGTAACACAGCCAGTACCGTCGCTGTCCAGCAGGTTGTAAGAGTCACGTACAAGCCGCATGGCCGAAGGATTCAATTGCTGGATGCTGTCCGAAACTTTGCGTGGCTCCACACCGGAGGACGCGCGCTGGGCTCCGCGGGCACCAACTTTGGCATTCTCGGCACTAGCCTGGGCGTTGCCATTACTACTCTGGGTGCTGGCCTGAGCGCTTGATTGGCGCGATTTAGACTGAGACGCCGAATGGTCGCCACGCTTGCCGACGTTGATCTCGCTAGTAGATTTCTTGGAGCGACCCATTTGTTTGTTTACAACCCTACCCTCTGCTTTTCAGCCAAAACTAAACCAAACCAAAACCCTAAATAATATCGCAAGGAGAGGTGGCTCAAAAATTAAGGACGATACCGCAAACTTATAAAATAGAATACTCTGTCGCGCAACATTAGAACAAACGTATAAACAAAGAAAAAGGAGAATTGGCAAAAAACTGCAGCACCTTCTGTTCTCGTATGGTCTCCCACTACAATACTTGGTAAGGCTCTCAGATGGTTCAATAGGACTGATCGGACGGGAAGTCTTGCTTTCATCTGGATATGGCCGCAGCCGTTCGTCTAAAAATGATAATTATCTTAAAGGCACCTATGCCTGTGTCTAAATCTGGCGATGAAGGATGAATGTAACTCTCTACGTGTACCGTATCGGCTTGATAGACTAACATACGCCGATTCTAGAAGCAGGTTTTCGAGAATAGCTTGAGAAGACGGTTTGCAAGGTGAACCGAGCGCTCAGATATAATCCTCGTTCGAGTGGTGTCTAGACCCAGAAAGCTTCCCAAAGTGTAAAATAATAGTGGGAAGTCCTGGTCGAATTTGAGAATCGCCGGTCAATCAAAACCTGGGTTTTGTTCACAATCCAGCACCCAACCCTTTATGCAGCCAATGTGGTTCAACACATGTGCGGCACAATTGCGCTGAACCATCATTTCCACAGCTAAAACAACACTCAAATATTCCCGCAAATGGTTTCTGCTTGATTCAATCATGCCATTGAGCCTTTTTAGGCTGTGTACCTACGTGAAATGCCCTGTGCTTGGGCGCTGGAAAATCTTCGTCGTCAACCTCAACAGCCTTCTAGTGCTCCGATATGCGAGCGTTCACCTGTAGAGACCTATGGAGGTTTGTCCATTTGCCAATATATTTATCAATCACCAGAGCGTTAATATTCGGCACCACAGCATCCCCCCTGCATGAATCTGCGGGGTTTAGGCTTCCCCGCTAAGTTCGTGGAAACCAGGAGTAGAAAAACAGAAACTGAGAATAAAGCTGTTATAAAACCTAGATGCATTAAGTGAGTGCTATCGGACCTGCCTTGCCGATGTAAACTTTTGTAGTGCGTCTGTTGGCAGGTTGGTCAACATCTAGCGGAGAGAGCTTCCTAATCACCAGCCACCTGCACACCATGGTCAGCTCTGGCGAAACGCCAGACAATCCCGGCGCTGTTGAGAGTGCTGGGGTACATTCCCAAGCGCCAGATAAAGCTTTTTCTGAAGGTAGCCACCAGCTCGAACGGAAGCCGCGCGCCCGGCCAGCGCTGGCTCTAGGTACGTCTCCGCAGGTGCTGCAGCGCTTTGGGCGCGCCGTATCTAGCGCTGGCGCTAGTGCCGGCGCTAGTGCGGGATCTAGTGCGGGTCCCGATTATGATGAGGTCTCACTGCTACCATCTCCTCGTTTAGACGATGCCAATGAAGGTGTATTTGCGAGTTTCACCAATAGTTCCGAGACCCCACTTGCTGCTGTGATTCGCCAGCCCTCGCTACACAGAAGACCACTTTTACCGCCAGAAAGAATCGTCAGCGATCCACTTGGGGACAATGTCGATCCGCGCGCCAGCCCTTACACTCTGCCCAGCCCATTGCGCCGGGCGCGCGATAGTATTGTTGTGGCCAAGCGCGGCACTCCGCGGACAGAGAGTGCGCCAGATGCGTTAGGCGCATTACGACGGCCTGTTCCAAGAGCGTCGTCTATGGGCACACAGCGCACTCCCTCAGTGCGTCTTCACCGTGAAGGCGGGCAAACCGACGACCGACGTGCGCCGGCCATCCAAGAAGAACCATCACACATCTCCGAGGAGTCAAAGCATTCAAAATCGGCCCCTGGCTCGCGCCAGTCAACCCCTGGCTCTGTAATGAGGGCATCTCCTGAAGTGGGTGCTGATGCACCTGGGCTTCCCCAAGCGGCGCCTTCTGCGGCGCCTCTCAAAGTAGCGACGGAAGCCCTCGCCACCGAGACTCAACTGGCGACACCTGCCCCCCCTCACGCGACCCCTCGCGCGGGAACGCCCGGCGAATCCGACAGGCCCCCGGTTGCTGCAGTTACGCGGTTCAGCGATCGCGCAGATGTATACATGGCATTTGACAAGGACCTCCATCGTGTGACATTCGACCGTATCAAGTTCCTTGGAAAGGGTTCGTTTTCGCAGGTGATGCTGGCTACACCCACACTATCGCAGGTGCGTCCCAGCGAGCAGGCGCGCGCTGCAACGATGCTAGTGGCGGTAAAGATCACGAATCTAGGAAGGCCTGCGTCTGCGGAGCGACGGCAGTTAGAGGAGGCACTTCGGCGGGATATTACACTTGTTAAAGAGTTGAGCCACCCCAATCTGATGAAAATTCTTGCCGTGAATGTGGACGAGGAGCGTGCGCTGGTGATTCTGCCGTATTGCACAGGCGGCGACTTGTTTGATTTGGTGGCCAAGAACCGAGAACGACTGCAGCCAGCGCTGGTCCGCCGGCTGTTTGCAGATATCGTGAGTGCGGTCAAGTACTTGCATGCGAACCATGTAGTTCACCGTGATATCAAGCTGGAGAACGTACTGATCGATATTCCCGCAAAGCGGTTGCTGGAGCTTCCGGACCCGATAAATTACCCGCATTCTCTGGCGGTGGTGACAGACATGGGCCTTGCCCGCAAATTTGATCCCGCAGACCCGTTGTTGACTACGCGCTGCGGAAGCGAGGACTATGTGCCGCCGGAGATTCTCATGGGCCAGCCTTATGATGGCCGACAAACGGACGCGTGGGCGCTGGGGGTGCTGCTGTATGCGGTACTAGAGGGTCGACTGCCGTTTGACGCGCCGCCACAGGCAGCCGGTGATTCACGGCGGACGCGTGGCCGCACGGTGCACCGCATTGCACGTGTCGACTGGAGCTGGCACAAGTGCAAGGAGATGCCCGAGGCGTGGCAGGGCGGCAAGGAGATCGTGGAACGATGCCTTGTACGGCGCGATGGGCGCATGCTAGTGCCCGAGATGGCGACGCTGCCATGGGTTGCGGAGGCCACCAATGCGACGGCCACTGCCCCGTCGTCAGCTGATATCATGAGCGTGTTTGTGGACGAAGACCCTGTACCCGCCAAGCAGCTTCAACTTCTGAATCTAGTGACCGACCCGCCGCATGTACACCAGCAACCTGCTCATGCGACCCGCTCACCCTCCGACATTCCTGCTTCAGTCCTTTAACCTCTTACTTTAATCTTAATATTGCTCTCAGCGATCGCCGTAACCAGCTCTACGGGCAGTACAGGCAAAAATGACAACTTATCGGCTTCAGTTAGTACCGCATAATCATCTTAGCGCAGTTACTGATTGACCAGGGGCTGCGAGAACTAAAGCGGACCGCTTGGCTACTCTCAGCTGTCAGTTCAGCTGTCAGTTCACGAGCCGGCATTGGAGAAGCCAGCATCACCTAGGGAGATGTGAGTTTGAAAAATAATATATAAACGCTGCACCTGGCTAATTATGTGTGTACCGGAAAAGGCAGATTAGCCGAGCGTACGGCTCAGCAGCCCGCTCATGCGGCCTTTACGGGGTCGCTTCTTGCCGGCCTGCTTGCCCTGCGGCAACAGCGCCTCGTCCGATTCCGAATCGGAGCCAGATTGCGAGTCTGAGGCGCTAGACTCTGAGTCCTCGGAATCTGATTGCACAGTGCGGGGTGGTTGCTGCGGCTGTTCTTTTGGCGCTGGCCGGCGGCCCTCATGGACATCGGTGTTGATGGACTGAAGGTCGTTGAAGCTAGGCAGCGATGCGCGCGAGCGCTTGATGGGCTCTGCACGAGGTTTTGCAGGAACGGTTTGCGGAGTTCCGACTCTACGATTAGTTGACGCGGAGGGTGTAGTTTGTCGCGCGACTGGGGGAGCAGCATTAGCCGGAGACGCACGAGAACTGGCCGGAGACGCACGAGCATTGGCCGGAGACGCACGAGAGATGGCAGGCAACGCACGAGCATTGGCAGGAGAAGTGGAAGATCTTGCAGCGGCACTAGACGGACCATTTGGGCGCGTAAGGTTGCCCCCCAGAGATCCGCTTACTCGTGCGGCGGGCAGTCCGGGAGGGCGTCGAATGGATATCGTGCTAGACGTGCGCTGCTGCTTCTGCGGCCGCTCATCACTGTCGCTGTCACTGGTGGCGACGGCAAGCAGCTTGCGGCGCTTAGAGGCCGCCGGGTCAGCAGGTGCAGTAGGCGCTTTACTGGTCGCAACTGACGAAGAAGCAGGAGCGGCAGGAGCAGAAGCCTTTTCCACGTCAAGTATCTCAAAGTCCGAAGAGTTCTCGGAGTCAGAGCTCAGATCTTCCTCTTCTTCTTCTTCAGCTTCGGCTTCGAACTTTTCTCCGACCTTTTTGTCATTTTTCGCCCCAGCCTCCGTTTCAGCCGCAGGTCCAGCGTCAGTGGCCGTATCAAGCTTGGCAGCCGCTGAGACCGACTGCTCTGCAGCCGAGTTCCCACCTGAGCCATTCTCAGAGCCAGATTCATCGGGGCTCGCACTTGAGCTGGCGTCGGAGCTGGCGTCTGAGTTGGCATCTGAGACAGAAGTAGGCTCGTGATCCGGGGAAGCACCATACAGGGCCATGCGGTCTTCGACCTGCCGCAACTGTGACCGCAGCCCGCGAGCGTTGCTGGCTGCGCCGGCCGTGTGGATCTGCGCCTGCAGAGAGCGGGCCATGCTACGCATTTTTTCCACGGCTTGGTGCTGAATGGCCGGAGTCAGAGACTTTGAAGGACGCGGAGGAAGACCGTCAATAGGGCCGCCTTTCTGCCTACTTTCTTGAGTTCCACGGCTCTCGGGTTCGTTTTCGCTGCCGCTATCATCGCTTTCAATTTCGTATTCACTTTCACTAGCATTTTCGTCTCCTTTTCCAGTTTCTATTTCGCTCCCCGTTTCGCTTTCGCTTGCAGTTTCGCTTTCGCTCCCAGTTTCGCTTTCGCTTTCGCTTCCTTTTTTGGTCCCATTTTCGGTTCCGTTTTTGGGTTCATCTTCGTTTCCATTTCCATTTTCGCGTTCGATTTCGCCGCCAATGCCTGCTTCACTGCTAGCAGTCTGCGACCCGTTAGCCCCGTTAGATGCAACAGACAATTGGCTGTTATGCGTTCGTGACGACTGAGACGATGTGCCACTATGCGTAGGAAGACCATTTGATTTAGCTTTCTGAGGGGTGGAGGCTGTGTTTTGAAGAGTCGACGACTGAGATGCTCTTGACGGAGCAGTGGCCGCAGACAAAGGAGGGATGGCAGACACTTCCACAAACATCTCGGGAATAGCAAACGCGTCGCAGATCATGAAATCGGGATCCAGATCTGCCAGCTCGGCATTAATGATTCTAGTAACCTCGAGCGGACCACGAGTGGGATAAATACGGGCAAATTTGGCTGGCAGCTGAGAGGCCAGCTGCTCGACAGTGGTGGCGGGGTCGGCCATAGCAAGGAACCGTAATCGCTGGTTTAAGGCCAGCTCAGAACCTACCGCACTACCTTGGCTTTGTATTGTGTCAATATAAGTACGGGTCACCACATTTACAGTTATTTTGTACATGCCGGAGGACATGATTATTCATGGGAGAGATCTCAGATATCGAAGCATTGGCAGTGTAGGGACCGCAGGAAAAGCGTATCTCGGACAAGATTGGAGTTGAATTGAATCTTCGGCTCTAATAAAATCGGAGGCAATAGACGAGTCTTGCAGTGAAAAGAAAATAAGGGTGGTTTCTAAATTTTAAGGTCAACAGTTAAATAGGTTTTGTCGCTCTTAAAAGCCTTCTAGCGACGAACTAGAATGCTCATGCAATCACCGCTAATAGCTTAACGGTCTGTGGAGCTATTAAGCTCAGAAATCGATATAGTCACCAAGCCGGGTCACGACTTCGGGAAAGTCCTCGGCCGCCTCGGCCTCTGCCACGTCCTGCGACGGCGGCGACCACTCCACAATCGACCCTGCTCCATCCCCGCTATAATACTGAAACGTACCCTCGCCACGGGATACAATGGCGCTGGTTCGCGGCGCCGTGGCCCCACCTGGAGGCTCGAGCCGCTTGACAAGGAGCCCATCCAGAGCTCCCAGCATGAGAATATAGCCCGCATCTGACGGTACAAATAAATATGGGAACGGAAGGTCACCAACAGGACTCAGGCATGGGTCAAGGTTCTGCAGATGTCTATTTTGCACCAGTGGACCGAAGTTGACGGCCTCGTTGATGCCTCCATCGTCGATGCGCCAGACACGCGCCTTGTTGTCGTTGCCCAACGACACTAACCGGTCTCCACCAGGAAACCATACCAAGCCATTGACCGACGCACGGTGGGCGCGACGATAATCTAGCGGGTTTAGCGGCTGTTCGGCGTCCGTGCGCATCATGTCCATGGACTCGACGCAGGTCGATGCCTGCCGAATATCCCACAGTCGCACCGAGCCGTCCGAGCCGGCGGTCGCAAGAAGGTGAGGAACCACAGGGTTCCATTTGGTGCTAAGGATCTTACCCGAGTGGGACCGCAACTCCTGTACGGCCGACCCAGCCCGCAGATCGAGCAGCTTGGCAAACGGCAGGTCGAGCCCAACAGCTACTAGCCCTCGCTCATCCAACCGATTGATATCCAACGTATAAACCTTGTGCTCCATGGCAAAAGTATATACTGGCGTGAGCGAGTCTGCATCCCAAAGCTTGACCGTGGCATCGAACGAGCCGCTGGCGAACATGCCGTTGTCGAATGGCCACCACTGGGCCTTGGACACGCCGAACTTGTGGCCCTCCTGACGAGCGACCTTGGCCACAGGCTCAATTCCCGTTTTAGCAGGTTTGAAAGGCTCTGAAGGCGGAACCTCGGTCGATTCTGTGGCCGACTCTACAAAATTGGCTGCGCGCTTCTCGGCAAAGGAGTCCACATCCCAGATGGAGATACTCGAGTCGGCGGCTCCGGCCAGTAGAAATCGCTGCGACACGTTGTCCACAGAGAGGCTGTTAATGAACCCCACGTGCTCGGCAGCCACGGGAGACGGCTCCAACGAATCGTATAGCTCCTCCGCCGTGGGTGGTATCATTAAGCAGCAGCCTTCCTTAAGACAAAGATTCCAAAGATGCCAAAAATACTGGAGGGCGCAAAGAAGGTTTATGACTTCGAATAAAAACACTCCTATTCTCTTCAGAGCACATTTGACTCAACCCCATCCGACAGCAAAAAAATGCGTTAGCCCGGAATCGAACCGGGGGCACATCGATGGCAACGACGTATTTTACCACTAAACCACTAACGCGTTTCTTGACAAATGTTGGATTCCGGCCGACTCACCGAAAATATGAATTACCGTCCGACGATACCGGCCAGCAACTTCAACTTCAACTGGTAACCTCCACCGGCAACCTCAACCAGGAACCTCAACCAGGAGCCCCAACCAGGAGCCTCAACCATCAAGCACCAATAACCCTACATATACACACCAACAGTTGCCATAGCCAACACACAACGAAAATCAATTTGTTATTCTTTTTACTCGCCTGGCCCATAAGCTAGGCGATCAATAATACTTATTCTACATTTAGGCAGAGGTCTCCACCTCCTTGACGACCTCGTCGTACGACTTCTGGAAATCCTCGAGCTTTTCCTTGTCCTTGATTTGAGCATTGCCCGGTGCGATCATCACGCACGACGTGGGCCGCTTGGTGGCTCCGGCATGGCCAAGATCCTCCTTGGAGGGAATGAAAACGTAGGGCACCTTGGCGTCCTCGCAGAGCACTGGAATGTGCGAGATGACATCTGCGGGCCAGATATCTCCGGCAATAACCACAAGGCCTTTGTCGCCCTTGCGCAGGGCCTTGACCACTTCCTTGACTCCACGCTTGGCAACCTTGGCCTTGGAGGCCTTCTTCACGGTCTTGATGATCTTCTTGTTGAGCTTCTTGGGAGCCAGCGGCTTGGCGAACGGCAGCACGGCCGGCAGTCGGGCCTCATAATTATCCTGTTCCTCTTTAGCCATGGCGAACGCTTACTTTTCAAGCTGGAATATATTTTTCACTGCCCTGCCCTGATCCTTCGACGAGCTTTGTCACCGGGTAGTGGTGGGTTGGTCAGCGCGTCGGCCGTCGACCCACCCAGCCTGAGCGGTCCCAGCTCGAAGTTTCCCAGAGCGAGCTAGACTTTGGCACACACTCGGAGCAGAACGGAAGCACAGCTTGCATGGATATTCCTAAGGTGTTTTCCGTTGGCCTAAGGGCGGCCTGTGCGTTACATCTGCTGGTCAGTAATGTATATGTGTGCTCGGAAACGTACGGAGAAAGCATGCTCCCCACCCTCAACTATACTGGAGATTGGGTGCATATCAACAAGCTGCAGCGTCGTGGAAAGGACTGCCAGGTAGGTGACATTGTTATTGCCAGCAAACCCACTGATCCTGAGAGTCCTGTTTGCAAGCGCATTCTCGGCATGCCGGGTGACTGCGTCTTGGTAGACCCCACAGAAAGCTGCAACCAAATGATAAAGGTGCCGCAGGGTCATGTCTGGCTCGCCGGCGACAACATGCCTCAAAGCCTTGACTCGCGAAGTTACGGACCACTGCCCATGGCTCTGATAAAGGGAAAAGTGTTCGGTGCGAGCAATGGCTTCAATTTCCGGTCCTTGGATTAACTGCATTTCCAAGATTAAGAAACTGCCTGTGTCCGCGCATGAGCCTGGTTGCGTCGCCCATACTCATATAGATGCTATTTTGGCAAGGCGGAAACTCCACTCCCCCCTAGGAATTTATGCTGTCTGCCTGGAGCAGCAGCCTATATCATTAGCCAGAGACGTAAACAGTAGCTTGTCTTACCTCTGCATGTGGAGGACTAAAATGTATCCTCGCAGAGAACGCACCGAGGAAACCTTGCTAAAAGACCTACTGCAAAAACGAGCTTTCCTATTAACGTAGGCCAACGAATCTCTTCTGGTCAAGGAGCTACCAGCTTGGCCTAGATAGACTAGACACGCACACTATCTTCTGATGAATCGCGCGAAAGGATACAAGGATAGTTAGACATCGACAAAGCTACTTCAAGGGACAGTCGCCGGGCAGCTATTTACGGCGCATGTCGGTGACGCGGTCGCCAATAGATAGGGCCGGGCCCTGTGTGTTTGCACGGATACGCAGTGCACCCACGACCTTGTTGCCGCGCTTCTCGACGGAAATATTGGCCAGGGCATCCTCGCCAAATGTCGACCGCGCATACAAGTTTGCGGAAAGGAACTGGCAGTCCTTGCCCGCATCGTCGAGCGCCGCGGTGGTAAGACAGCCCATGTTTGTGTGGGCCATAAGCTCCTTGAGGAACTCGGGCAGACTACGACATTCGCGAGAGATGGTGATTTTGTTTTCCCATTCAAACGCACTCCACATATCACGGAACTCCTGCTCGGTGCACGTGGCCGCCCGCACATAGTCGAGAATGTTGAGGCGGATGTCGTGGAGAATGACGTACGTAGCTTCCGAAGACGACTTGCCCTCGTAAACGATGTTGCCGAAAATGACCGCCGCGTCGATGCTCTTGACACGAATAGTGGCCTGCACGGTGTGGAACGACATCGGCGGCACGTTTGCCGGCGCAGGGCGCTCTACCACCGTGAGCTCACCCACCGTATAAAACTCGACGGCAAGGTTCTGCAGCGTCTCTGTTGTCTGGTTGAACAACATCACGTCGAGCGTGATGTCGTGGTGCGACACCTTCATGTGGGCCTCTGCATAAATGGGATCGGAAAAGCCAGTAAGCTGGTAGATGTGCTTGAGCTGCGACGTGAGCTTATCTTCTGTTGGCGGTGCGGCAATCAGCTCGCTGGCAGGGTCCTCCTGTTGTTGCAGGGATAGATTGCCTAGCAGCCGGAAATCGACAGGTCGGTCAACAGCGGTAGCTGTTTTTTCCTGCTCGCTCTGTTGCGCGGCCTTGCGCGACGCACGATCAACGGCCATTAGCGCCTCGAATGCCTTGTGGGCCTCCTCGATGAATGCGCGCTCCAGCTCCGCATTTTGTGAGACAAGAACCTGGATGCAGCTGTAGATGCGGTCGAACGAGTCGGCGTCAATGCGCTTGTCACCCTGCTGCGCCTCGCCGACCCTCAAGATAGACGTCATGGCCAACAGCGCTTCAGCCCGCATACCGTTGGCGTGCGCATGGTGGCTCTTGTGCTCACTAGCCCGCAACACCAGCTTGGTTAGCGTGCTGGCGAGTGCACCAGCCATAAAGTACTTGCCCTCGAGAATAAGATGCCGCAAGGGGTACTTTTGCCTCTTCTCCACAGCCACCGAGTCAAACGCCGTCTCTGTGGCATAAGTGCCGTCAGCCAATACTTTGGGCTTGGATGCTGGTTTGGCCAGTTGGCCATCGCCAGATGCAGCACCAGCATTATCATCTGCCGACTCGTCTGAGTCAAGCTGGATAGGCAGCGGGCCCAGCGCCTCGCGCAAAGCAACCCAGGCCTTTTTGATATCGTGCTCATCGGTGCAGTACTCACCCAGCACCCACAGCACGCCCAAATAAACCGAAGACGAGCGGATGGTGTTGAGCGACGCCAACAGCTGGCCAATGACCTCGCGACGCAACTTGGGGTACACTTCCAGCACCTCTTTGATAAACTTGACCACCTCGACGGCCGAGTCGGTGTTGAAATCGCCCAAAAAGTCTAGCAACAAGCTGACGACAGACGTAGTAACATTGGAGAAGCGCACAGCGCACTTGTGGATTGCAGAAATGACCGCCTGGCGGTACTCGGCGTTCTTATCGTAATTGGACTGGACAGTGGCTGCCAGCTCGCGCTTGAGCAGGCGCACCACACCATCCACACTGCGCGACGATACCAGTGCCATGGCCAGCTCCAGCGCCTGTTTACGAACATCCACATCGGGAGAGTTCAGAACCAGCAGCACGTCCATGACTAGGCCGCCCAACGAACCCGGGGCGCGGGCATTGAGCACTTGCACGCGGCGCAAGGCGACCATTTTGATATTGTTGTCGGATTCGGCCACCGCCAGTGCCACGTACTTAGCAGCCGCGGCCGCCAGCTGGGTGGGCGACGGTGACAGAGCCGCCAGGGCAGCAGCAGCGTCATAAGCAACCATGTTGCTTGCCGTCGACAAGCACTCTGCCAGAATCTTAGAGTAGCTGCCGGTCAGATCCGGATGAGATGTGGCATCTTTGCGAATAAACTCAATGAACGCCAGTTGCAACCCATCGGAGAGTTGGCCCATCTCGGTGTAGTGTCTTGTGAAGTAGCCATATGCCGCGTCGCGGTCAAGCTTAGCGAGTGCCACAAACGCGTTACGGCGGCACGTTCCGTCGTTCTCGGCCTCGAGAAATGCCGCGAGCAGCTCGGCTGCATCGGGGATTAGCACATCGGAGTGCTGGGCGATGGCCAGCACAGTAAACACCGCGTTTTTACGCACGTACGCGTGGCGATTCTCCAAGCACTGCCGCACGGTCGGAATCAGCGGCTCCAGAAGATCCGGCTCACGGATCTTGGTCAAGAACCGCAGCGTCGCACCGCGAATGAACTCGTTGGGGTGCTGCAGGTCATTGCGGATGGCGTTGCACACGAGAATCATCTCCTGCTTGAGTTTGCCATCCGGGCCCAATTTGGGGACCACCTCCCAGTAAAAGTACAGCATTTTCTTGAGCGCCTTGCTGCGCGACGGCATCACAAACCGAATGATGTGCATTAGCAGCCCGGGCAGCGGGTCGCCGTTGAGCATCTGCGTAAGGATCGTGGCCATCACTGCGACCTTGTCCTCATCTGAGCCTTTTTCCAGCTGCTGCTTGAGGTCTGCCGCCGACGGCTGTGCCAGCCGGTTGGGTTCGTAGACAATTGTATAGTCCATGTGGCAGATGACAAACCGGTCCGCGACTGGCTAGTAATAACCAGGGCCAGAAAGACGGATCTGCGTAGATACTATCAATACTTAGAGAAAGTCTAAAATTTGCTAAAACTCGGATTGAAAAGCTCGCTTCTACGTTTTCTTTCTTTTGCCGATCCTCTCGGTAATTCAACGCTACTTTGACCAGCCAGCTCCTGGACGTTCCACTGTAGCTACAGTAGTCACCCTTTGCGAAGTCCTCTGCTAATCATCACAGACACAAACTGGGAAGTTCAGTCATTAAGATCAGCATGACTATCACCTTTGTTACCGGCAATCAAAACAAACTCAAGGAGGTTCAACACCTCCTGGGTGAGTCGCTGCGTTCGCAGGATGTTGACCTTGCCGAGCTGCAGGGCACTTACGAGGAGATCACTACCCATAAAGCCCAGGCTGCTGCTGAGGTCGTTAAAGGGCCTGTGCTTGTAGACGATACCGCCCTCGAGTTCAATGCCTATGGCAAAGAACTCCCTGGTCCGTACATCAAGTGGTTCCTTAAGCAATTGGGCCCCAACAACCTCCCGAAAATGCTCGATGGTTTCACCGACAAATCTGGCGCGGCCATCTGTACCGTCGGCTACTGCGCTGGCCCCGGCGAGCCAGTGAAGGTGTTCACCGGTCGCACGACTGGCAAAATTGTTGACTCGAAGGGCCATAAGAACTTCGGCTGGGACTCGTGTTTCCAGCCAGACGGCTTTGACCAGACCTATGCCGAGATGGACCCCGCTCTCAAGAACAAGATCAGCCATCGGGGGAAGGCCTTCGATCAAGTCAAGGAATTTCTCTCCAAAAACACCTAATTATCTCTCGGTTGCCGCTTCCTTGCTAACTGAGCTCGTCGGTCTATAGGGCTGTAAGACATAGAACACTGCTGCTACTTGCTCTCCTTATTTACTGGCAGCTGGGCAAGCATGCATTCCAAACGCAAACGAAATTTAGGGCAAAGTGATGTTGCCTGCGGTCACAATGGGGGCTTCACCGCCAACCCACACGTTCTCTGCATCATACTCCACCGTGATGATGCCACGACGTCCAATGGCGAGACCTTGCTGAGCCTTGTAGTTTTTGGGTTCACCAAATGCAGCAACGTATTGCGCAACAGCCGCATTGCCGCTGCCACAAACAGGGTCCTCCACCAGCGAGCCGTTAAATGTCACCAGTGCGCGCACCTCGTACTGCTGTGCGCTCCCTTCGGGATACGGTCCAAAGGGAATGATGCCGGCAACTTTGAGCTCATTCTGCAACGCAGTAAGCGCAGTAGCATCTGCTTGGACAGCTAGGGCAGCTTCAGCACTTTCCACGGGGATCACTACCCACCGCACACCTAGATCTACAAGCGTACCAGTAGGGCTGTAGTCGGCCCCCAGCACTTTCTGAAGGAGGTCGCCGCCATAAACCTCAAACTTGGGCTTGGGCGACGCAAAAGATAGAAGCTTGCCGTCAAGTTTTACGTCAACAAGGCCAACACCACATTGTTGCACGATTTTGCCCTGGTTTTTAGGCTTCACGCCCCGTGACAGAACAGACGAGGCAGTGCCTAGAGTCGGGTGGCCAGCGAAAGGCAATTCATATGCAGGTGTAAAGATACGCACCTGGTAGTCTGCTTTCTCATCTGTAGGCTGTAGAACAAACGTAGTTTCCGACAGATTCTGCCAAGCGGCAATGGTCTGCATCTGCTCGGTGCTCAGGCTATCCGCATCATGGATAACCGCCACAGGGTTACCGGTATACGGGCCGGTCGAGAAAACGTCGACTTGATCGAACCCTGCCATGTTCAGCTGTACCTTGAGCGGGATCTTACTCTAGTGATATACTTCGCGTGACTCAATGTGACTAACTGTAGCTAGGGTAGGGCATCGTATCGATCACCTACAAGCCAACTGAAATGACCATACTATGACGGTGTCCACTGGTCTGAGCAGCTATTTAAGCCTTCGGTCAGTCAACATCCCCTGCCGACACACCTTCTGTTCCCACATTCTGCTTGCAACTAGGACCTGTTTGCTACCACTGTCGGCAAACTTTTTCTATTCAGAATGCCTATATGCATACATATGAACGCGGTCTCTACACGATATCAAGGGAGCGTGATTTGGCCCTTGGTCATAACCGGGGCTTCACCACCAACCCATACTTTATCATCTTCATACACAACAGTAATGACGCCGCGGCGGCCCAGGACTAGACCTTGCTGAGCCTTATAGTTCTCGGTTTTCCCAATCGAAGACAAATACTGCGCGACTGCAGCATTGCCGCTGCCGCAGACTGGATCCTCGATGAGCGAGCCATTGAAGCTCAGCAGCGCCCGTACCTCGTACTGATGGGTACTGCCCTCCGGGTAAGGCCCAAAAGGAATGATCCCGGCAACTTTAAGCTCCTCCTGCAGCTGGGTCAAGGCTACAACATCGGCTTGAATAGCAAGATTGGATTCAGCACTTTTCAATGGGACCACTAGCCACCGAATACCCAGATCAACAATAGTGCCAGTAGGTTTATCGTTCGTTTTTAGAACCGTGCGTAGCAGATCACCACTGTAGACCTCAAACTTGGGTTTGGGGGATGCAAACGACAGTACCTTGTCGTCGATTTTCACATCCACAAGCCCCACGCCGCATTCCTGTACGAGCTTACCCTCGGTTTTTGGCACTAGACCCCGCGAGAGCACTGCCGAAGCGGTGCCCAGAGTCGGGTGGCCCGCAAACGGGAATTCGCCTTCTGGTGCGAAAATACGTACCCGGTAGTCGGCCCTGTCATTAGTAGGCTTGAGAACAAATGTCGTCTCCGACAAGTTCTGCCAAAGGGTGATCTCCTGCATCTGTTCAGAAGACAAGTGGTCGGCATCGTGGATGACCGCTACTGGATTACCAGTAAAGGGGCCGGTAGAAAAAACATCTACTTGGTCGAATTCTGCCATATGGTAGTAGATTTGATCAAAGGACGACTGACGACGGTTAATCAAGACTCAAGTGACTAACTGCAGTGTATGTGGTTAAGGGAGGACTGGCGATTAATTTCAACTGTGAGGCAAAGACCTCCTAGTAGCGACTTCTCGGACTAGCCGGCAGTTCTGATGCATTTTGCCGCTGAAATGGTCGGCCAGTCGCTTATCAGTGTCCAAGCTGCTCAATAATGCACCACATACTAGACAAACTTGCAGCTTCTGGTGCGCCGAAAAGCCTAGCTTCTCCGACAGTTCTGTAATTTTGGCTTCTTGTTTCATTCGCTGCGCATCGACTTGTTCCAGTCGCATGGCCTGCCGCAATGCCTCGGAAATGAGGCCCTGTTCGCCCAAACAAGTCACCTCGTGGTGGCCAGCCACCAGTTCAGCCGTCAGGGCTGCAAGCTCACTGTACACCCCAGTCATTTGCTCGGCTGCTTCAGGGGACAGGTCCAGTTTGGACTCCGCATCTGCTATTCTTTCATCGCAATCGCTTATAACGTGCCTTAGTTGTGAATTGAAGTCTCTCTCAAAGTTAGGAATTGGTCCCTTGGCCTTATACTCTAACCGGAACCTCTCGATGTGCATTTTCAAGCACCGACCCATCGATATCTTGGTGCCTGCAAATAAATCATACACACAAAAGTCTACACAATATGGTCGGCAAACCCGTGGGTCCAGAATGTCAATGTTTGGGGCTGTACCAATAAGTTGTTCCAAAGCTTTTCGCTGTTGGGCGGCCATCGCTTAGTGGATTAGCTGTTACTTCTGAGAGCCGAAGGCATGTGTTAGGCAGAGTCATTCTGGCATCAGCACTCGCCCGCTACTCTCCCAAGTGCTAAGACTAAGACTGTGCTGGGTGAATAGCTTACCGACGTCAGGCACACTAAGCGTTTGCAAGTAGTTGTAAACTAAGCGGCAGAAAGTGAACCTGACAAATGCGTGTCGTGGGCCTAGCTTCGCTGGCGACTGCCGCTGCATGGACCATTTCCAAGGGCGAGGTCGGCATTGCCAAAAGCGGCGATCCTGGAGATAGAGTTGCCTGGAGTGCGGCTTCCGGACTTCACCTCGCTCAGACAGAGACCCTCAATGTGGCCTTTGATCTGCCCGAGGCTCCGCCGGCTCCTCACCAGGCCGTGCTACGGCTATGGAACGACAATTGTGAGGAGACGTACGTTGCAAAGGTCCGTGGCAAGAAGGCGAAGGTGGTTGTACCTGCGAAGAGCTTGCCTGACTGCCTGAAAGATACTGTAAATGCTCAGGTGTTTGTGTCCTCGACCACAAGAAGCCCTGCCTCGGTGGATGCCTTTTCTATTGCCGTAGACGGTCGCACTCAGACTGCGCCGGATTCGCGCATTTACCGCCCGCTTGCGACTCAGCCCGAGATCCACCACCAGTTTCGCCCGGCTCCTAAAACAGTCTCGGCAGTTGTTGCGATTGTGTTCGCCGGTGCGTTGGTGGCTCTATTTGCCATTCTGGGTCTTAGCTGGAGCCAGACCATCAAGGGATTCGAGCCCAAGGCCCTCGACTTTGTTCTAGCTCTCGTGGCTACCGAGGCAGTGTTCGTAGGATACTTCATTGAGTGGAGCATTTTCACTGCCCTGGCGGCAGTAGCTGGATTGGCTCCATTGCTGTTTTTCAGCGGTCAACGTGCCCTGAGATCAGACAAGCTTGCTAAAAAGGACTGATAGGTATGATAGTCAGTTAGCTACAAGTTACATATCTCAGGTTTGGCCTCTGGGTTGGCACCGTTTATGCTGTTCCTAGCTTAGGATAGTGAGACAGACCATTTTTAGAGGTTATCGTAATGTGTTTGAGGTCATTGAGTTTTTGGGGCCCTGGATCATAGTCTTGATCGTCCAGAAGGAAGTGTAAGTATCATCACCAGATGCATGATTGAATACGGCAAATCGCACAAATCATTTCCAACAAGATGTAATTTAGTAGCAAAAAACGCCATCTGTATGACGGTGAGCACCCCGAATCTACAATGCTCAGCAACTATTTGGGCTTGGTTATAACATTAAGCCTGTCGAGGAAATTCAGAGCATCTCGCCTACAAGACTATTGAGGAACTTTAAGTAGGTGATACTGTAGCAGTGGATCAAAAGGGCCCGTATAAATTTGCAGTCCAATGGACCGTTAACATCCTATCATTGGTCCAGCATGCTGCATGAGTATGCATTGCAGATGCAATGCATCATACCCCACCAAACTAGTCTATTCTTCCTTGTACGCAGTCTGCACGGACAACCCCAAATATCCCAGGAAATTCGGCGTTGAGTGTTATTCCGAATATCAAAGGTCAGAGAATCACTCCGACCGTAATGCCGTCAAACCTCAAACCTGCCTTGTTAACTCTGCAGCTAAAACCCTAGCCTCATTTATAATCAGTTTACGCCATTTCAAGATGCCAACTATTCAGTTCAATTTATCCTATGCCGTCGCAGTTGCTTCAATGCATTGTAACGTTATTTAGGGACTCAATTACTGGGCAGGTTCTTAATTTGATCTCCGGAAAGACACTGATCAAGCAGGTGTACGATTCCCCGCACTATGTGGTCCCGTCAACGTACATCAACACCGGAACCGAGCGTACCACTAACGTCCATGAGGACAAAAATTTGGGGTGCAAAGCCTATGCTTCAGCCTCAGATGTTTGCAGTAGCGGCTGCTCACCCGTGATCCTCGTAGACTGGGATGGTCCGAACGATCCTGAGAACCCACTAAATTGGCCGGTATTGAAGAAATACATTGTGGCAGTTATCATCTGTGCCATGACAACCTCAGTTTATATGTCGACTGCGATATTTACCCCTGCCGAGGAGAAGATCAAGGAACATATGCATACCTCCTCCACCAAAGTGCTGTTAGGCTTGACACTGTTTGTTTGGGGATATGGTGTCGGTCCACTGCTCGTATCGGCCATGAGTGAGAGCCCTGCGTTTGGCGGTCGAAACTACATCTACTTTGTTTCTCAACTGTTGTTTGTTGTGTTTCAGATTCCCACGGCTTTGAGCAATCATATTGGGCCGTTTGTGGTACTTCGCTTTCTGGCTGGTATCTGTGCAGCGTCACCCATGACCAACGGTGTAGCAACTTTAAGTGACATGTTTGCATTTCCTGCTTCAGTATGGTCTATTATTGCCTGGAACGTTGGCGCGGTAGCTGGGCCGTATATAGGCCCGCTGATTGGAAGCGCATTGGTCGATAAGAATTCTTGGAGGTGGTCCATTTGGTATCTTCTAATTCAGGCGGCCACCGTTCTTTTATTCATGGTATTCTTACTTCCTGAAACATCTCATCAAGCCTTGCTCATGCGCAAAGCGAGGCACCTCCGAAAGCTCACTGGAAATCAAAATATTGTGGCACCAGGAGAGATTCTACTTCGGGAACAAAAGTGGGGACAAATTCTCAAGGAAGCGACACTGCTGCCGTTGGAAATGGTTATACGAGAGCCCGTTTTGCTACTGATGAATCTGCATCTATCGCTTGTTTATGCGGTTTTCTACCTCTACTTTGAATCTTACCCAATTGTTTTTGCAGGTATATTCCGTTTCACTCTCGTTGAGCAAGGTGCAGGATATCTTGCCCTTTTGGTTGGGTGCCTCGTTTCTATTGCCCTTTATGTACCGTATATTTTGCGGTACCTTATCAGACCCAGTCAACGTGGAGAGACTCCCGAGCCTGAAACAACGCTTGTACCTGCTAGTATTTTCGGCTCCGTAGCCATTCCAGTTGGAATTCTAATATTTGGATGGGCATCAACGGCGTCCACTCATTGGATAGGACCCCTGATCGGGGCCGGAATGTTTGAGATGGGTACCTCTCTAATCTTTCAGACGTACGTGCCATACTTTGGGCAGCTGTTCCCTACTCGATTCGCCTCGGCTATGGCAAGTAACACGCTCATGAGGTGCCTGATCGGAGGAGCATTTCCTCTCTTTGGTGCAGCAATGTACAAGAACACTGGGAGTGAGAAGTTTCCCGTCGGTTGGGGCTGCACTATTCTGGCATTTATAGCCATTGCGTTGATAGCTCTTCCGGTGTACCTGCGCATTAAAGGTGCCGATCTCCGAGCATATACACTGAAAAAGTATGGTGCGAAGTATCGGGAGTAAGCTCCAGAGGATGCAGTAGTTAATGCAAGCTGTGCGGAACGCCCTTGCTCTTGACCACAGTCACATTTTGCCTGGCGTGCATCTTATAAATATTTAAAGTACAGAGAATCAGAGTTACCGATCAATAACATCACCTCGGCTTGTTTTAATCATGGCCGGTAATACCGCTACGCGGTGTCTGATTGGCGATGCATTTCTCCGTTTTGGTGGTTAAGAATACAAGTACTGCTGTCCTTCAAATCAAATGTGTTAGGCTCAGGATCCCTACTTTGAAAGATATGATGGAAAGTATCGAGAGTAGAGCGTTTGACGGATGCGTGCGAGATGCAGCATCTGCCTGACCTGCACATGAGAACCAGAACTTAGATCAAGCAAGAGGGAGGTCCTAAAGTAAATAAATGACTTTCGACTATATATACTGCAGAATCAACTACACTCGTGCCTCAAAAGTAGTGAAAAGTGTTGATGGTAACGGTATCCTATGTCTGGTAGAAACATCAGACCGGACTCTGTCATATTCATAAACACCGATCTCCAGCTAATTTCATCTGGGCAAAAGGTTAATCAGAAGAACGCCTCTAAAGGTGCACATCATGACCATCATAACGCCGCCAGTTGCCTTCCATATCAACGGCCTGCTATGCCGGATGCGACTGGAATGCCTATGCGTATAATAGAGGACGGAAGTAACTCTACTGTAATACCCAATATATGTCCTCCGCTAGGGGCATAAGGCTTTTGGGCTCTGAGAAGCAAGAATTTCCCATCGCCCGCGTGAACGCATAGCTTGAGTCCACCTTTTGCATCCATATCAAAGTGTATGATGCCCAATCCCTTGAACAATTTGTGCTGTTGCATCAAGGAGTCTCATACCAAGTTAGGTGACAACATGGCCGCGTTTTGGAATTAACTTGAGCATTCGTGGCAATACCTGCAAGTCTAAATATCATACTACCAAAAGATTACTATACCGATAATAAATACTAAGCCAACAAAACAGCATTGACAGTGCCATCGCGGTCGGGCTCGTTGGTGATCTGAGCATATTTACCCCAAACCACCTTGCCGCCCGAGGTGACGAGACCCAGCTCGCTAACGTTGACCTCGATAATGGTACCCTTTGTGAGCACACCGAGATTGGTGTACATGGGGCTCTGAGGGTTCTTCTTGACGGAAAGAATTGGCAAGGATACAGTGACGCCGAGCTCGGGATGAGTAACGTTGGCCTTCTTCTGTCGCAGAGCCGCAGGCCGAATGATCCGCTCCATCTTGACAGGCCGCCGAGTGAAGCCGTCGCCCACGAACGTGTGCTTTGTGATCATACGCTTCCAGCTCTTGTTCTGACGTTTACCGCTCTTAAGAGCCTTGAACATCTCGTCTTCGGAAATACCACGGACCTTGGGCAGAGGCACGGAGAATTTATCGGCCTTTTCGAGACGCTTCTGCTTAATTGACGTTGACAATGCCTTGGCAGAGTTGGGGGTCTGACGATCCAACAGATAGGCAGGCAGAGCCTCGCCGGTGTTGGCAGGTTCTCCATCGCCCTTGACCTTGGATTGCTCGTGCTGCTTGATCTTCTTCTTCATCTCGACCTTCTCGGAGTAGCGCTTCTTGGCGAACATCTTGGCCCGGAAACCTCTCAGGTTCTGGGCATCTTTGGCGATGCGGTGGCCCTCACGGGCTTCACGCTTGCGTTTACGTTCATCATGGTCCAAACGACGACCATACTTTTTGATGTGTTGCTCAATGTACTCGTTCTGAGGCATTGTGGTAAGAAAGAGAGAGCAGGACCCAAACCGTGAAGTAACGAGAAAAAAAAATTAGGTCAGGCTGAAAAATAGGTAAGGGTTAATATTTTTTCCTGTGGTTTTCTAAGCTCGCGACCAGCCAACTAAACCTAGACAAGACGGTTAAAATGCAAAATAAACTTGATCAAATCGCCCAGTTGGCAGCAGATTTGAGTGAGCGGTTCCAAGATGGCAATATCGTGGATACAAAGGCCATTGACGAGACGAAGGATGGCATTTCCCTGTTGACCCTCAAAAACCAGGCGCTGCTATCGTACATCAACAATCTCGTTCTAATTATTACTGGCCAGGTTGAGCGGGCTGCGGGTGATGAGAATGCGCAAGAGATTATCGATGACGCCACCAAGCGCACAATTGAGCAGAGGGTGACGATGGAAAAGGGCATCAAGGGTCTGGAGTCCAAGATCCAATACCAGGTTGATAAAGTGCTGCGAACCTACCGCAAGTCGCAGGATGCTATGGCTGCGCAAAACGATAAGTCTCAGCAGGCCAATGGTGATAACTCTGACAGCGATAGCGACGATGCGACCAGTTACCGGCCCAACGTTGGCCAGCTGCGGTCGGCCAACCAGGACGATGACTCCGAGGAGGAGACAGCCAAGCCGCGGAAATATACCGTGCCCAAGATTTCGGCCACTGCCCCAACTACCAAGGACCGCAGCAGCCGTCGTAGAGACTTTACCATGGAGGAGTATTTGCAGGACACTGCGGACGCTCCTGTGGCCGAGCCGTCAATTGGCACCACCATTATGGATCATGGCCGAGGCGGTATGAGCACCGATAAGGACCGTCGCAAGCAGAAAGAGGTGGACGACTACGAGGAGGAAAATCTCACACGTATCCAAACAGTGTCGTCGAAGCAGGCACGGCGGGATGCTCGACAGCGGCAGCGGGATGCTCACAGCAAGTCTTTTTTTGGCGAAGATTGGGGGTTCCTTGACTCGAACGATAAGGACCGCAAGACCAAGAAGCGGAGGAAGAATTAGTATTTATAGAGGTTTAGCTCGTAACTGACTTGTATTTGTGACATTAGCCGGTGACCGCTGATAGTAAAATGTAAATTGAACTTGTTTGTGCCACAGATGTCAATTCACACTTTGTTCGCAATAAAGGATGATATCTAGGGGCTCCATCAAGAGCACATATAAGCTGGAAAAGGTAGAGTCTTGAATATTGTACAGTCTAAAACACATAGGGGATGTAAATGTAAGGACAGCGGCGGCGGTACTCATCCCAGTCCTCACCGTATTTCAAGGCACACTTGTCCATGTCACGCTTGGTGCGGTGGAGAATCATGCAGAAGAAAAACAGCGGGTAAAAATAAGGCAGCGGCGAGTTGAAACCAGTGATTAGCGCCCAGCACAGGTTTTGCGTCAGATCCGCGACGTAGTGGACCTTGTGAGCGTAGACAAACCAGCCGTCAGTCAAGAGCCGCGAGCCGTTCTTGCACTGAATGAAGCTGGGGTTCTCAACAATAGTGTAGGGCCAGACTGGGAAAGCCTTGCGGCGGATCAGCTTACCCTGCATCATGAGACGGAACGAGTTCTTCTGGCCATTGGCGGTATCGAAGAAGTAGTGGGCCACAGTGATGAGTACCCACAAGAAGATCTGGTACGACTTTGAGATCTCGTACTCGCTCGGGTCGTGGGTGTAAAGGTACAGGGTGTTGTAGCAGTAGGTGAAGGGCACGCCGGAGATGTTCCAGAAGATCAGCATGAAGCCGAATTTCTCATAGAACATATCCCAGGACGGCACAATCAAATGCTCGCCCTTGGCGCAAGCATTGCCGTACAAGAATGTACCATAAAGAGCAAACCATGCCTGGCCAGTAACGTAGCCGTAAGTCTCAAACTGGAACAGGACGAGGGCAAGGGCTAGGAAAATGAGCGTGAACCAAGGCAAGCGCACCTCGAAAAACAGCTTGAGATCAATCTTGCCAAAGCGGGGGTAAAGAGGGCCGCCCATAAAGAAATCATGGATAGTGTTACCCGACATACGCACGGCCTTGCCCTCAACAAGCGACTGCACGTAGATGAACACAGAGAACGCGTATCCAATGATGATCGATACGGTCATGATCTCACCGAAGCGATCGAGAATGGTCGGCAGCCTGAAGAGACCAGAAAAGTGCAGAGCCAGAGCAGTGGCCAGGGAAACGTAGAGAGCCTGATACGCGTTGCAGTAGTAAGGCAGGTGCTTCTTTAAATGAGGCACGTACACGCCTTCGGTCCACAGTCCGCCAGGCAGCCAAGCAGCCAGAATCAACTGGAACACAAAGTAACCGCCCTCAATGGCCCAGGCTTCCTTGGTGGGATAAGCAGACTCGTAGGCGAGATGAGCGACCCGCCGCACAAATGCGGGGATGGACTCGCCGACAGCAGGACCCATAAGTTGCGAGTTGTTGTAGCGGCAGCACACCCACATGTACCACATGAGAAGCGGAAAGCCGATCATCATGGCGAGGTTGCCCGGCCAGTATCCAAACTCGGTCTCTCCGGTATACTTTGTCTCATCGTAGTTGAATTTCTCGGCCGGGGACTCAGGAGTGGCCTTAGAAGCAGCTTTAGAGGTAGCGGACTTGGCGGCACGGGTCGAGCCAGCTGAGCTCGCGGTGGTGGAGCCCTCACTGGTCGATCCGGCAGAACCCGTCGAAACCGACGCGGTAGAGCCGGAACTGCCGGACTGCTCGGCAGCGAGCTGCGCACGGTACTGACTCCGAGTGGTAGGCATCTGGCGGAGGTTACGTGAGGGTAAATATTTATGCTGCAGGGAGACCGGGCAGCGCTGCCAGGGCAGGGGTTCTACGCGACGGCAGCGAGCACCGGTCTGGTCTCTGCATCTGCCCGACACTAAAAGTGCTGCAGTTGGAGAGTTCTCCCTTTACATACGTTTGGCAGAGAAATAGCATGGGACTTTTATCGGAATCCTCACGACCATTTCTAGAACTGGGCTACTTTGTATCTTTCGGATGTTGAAGCTGAGGACGATCTACATCCACGTGCAGCAGATGTAATCACGCCAGGCATGTAGCGGTAGTCCGTAGATCCCGACCAACGTCCAACAGACAAAGTCAAGTCAAATTCCAACAGACGAGCTCCCGTTCAGGCTGCAACCCTTGAGAGGGCATTTACCAGTAGAGGGTAAGCACACTGCCCAAGACAGCAGAAGTCAGCAGAAGTTAACCTATTTTATCTATGAGTTAGAGCCCCGAAATGGCCCCCTCCTTCGCGGCAGCCTCAACGTAGCTGTAGATGGTGGTCACCGCCAGTAGAATGCCGGTGCCGGCGCCCAAAGTGCCCAGCAGGTCGCTGGTCACGGACAGCAGGCCAATAGCCGCGCCGCCCAGAGCAGCAGCAGTGGGAATGATGCGCTTGAGCTCCTTGTAAACGGAGGTCTCCTTGGCCGAGACAATGGTCAGGCCCTGGTCCTTGAACTGACGGGCCACGTCGCGGGCCGACGTGCCGCTGATCTCGACCCAGGTTTTGGAAAACAGAGCGCAGGCAGACAGCACAAACGCCACGTAAAGAACCAGCTTAATGGGATCATGCACGACCTCGGCCCAATCCTGCGGCGGCTGCATGTAATAGGCAAGACCGCCAGTGGCATACAGTTGACCGGTCACGGGCTTGGTGTCCCAAGTACCAATAAGCTTGGTGACCAGCAGCTGGGGCCAGCGAGTGAAGAGGGCCTGCGAAATCAAAAAGATGTTGGAAGTCAGCGCGCCCTGCAGCATGATGGGGGTATTGGACGTGTAAAACAACCGGATCGGATAGGTACCCATAGCACCACCCTTAGTTTTGTTGGAGCGGATAGGCAGATCCAGCTTGAGAGTCTGCAAGTACACAACCAAAAAGAAGATAAACACAGTGACCACAACCTGCGACATATTGGGCAGGTTGCTGCGAGTAAAAGCCTCAATCAGGGCGCGCTTCTTGTCCTTGCGCGTGGCCACCAAGTGAACCAGGCTGACAACCGCACCCTCAAACTCGTAACCACGGCCAGAGTTGATAGTGTTGGGCGAAAATGCCTTCCACAGCACCTGCTCGGAGATATTGGTAGCCACAAACAAGGAGATACCCGAGCCCAGGCCGTAACCCTTTTGCAACAGCTCGTCCAGCAAAATAACAATCACGCCTGCGAAAACAAGTTGCAGAATCAGCAACAGGCAAACACCGAGACCCAAGCTCGAGGGCGGGCCGTACATTCCGGTGGTAACATAAACAGTTGCTTGGCCCACCGACAGAATGATGGCCAGCAGCTTTTGTGCGGCCTGGGCCAGCTCACGGTCACTCTTGTCGTCAGAGTTGATTTCCACGAGCCCAGTGCCGGTCAACAGCTGGAAAACCATAGAAGAAGTCATAATAGGGGTGATACCGAGCTCCATGAGAGTACCACGGTTCGATGCAAGCATCATCCGCAGCCACATGAGCGGGTCACTGCTGTCGGCGGAAACAATGCCGTACAGTGGCACTTCACTCATCACCAGGAAAATCAGCAGCACAACGACGGTCCACATCAGTTTTTGTCCGAATGGGATCTTGCGCTGTGGGCCCGTCACCTCGGGGAGGTACGGCGCGAACGGCTTCACCACGTCCAAGAAGCGAACACCGGCCATGGGAGAATGCTAAGTAATGACACGTAAGGGAACGTTGTTGTCGGCGCGCGCGAGAAAATATACCAGCTTTTTAGACGCCTACTTTATAAATCTTAAAATATAGGCGACTTCGCTTTCAGCTGTTAGAATGTAACCTTCTCAGGTATAGTTGATTTAGTGAGGAGTCTAGTGGGGTCTAAGTGGGGCCGAGGGCTAGAGTCGAGTTAGAAGGATTAGGGTATGCACCATATTATACATACATCTGCAGTCCTATAGCTCAAGGTTTAGATTGAGTAGGGAATGTGGGTTGTAAGAGTTCTATTGTGGGCGTACTTGTTTACCGGGTCTCCTTGGATATACTTGAAGCGTGACCCAATGGTTATGAAGGAACCCTAGAAAGATTTGATGATAAAAAGATGGTGTGGATTAGAGGTGAACAATCCTGTTAGCTGGAGCGAATAATGCTACATAGTTCAAGAGACAAGTCAATTGGTATATATGACCCCCTATCTGGTAAATGCTGGGCTGTCCAAATGACCGACCACAGCTTGGTCTTTTGGACATTTGATTTCCCCGAAAATCAAATAAAGTTGGCTTAGCTCAGTGGTAGAGCGTGAGATTGCAAATCTCAAGGTCTCGAGTTCGATCCTCGAAGTCAACTTTAATTTCCTTTTGCCCATGTTGGCTTAGCTCAGTGGTAGAGCGTGAGATTGCAAATCTCAAGGTCTCGAGTTCGATCCTCGAAGTCAACTTTTTTTTTTAGCTTCGCTAACCTATTTCTACTGTTAGTTCCCTGAACTCTACTGTTTTACCCGCTCCTTGACCTCAGTTTGAACAATTCGTAATTTTTTAATGTAGCCAAGAAAATAGCCACATTTCAAGACCGCATCTGAAATTTGAAACATGGTTGCAGCCGCATCGCCCCACCGCATCCCTCACTGCATCACCCACCCAGCCGTCGCAGTTTACTAACAAAGCTACTAACATGTCGTGGCAAGCGTACGTGGACAACCTGCTGGCCTCCACCAAGGTGGATCAGGCCGCCCTGTATTCCAAGGCCGGCGACTCGTGCTGGGCCACTAGCGCCAATTTCAATGTGGGCGCCAACGAGATCCTGGAGATCGCAAAGGGCTTTGATAACCCCGACAGCCTGCAAAGCAATGGCATCCACGTGCAGGGCGAAAAGTACTTTTATTTGCGCAGTGACGACCGTAGCATCTACGGCAAACTGGGTGACAACGGCATTGTGGCTGTGCGCACCAAGCAGGCCATTCTATTGGCCCACTACTCTGCTCCGGTGGCTCCTTCCGAGGCCGTCAAGGTCGTTGAGGCCATGGGCGACTATTTGATTAGTGTCAACTATTAATTAGTTATTTGTTGTTCAAAATTTAGTATGATGGTGGCCGCTTTTAAACGGGAAGCACTCGCGAGTTGGCGGCCCGATCAACATAGGGAGCAACGTAAGGATGGGAGAGAATGTCACCGATAATAGGCAGCTGGCGAAGGAAGCCAATAATCACCCCAAAAAAGTCGCCAAATAGATTGAGGATACCAAGCAGCTCGAATGCAAAGCCAATAAATGACCGCTTCATAAGGATCAATAGAATGCCCACGGCGAAGCAGATCGAGCCCTTCCGTTTGGCCGGACGGCTGAAAAACACGATCGTCTTCTGGGTGCCGATCAACAACACGATACCGCTCACAAAAAGGATGTTTCCTACAGCGAGCAAGCGCGAATTAAAAAAGCTTACGACGCCCAAAAGGAGCAGCGTCACACCAAACGCGGTTAATCCGGCTCCAAGTTCTTGTTAGTACGATTGATACTGGTTTTGTTATGTACTTACTCTGAAGATCAGTGAGCCACATACGCGTCAGTTACTAAGACCTTGAAGTCGTTCATCTGCTCTGTAAGTCTACGAACGAGCTTAATGTGTCAGTTCTAGAGCTTCGCTTAGTAGTTCCCTAGATTCAAAGTTAGAAGGAGCGCTTAGTCTGATTTCCTAACATGGCCCTTGTATTCGACCAAATTGTGTTGTTTGGAGACTCCATTTTCCAATTGGCAGCTGGCGCACCCAATGGCGGCTTGCCAGCGAAGCTCATGGATAATTACCAACGTAGAGTCGATGTAGTGGTTCGGGGCTTCTCGGGCTACAACACTGACTGGGCGCTGCCCTTAGCAGAGCCTGTTTTTAAGGGCTTAAATACCAATTCAAAAGTTAAGGCGGCCGTGATCTTTTTTGGAAGCAACGATGCTGATGGGGAGGGCACTGTGCAGCATGTTCCTTTGGACCGCTACAAAGAAAACCTCCGTAAAATTGCCCGGGAAGCCTCGAAATATACGGATGCTCTCATCATCGTCGGGAATGGCATCATCGATGAGAATTGTCGAGGAAACGACGATGTCGATAAACGCTCAAATAAGTCCGCAAAGAAGTACAATCAGGTCGCCAAGGAGGTTGCCGACGAGTTTGGAGCCCGTTTCGTGGATCTGTTCACCGTTTTCTATCGCAGCGTCGGCGTCACCGACTTTTCCAAAACTTTGCCAGGAGAAGTTGGATATGGTGGGGATATTAAGCTCAATGGACTGTTGACCGATGGACTTCACTTTACTGCGAAGGCCTATGATCTATTTTATGAGACATTGCTACCGCTTCTACCCCCTACAGACTCCCTGCCGTTCATCCTTCCTTACTGGCGAGACATCACCACTACTGCTGATGTAGAAAAGGACCTCAACACCATGATTTAAAGCCTCTTACAGTGACTTAATGAATTCACGATAGATGTTATATCCAAGACTGTCCCCACTTCCATTGCTATGGCAATTTCCAGGACCGAGTCATGCCGCCTTGCAGGTGACCGAGCACGAGCTGCATGCCAGCTGCAGGCGGAACCCTCCAAGAATAATCTTTTCATCGATGCCATCTACCAATTGGTGAACACAAAGGTACAGAAGTCCTCTTCAAAGCCTTGAAGCCGTTGCTTCCTTAATGCTGAGATTGACAGCGTTTAGCAGATATCTTCAAGGTATATCAGCAATGCTAGATTGCATCTTCACTCATTTATAAATACAACTTCTTCTTGCCTCGCAACGACCTTGGGCTAATCGCACCGTTCCGTAGCTTGATGGCTGCAAAAAAGGGTGCTAGTGTGGTTAAGCACAGGTCAGAGTACCTCGTGGTTCGAACTGGCTTCAAAGGTGCGGGCCATTCGTAAAACTAAGTCTGCGCGCAAATCTGTACACCATCGGGCATTCCCGTCTCAGCATTCCCGTCTCAGCATAGCTGTCTCAACAGGCCCCAAGCCCCAAATAATCCTATTTTACAGGTATCCCCGAGTTTCAGCCAGACCAACATGGTGCAGAGATTGAAGCTGAGCGTTGAGCAGATGCTCAACGCTGTCTGTTTGCCCTATGTGAGGATGTAGCTGTACATCCCAAAATTGGAACAAGCCCACTTGATGCATGCTCATAAATCTCCTCCTCTGAGGGGTCTCGCTACAAAACCCTAGCTAGCCACAGCTATAGTTGGCACTCCTTCCAATCGGGTGTCCGAATTGTAAGCTTCAGCTACAAAAATAAAGTATAAGAGCCCTGCTGTACACCTCTGGCAACGGTTCCGCTAAATATATCCGGTAGAGATGTACATTTCATTTCCGAGGCGCCGAATCTCTCGCCAGCAGTAGAGCCATTTGCTCCTTCTCGCTGTGCAATTAGGCACCATTCATACCTGCAAGGGTATGATGGTGGGATATCAATTCAAGTAAAAACCATAGTAGGATCTACGACGTTTCCATGCCTTTTTGAATCAGATGAATCGGCCTGATTCCATAGCTTCTGTAGGCGGCGCAGCATCTGCACGCCCTGCAGGTTGTGCGCGGCCCAGTCACCGGCGTTCTGATCTAAGCAGCACCCCCGCATAGTTTCCCAAATGGCACTGCACTTGCACAACGGCGAGTTTTTAGACTCCGAGGGCCGCCAGGTCCTTTTAAGGGGCATCAATTTCGCGGCAGATGCAAAATTCCCCTACCATGCAAACACCGATAGCTTTGTGGATTCCCCGGTACCCCTAGCCGATGCCGATGGCCATTACCGGCGGCTCCGAGACCTTGGCTTCAATTGCATCCGGTATATTTATACGTGGGACGCGTTGGAGCATGATGGTCCCGAAAAATATGATGAAGAGTATATCGACTATACTATTGCGATGATCAGAAAAGCAATTGAGCACGGATTTTATGTATTTATGGACCCCCATCAGGACGTATGGTCGCGCTTCACCGGCGGTAGTGGTGCCCCATTATGGACGCTGCATGCGGCGGGGTTCCACGAGAATGAGCTTGAAAACACTCATGCTTCGATGCTGTATCATAAGGACGACACGAATGCCACGAAAATGCTGTGGTCTTCAAACTACGGCCGGCTGCTCAACCAAACCATGTGGACGCTGTTCTTTGCCGGCGAGGACTTTGCACCCAACAGCAACATCAATGGCGTCAATCTGGGAGTGTACTTGCAACAGCACTTTTTGGACGCAGTGGCCCATTTCGCGGACCGCGTCCAAAAGGCTGACCTCGGCCCGCAGCTGCTGGGCTGGGAAAGCATCAACGAGCCGTCCGAGGGACTGATTGGCATGGCCTGTTTAGACAAGCTTCCCGCTGCGCTGAACTTTGTCAAACTCGAGACGGCCCCGACACCGTTGCAGGCAATGCTGTTGGGATCCGGTGTGGAGCAGACTTGCGAGCGCTACCGCTTCACCGGCTTTGGAGTCCGCAAAGACGACCCGCTGGTTATTTCGCCGAAGCGGCCCGTGTGGCTAAATAAGGAGGAGCTTGCAGCTGTGGACGCAAAGTATGGATGGACGCGCGACTGGTCGGGCTGCGTGTGGGCCCACCACGGCGTCTACGACCCGCAGACCGGCAAGCTATTGAAGCCCGATTACTTTGTCAATGCTAGTGGCCGCGCCCTGGATGAGCGGTCATTCGTCGACGACTACTTTGTGCGGCATTGGGATCTGTTCACAAAAATCATCAGGACTACAGACGAGTGGTTGGTATTTATGCAGGCGCCCGTAAATGTGGCTCCGCCGGATCTGCGGCATCGGCTCCCTGATCCCAAATTCACGGTGTACTCGCCGCATTATTACGACGGACTGACGCTGATGCTCAAGAAATGGCGGTCACTGAACGTTGACGCGGTGGGGGTGCTCCGCAAAAAGTACTCGAGCCCCGTCGCCGCGGTGAGGTTTGGCTCGCGGGCTATCCGCAGCTGCTTTGTGTCGCAGCTGTCGTTTGTCAAACAAGAGGGCCGCCAGCGCCTAGGAATGATCCCCACTGTTATGTCGGAGATTGGCATTCCTTATGACATGGACGACAAGCGATCGTTTACATCCGGCAACTACGAGAACCAGGTACGTGCCATGGATGCCAACCATCATGGGCTCGAAGCAGCGCAGATGAGCCACGCTCTGTGGACATACACGGCCTGCAATACGCACCAGTATGGAGATCTCTGGAACGGCGAGGACCTATCAATCTGGTCTGGGGACGATGCCAAGCGTGACGCCGGGATGTTGAATACCGCTAACAAAGACCCCGGTCTGATCGAGGCGCTGGGCGTGCGTGCTGCGCCGGCCGTTATTCGACCCGTACCCATGGCGGTCTCGGGACTGATAGCCAGCTACAGCTTTGATATCTACAAGGCGGTGTTTACACTACAGGTGGACGGACGAGCCGGTACCACGCTGGTGTATCTACCCAATTATTATTATGGCGAGCAGGCGCAGGTGTCCGTGAGTTCGGGCGACGTGCACCAGCAGGGCCAGGTGCTGCAATGGCAGCATGGCGATGGCCGGCATCGCCTCGTTGCGAAGAGCGGGACGCCTCGCTTTGCAGATTCGGTTTATAGTTACTTTGAACCGGTGGTACGGGTGTTTCAGGAGGGAAGGTTTGAGCTGGGCAAGGCTTTCCGCAGATAGCGGCTTCACGGCACAATGTGACCAGTCACATCTCTATGCATTGCCGTGTCCGCCATGGATCATGCCTTGGCATTGGTGGTGTCTATTGCATGTGCTTTGCATCATCACATTTGCAAAACGACTGCCACCTGCTTGTCGTGCATCCCATTAACCTCTCTTTCACCCACCGCCGTTCGGGTTTTGGCAATAATGTGCATTCACAATATACTAGCACTTGTTGTAAGTGCCTTCTGGCTGTAGGGCCACTACTAATCTGGCAGGGACATGCCGAGGACAGCTAGGACATTTAGATGGTGATCTCGTCCTTGTAATAGTCCTCCATCTCGGCATCAAGCTCGGCCTCGCTCTTGGGGGCCTTGGACTTGGTCTTGCGACGGGGCTTGGACTTGCCGGCCGCCGCCTTGGTGGGGGCAGGCGCGGGAGTCTCAGCCGCGGCAGACTTAGCCTTGGCCTTGCGGTTGCGCGACCGTTTGCTGGCAGAGGTTCCAGCGGGTGTGGCAGTGGCAGCAGGCTTGGGCTTCAAACGGTCGCCAAGCGACACGGGCACCTGGGCGGGCACCACGAGCTCGACGCGGATAATGCGCTTACCACCATCGACAGGGGTATTGTTGAAACGCTTCTGAGCCGCAGCAGCATGACCATCCTTACGAAAGGTGATGGCAAACTCACCCTTGGACTGGCCACGCGAGTTGAAGCTGCCCGAGCATTTCGCGACAGGGCCGACCTCCGTTTCAAAGTAGGTCTTGACCTGGTTCTCGGTGACATCAAAGGGCATGCCCGAAACAAGCACGCGAGTGGCATACTTGGAGGCATCGAATGCCGATGCTTCCTTGATGGCAGCTGCCGTGGCTTTGGCAATATTGGATTTGGCGGGTTTAGTGGCCCCAGACCCCTTCTTGCCGAGCTTGCTCGAGGAGAGCGCACCGGTCTTGCCGCCCGATCTGCGCCGACGACCGGAATTTCCGGTCTTGGTCGAGTTCGACTTGATAATGGCGTCCAAAGATTGGTTGAGGTTGGCGGTACTCATAGGTCAAGTAGCTTGGTTGTAAGAGAGTGTCCCATCTCCTAAAAGCCAGGATGGCTGGCTGCTGACTAAGATCATCTTTGCCTAGGGAGGCTGGCCCGTTTGAGGAGACAGCCGTGCTGACAGATTTGGAACGGACTGGTTTTCATAGACTAGTCTAGTGGGAGACATGGACCTTGCTGACCGACTTTGAAACTCAGATTGTCCGTGCACGTACATAATCGCACCTGCCACATATAATCACCCTACCACTTACCCAGACTGAGTCAAAAATTGACCCACAATAAAGTTATCAGATTCGGTAGCGTGGTCCTAAGAACAATTGGAAAAAAGACGGCACGAATGGCAAATGACTAGATAATAGATAAAGAAACTCAACGCACGTCAAGCGATCGAGATTAGGCTTGAACTACATCGGCAGACCTCGGCGCGACCTGACCCTTACCCGGGCCGTGCAGACGCGAGGTAACTCTGATGAAAAAAAACTCTAGAGATCGAAAACAGATGTAGATTGAGTTTAGACTATAAACCCCGGCTTTTTCCAATATATAACGCAGGTTCAACATTTGTGTAAAGATTTCGAGCTCGCGTGACTGCTGCCCCACCCCACCCCGCCGATTCATATGAAACCCAGGTGCACGGACCCACAGCTCGCTTACTACCGACATGAACATGAAGTTCGTAGTGGCCGGAGAGTTCGACCTCGACAAGGGCGCTGCTGTGCGCGAGTACTATCCTGCCGTACCCGAGCCGCTTTTCAAGCATGAGAACGGTTTTGGAGAGCTGCTCATCCCCGATAGAGCCCACCTGCGGGACGAGGACCGCACCTGTTTTCCTCTCTATCACAGCTCCAAGCGGGGCTTCACTTATACCCCGCACGACAGCGACGCTGTCAAATACTATGTGCTGAACATTATTCGGTCGCAGATCGACTCGGAGCTCAAGCGCGGTGCTCGCATCTTCTCCATTGCCGTCATTACGCCTGAGCCTTGGTATGCGGTGCTGCGGCCCGTTGTGGTGGCTGCGTTGGACGCCTATATGCGGTCGCCGCATCTGGATGTCCTTAAGGACTTGTATGAGTGTTTTGAGAACATCGACATGGGGGGACTGCCCCAGTTCTCGCACCCAGAAAAGCGCCTGTTGCAGATGAACCAGCAGCAGAGCCTGTTTCGAGATTTTTACATGACGAAGTACAATGGCGTTTATGGGCAAAATACCAGCACCAAGGCATTGAGCGACACCCACTTTTATGATGTTGTGGCTAAATTCCGGTCGCTGGATATCCCAATAAAGGTTCCCACAGATGTTGCCGACTTCAACGCCGGCGATTTTTCGGTTTCCGAATTTGTTCGGTTTGTTGCTTCCCTGGGGGCGCCGCAAGGCTACCACAAGGAAATTAACGTTTATGGCCCCAATACCCCGGCGTTGGTTGCTCTATGGTGCTCGATGTTGACGGGTAAGCGAGTGCTAATTGTCGGCACTCGCAAGACGCCGGCCTACGAACTGTGCTCTTTGGTACTTGCTTGCGGATTTTTGGGCGCAGCTGGTGGTACTGTCGACACGTCGAATGTAGTTTATCCTTATTTGGAGCTGGGACGTATGGAGGAGGTTGCGGCCCACGAGCGTGGCTACGTCGGCGGCACCACCAACCCTGCCATTCTGCTGCATCCCGAATGGTGGGATGTGGCTATTCACATTGAGACGCGCCACTTTGAAATCAGCTCTAAGCGCCGGCGCCCTCCGCCCTCGCGCTTTCCCGAGCTCGTGACCCGTGACAAGGAAGTACAGGTAGATTTGCGGGACATGCTGCTAGCTAATGCCACTGAGCGAGCTATCCGGGAGCGTATTATTTTTTATGGTACGAAATTTAGCCGCTCCGTGGCTGCGGACGACCTGGCCAAGGTTGCGGCCGGAATTGCCGAGTCTCCCAGTATGTTTGTGCCTGGCGTGGGTCCGTTCTGGGCGGTGCCTGGTGAACAGGCGCAGTTCGAGTCGACCTTCCTCAGCATCGCCCGCAAGTGGCATGGAATGCCCAGCTACAAGCACTTTTTGGACATGAACCGGCAATTCTCGTGGCCCAACACCCACAAGGTTATCATCGACCTGCGGCATCATTATGACCGGCTGCGTCTAGGCCAGCTGTCGGTGCGCGGAGCGGCCGAAACCTACAAGTTGCTGACGTCGACCATCAAGGATTCCAGTGATGTGACTCAATTTTTGGCGGCAAACAACTCCATTTACTACCTGATGCATGGATTGTATCATCCCGACAAGGAGATCCGCGAGCAGGTCGCTCAGCTTGTGTTACGGATCAAGCGGCATACCGCCGGTAAATTTTACTTTCTGGCGTTGTCGCCTTTCCACAGCATCGGCCTGGAGTCTGCGCTGGCCGAGAGCGAGCAAGTCTAATCAGCTGCCCTGGTCAACGCTGCCTACTGTCTAAACTGCGGCTTGCTTGTTCCACCAGCCGTCAGCCTCTTCTTCCAAGCCACCCTCAAACTCGAAAGGGTGTGCTACAAACAAATAATCCCTAGTTAAACGAGTCTTAAAGTTAAATGACACCTTCAAGTGCCTACCTTCGAGGCCCATTTTCAAGCGTAGGTCAAGAGCAGGTCAAGAGCATTTCGAAACCAACAGTTCGAAACCAGCAAAGAGTAAGTGGAAAGCCTAATTTCTAGAGCCCACAAAATAGATAGTTCAAAACAGCTTGCACCGGAAAACAGCGATGAGTAGTTGAGATAATGTGGACTGGTCCAACCTGTGGACTGGTCAGCATGTGGACTCCCGGGACCGTCCTGGCCCTGGCGGTGGTGCAGCGGGCCGTGATCTTTGCGTGGGGCCTGTACCAAGACGCACATATGGTCCCCAAGTTTACGGACGTCGACTATCTTGTGTTCACGGACGCCAGCCGCTTTGTTGCTGAAGGCGCCAGCCCCTATTTGCGCGACACCTACAGATACACGCCGTTGCTTTCATGGATGCTTGTACCGACGGTTTGGTGGTTCAACTTCGGTAAAGTGCTGTTTGTGGTGGGTGATCTGGTGGCGGGCTATCTGATGCTGCAGATTTTCAAGCGCCAGAACATGCCCACGCGTACCGCTTGTATATACTCGTCGCTGTGGCTGCTGAACCCGATGGTTTCGGTGATCAGCACGCGCGGCTCCAGCGAAGGCTTGCTCGGCGCCATGGTGATCTCTATGCTGTGGGCCGTATCCGAGCATCGCTACTGGCTGTCCGGGCTGCTGGCCGGCTTGACGGTTCACTTCAAAATCTACCCCATCATTTATATCCCCACCATTGTGTGGGCTTTAGGACCGCTAGCCCCTGCCAAGTTTTTTACACGGCAGAGGCTGTTATTCGGCAGTGGAGCTGTGGTCAGTTTTGCGGCATGGACCGGCCTCATGTATGCCATATATGGTCGCGAGTACGTGGACGATTCGTGGCTACACCATCTTACGCGGCTGGACCACCGCCATAACTTCAGTGTCTACAGCACCGTGCTGTATTATACATCGGCACAGCCTCAGGCTGCGCGCTTCGAGCAGTGGGCCTTTGTGCCGCAACTGCTTTTGTCGGGCGTGGTGCTTCCGCTGGCATTTGCCCGCCGCGACATTGCAAAGACCATGTTTGTGCAGACATTCACGTTTGTGACATTTAACAAGGTCTGCACATCTCAATACTTTCTGTGGTATCTTGTGCTGCTGCCATTTTATGTGCCGTCGCTGCAGCGGGCCGGTCCCATCAAGTATGTGTTTGGCCTGCTGTGGGTGGCGTCACAGGGCGCGTGGCTGCACTATGCATACCAGCTCGAGTTTCTGGGCGTATCTACGTTCTTCCCGCAATTGTTCTGGGCCACCATCGGCTTCTTTGCAGTCAATGTATGGGGGATCTGTCTTCTAGTAGACTGGTTTTAAATAGCCCTTCCGGTGGAGGCCCGTGTTGGGATCTATGCATTCGGTAGACGGCCAGTGGCAGCGAGACTGCAAAAAACAGCCAGTAGAGGGCGGACGTTTGCTAGTAGACGTTCGCTAGTGTATCTATATCTATCATGTGCATCACCTGCCTAGAGCCTATCAGTCTAAAGTGGTATAGAGAGCTACTTGCGACGCAGGATAGCCAGAAGGGCGAGAGCCAGCGTGAAGAGCTGTTCCTTGAAGAAGAACAGGAAAGCAGACGTCAAAGCCGACTGCAGCACCTTGGTGTTAAGGCCCTTGTAAAGACCGGCAACGCCGTCGGCAGCCACAATATCCTTGAGGCCCTGGATCAGGCTCGAAGAGCCCTTGCCATTCTTGTTGCGCACCTGCAGACGGGACTTGAGCGTGATGTACGGGTACGTGACGGAGGTAGCAATAATCTTGCCCAGCGCACCAATAAAGAACGCATCCAGCGGTGTTAGCTTGCGGCGTTTCTCAACCGCGTTGCGCAGCTGCTCGAAGATCGTGTACTGTAGGACAGGGTTAACTACCAGGACAAGGGCAGCACCGACACCAGAGAAGAACGCGGAAATGCCGTCCTTGGCATAGATATCCTTGATGGTCTGCAGCGTCGAACGCTTGTCGCTGGCGTCGCGCACCGTCATGCGGGTATTCACCACCCAGATCGGGTTGGTCAACACCGACGTGGCAGAGCCAGCAATTGCACCAGCAGCCATGCTCTGCGCGGTCGACAATCGCGGCGAGGACTTTTGGTAGATGGCTTTGGTGCCCTCATAAAAGTAGTAGTAGACAAAGTTCGTCAAAGTGATGCCAAACATGGCCGACTCTAGGCCAGAGTATAGGCCCGAGACGCCTTCGCGCTTGATAATTGCCTTGGCAGCCTCAATGGGCGTGACACTCTTCTTATCGCTAGCAGCGCTGGCGCGCAGCGACTCTGTCTGGGCCCGCGTGCTCAGAGTCAAGAGCGGGTACGTGACAATGGTCGCGAGAGCACCACCGCCGGCTCCGGCAAGAGCATGAGCAACGTTATCATTTTGAGACATTTTGAGTTTTAGAAGAGATTTCTTTAACAAATTCTTTCAAACACGTCGCGGTACCTCAAATGGGAAAGTGGGGTATTTATATGCGCGCGATAGACATATTCGCCCCCACATGTCAGCAGCCTTTTGCGGGGTAGGGGTCGCGGCCATGGCCAGCCAGTACCGTGGCCGAGGCTACCCCAGATTTCCGAAAAAGAACCGGCATCACATGTCAGCGCATACTCAGCCGGAAAAAGAGTCTATTCCGGGCGATATGCAGGCTGGCTCTCCCTTGATGCAATCTAATTCCTCATCTTTGACAGAACAGGCTACCAAACAGGCAAACCAGCAGGAAACCAGGCAGGGGACCGAGCAGGCAAACGATGTCGCTTCGGGCCTGATTCAATTGGAGGAGCGTGCAGCTACGCCGACTTATGAAGAGATTGTGGATATGATTCTCAACAACAAAACGCCAGCAGGTATTAAGGATATCCCTGATAAAGTACTTGGTGCCGATAGTGCTTCCGAATCACGGGCTTCGCCCCGTCCCAAACCATGGGAATCCCAACCAGGTACTCCAAGCAGGCAAGCGACGCCTTTATAGGTTGCCTTGATCCCATCTCATTCTTAACGTTCATGAAGTCTCAGCTAGCGCCCTTCTAGCAGCTACGCCATCTATAGTCTCAATTGCATTCTCTAACAATATCTGGAGTTCCTCCTCGAATCACGAATGCCTGCCTGCGGTATCATGCATATTAATTAAGTCACCGGGTCCGTCCTTTCTATCAGCCCAACGCTAGCTCAAGGTTTGCCCAAGTTATGTACTTTTCATGCGCTGTGCATCTCTATTGTCGCGAGGTTTCAACACCTTCATGGTGAGTTCAAACACCGCCAATGCACTGCCGTTCACGGGAAACGAGCGAATGATCGACGGCACAAAGCCCCGGAAAAACGCCTTGTAGCCGCCCCGCGCATACACGCCGCGGGCAGCTTGCATCCACGTTTTATATTTGGGGTGCTTCAAGTCGTCGGTCATAATCGCTTGTTTCACCACATCCGCAGGGTACGCGGTTGCCCAAAACACGGTGCCCGAGAGGCCACCGGCCCAGAAATTGATCACCGGAGTAGTCCATTTCGTGTGAGCTTCCATCCACTTTGTGAAAATATCGTAAGAGCCCCACCAAAACGCAAAGTTCGTTCGGAATAGCATGGTCGCAAACAGACCATGATACAGCCCGTGGAAGATGCCTCGCTGCCGGACTAGCTGCTCCACACAATTGATCGGCCCCGTGTATAACTGGGTGCTTTTGCCGTATTGGATCTGAAGTCGACATTTTACTTGTTCGATGGGTGCAGCGACAAAACTGACGGTCCAACCGGCGAAAACTCCTGCAAGAACTTTGCCCATAAATGGCAGTTCCTTGCAGTCGGGCCACACATAGTCTTTCAGGCATCGTCGATAGTTATGAAGCGAGCCCAGCATCACTGCATCCATGGCTGTCCAGCCCACCAGTGGGGGTGTGGCGCCTTTATAAAAGCCTCGCACGCCTTCCTTCTTTAATGTTTCCTTGAAACATTGCCATGGCCCGGTGAAGTGAGGGTTCGTTTGCATCCGCACCTTGATAGTATCCAGCGGGTGACCCACAACCAACTTGGTCACTCCTGAGAATACGCCGGCCACAAAGCCAGTATACCCGCTTGCATCAGAGGACATTTTTCTATACTTTCTCCGATGATTCGCCGGAGCTTTAGTTTCAGGGTCGGGGGATTGACTGACTGACCACTGCCCAGATTGTTTGGAAAGTTTAGCTTAGGAATAAGCCTACGAAGAAGACCCATCTTGACGGTCACAGGATGCTAGAGTTCCCAAGACCGCAATTAATAGCGCAGCTTGACGACAATAACAAGCTGCAACTGGTTCTTGATAGCTTTGCAGATATTCTTACCGCCCGCATCTATGAGAATAATCTTGATGGATTGGATAAAGTGTGTGAATCGTATCTGAGTGCCGCAGACTCTTTTACTCAAGTGGCTGCCAGCACGGAGCTTCGCAAGGTGGTCAGTGCACTCGTGTTCCAATACAATGTTATCTTGGGACCTCGAGTAGACACTGTATGGAACATTATAAGTGTTTATGGCCCCTCGAATGTTGGCTTGGTCAAGACATACCTAAATGGGCTTGCCGAACATTATCATAAGAAGATGTCTCGGCTGGTAAAGGCCCTTGCTGAACACGAGCAAGTGGAAAACTACAAGCAGAAGCTCGAGGTACTTTATTTATCCTCCTTCGTGGATATCGTCACACCCGATTTCTTGATGGAGTTGCAGGACATGAAGACGCAGATGGCTTCCATCGCTCGCAAGCTCTCACTGGAGTACGCAGAGTCAGAGGATGTTCGCAATCTCAAGCAAATGTTCCCCCAATTGACAACAAAGCATGCCAATGAGTTGCTTCAAACGTCCACCGTGGAACAAGTTACTATGAAGCTTCTTGACGATCCGTCGGCTCTTAACACCGAGGAGCCTGCTAGTACCCTTAAATCTTCCCAGAAGCCAGCAAAACCAAAACAAAAGAAGCAGTTTGTTCAGCTGAGCGCCAAGGAAAACAAGCAAGTCAGTTCTCAGCAGAGAGATGACCGGTTTATTGAGAAGACCCTGCGGCTTGCATACAGCTATGACGACGAGGATCCTGATGATACCGTGGATGTCCAAACTAGCGATTTCTCTGATGCCGACCGTAAGAACGACCGAAAGGAGGCTCTGCTATACAGCATCTATTCGTCCAGCCCTGCGGCATTTGAAAAAGCGGCAAGAGGGAGCAAAGAGCGGGCCCAAATTCGGGAGCAGATGCAGTGGACAGACGAGCAGATCGAGGGCTGGGCGTCGATGCTCAAACGCTCGCCGGATAAAAAATCGAAGCTCTCGGATATCCATGTGCGCGATACAGGGGCATACGAGGGCGAAACCGCGCAGGGTTCGAGGGGACCAAAGGAGACGCGCAAACAGCGAGACCAAAAGTTGCGCAAACAGCATAACGAACACAAGCATGCCGCCAAAAAAGGTGCCAAGCCTGCTACTGGTGGTACCGCCTAGCATTTTATTATTTTGAACGATCAAGATACCTCTTCAAGTAATTCTAGTACACCTTAGCACACCTTAGCAAGGCCCAGTTCTGGCATACTGATTCCCGGATGCTGATTCCATTGGAGCCTGGTAAGGGCCTTTGCTGGCGAAAACTACCAGGGAGCTGAACTTTGTGTCTAATGTGCTTCAAAGAGTTTCAGCAAGAGAGAGGAGTGAGCAATATCAACGAATAGTCTGGTGCAAGGCAGGTGCGCAACAACTAAGGAGCCGAGTCAGTATATCAAATCTTGGGGCACTCATTGGAAGCAGTATATAGAATGGGGAGGCGATTCCACTCATTTTATCAATAATAAGTAAAACATGACCCGAAAAATAACAAAAATAAAGAATATTTGTGAGTAGAGTAACCCTTGGCCTGTGAAACTGCGGACATGCATGCCGCTTGGGACCTATGACGAATTGCATAGCTATGCACAGCCGGAATCATGTTGGCCAGTGCATCACTGATACACGGCCAAACGAAGAAATAAGGAGCCCTTAGAAGTAGTCAGAGACAGTACAACTATTTCACAACCAAGTGGCGAGGTAATGCACCCTCTAGCCAATATAGGTGATTGCAGTGCATGCAGCTTATATCGCTTACACCTGCACGCCCCCACACTTTAATGACACTTGCATTTCCCGATCTCGAATCAATCCAGCAGCTTGAAAAGAGCCACAGGCTTGACGAGTCCCTCAAGAACTACTCGGATTTACTAACTGCGCGGCTCAGAGATAACCAGGTCCACGGTCTCGACAAGTTCTGTGAAGCTTATTTAGATGCAGCTGATAGGAATCCCGAAGTTGCCGAAAACGCCGAGCTCCACAAAACAATCAAAATTCTCGTGCTAGATCAAAATGTCATCTCGAAACCGTCTGCAGAAATGGTTTGGAACGTTGTAGGTGTCTACGGGCCGTCAGATCCCCAGCAGGTGTCTGCCTACCTCGATAAGCTCCCCGAGGAGTACCACGACAAGCTAGCCGAAATCATCCAGCAAGTTGCTCAGGACGAGTCATTGGACAAAGTCAAAACTCTAGAGCCGAAACTTGATATTCTCCGTTCGTCCTCGTTTGTTGACATTGCGACTTCGGACTCCTCAACTGCTCGGGATAACAAGCCCAATGGTCGCAGCTAGAAAATCTTCTATGGCCACCCGCTCACCGCAATTAAATCATTAGCTTCTGAAACACTTGAATTCTCAACCACTGGTATTTCATTAGTGGAAATGAAGCGTTATTATACAGACTCTCTCTACTTCTTAGGTGCCTTGCCCTTGCTCGCCTTGGCGGCTGGCTTTGTGGGCTCGGAGCCATTCGACGCATCAGGATCGACAGGGTCGAAGTCAAATGCATCCGAGTCGGAGCTCTCTCCATCGCTGATGCCCTCCTCGGCCGCTCGCAGCTTCTTGGGTACATAGTCAAGCGAGTTCCACATGTCGTCCAGCTCAGCCTTGCGTTTCGCCTCATCGTCCTCCAGCACCAGTACCGCATCGATCTCCTCACCAATGTAAACCTTGCCGGCAGGAGCCCGGGTCACGACCTCAAACACCCGCAAGTAGCGATCGAGACCACCAGCCGCAAGGTACTTGCCGTGAACACTAATGTGGCTGGTGGAACCAGCAACACCCTTATAGTGGCCCAGAAGCTCGACCTTGGGCAGTGTCTTGTAGAGGCCCAGCTTGGACTGGGTATCACCAACAACCACATTGCTTCCATGAGGGGCAGCAACCGCCTTGACAGAGTACGCAGACACCTGCTGCTGCTGGACGGGCCGGCCGCCATGCGTGGTGTTGTAGACCCGCAACTTGCCGTCCGAGGTGACGGTAACGAAGTTATAGTCGGTCTTGGTTTCCAAAAAGACCGCATTTTCCACGTAGTTCTCCTCCTTCAAGTCCAAACGGTTGTTCTTGGGATTCTTGCCGGTCCACAGCACCTCCTCCTCGCCGCTCTTCAAGTCCAGCTTGACGATCTCAGGCAGACGGTAGGCACCAGAAGTCAAGATGATATCCTTTTTGAGAGGATGGGCAACGGCAACCGTCAGCCCGTCTCTAAATTGGACCGAGATGGGCTTGGACTTTTCATTCTTGAGATCGAAAATGGCACCATTTCCACCAGTGGTAATGGCAATGACCCGATCATAGGCCCCGATCAGCCCAACGAGCTCACGGAAATCGCCAAGCTTGCGGATCAGCTCATAGCTTTCAACATTGTAGAGACCGATGTGACCACTGCGACGGGCGAGAATAATGCCATATTTGGAAATGGCAATCTTCTCAAAAGGGTCCTTTTTGTCGGCCAAAAGAGTCTTAATCTCGGGTTTCTCCGAGTCAGCCTTTGAAGTATCGGTAGACGAGCTGAAGACCACCTCCTTGAGGCTTCCCGAGTCTTTGGTTGTAACGAGGACCTTCATTGTAAAAAGATAGTGTAAGCATCCACATGGGTTGCATATGGGTTTATATAGACAGCCTGCAGAAAGTCATGTGAACTGAGGTGGATCGGGGGTCTGCAGGCTTCCAAGGGCCTCGAGACCTCGTTTGGGACTAAATTGGAGTAGGCTTGTATAGCCGGTAGATGGTGTCGCGATAGAACGGGAGGAATTGAGCTATATCTGAGATAATTAGACGTATTTCAGAGCATTCATTGGATATATGGACAGTAGCAACGTCTAGTGACTAGTAAATTCCCGCATCGTTGCTATGCTAGAAGGATCTTTGGATATGCATGGGTGCATGGGGTTAGGCGTCCACGCAACAGCGGAAGCATGCATATGACGCCCTGCATAACAGGAATGCTACTGCGGCAACCGTCTTAATTAAACACTAGAGGTAGTATTTGCTCGGCTGAAATAATATTGTCTCACAGAGTCCATCTTGTCGTGCACTGGACACTCTAGCTGTGGTTTGGTAATTCAACGCTAAATAAATCGACTGCGGGGGGCCATACGATTGCTAGCAAGCTCATCAAATAGCAGTCTGAGCTTTCTCCAATGGCCACTACAGACCTTAATGGGCCCGGGTCATGCCACGCTGTACTTTCACATCGATGCCCGTCTGCACTAGGTGCAACAGGTTCTTGGGCACCTCAACTGCCAGCCGCAATAGGAGGGGCCACGACAGAATCGGTGAGGTAGCTGCAGACTGAGCATGACCACCACGTTGTACACAGCTGCCTTGAGGGTCTGTATGCCCAATGCTAAGGTATTTTCGCGGCGGTACGACTGGAGCAACACGACCTAAAACAGGGTGCAACTAAAACCAGAGGCGGGACTACAGAGTATACTACTGAGTTGAGCTCACATTGGTGTCTGTCGCATATTGAAAAAAAAAAAAAGAGTCACTACCCTCTTTTGCTTGTATAAAAACAGAAAAAAGGTAATCGTTCTCTTGCACAGAGCACTCAATAGCTGACACCTGCAGCCGCGGTTAGGAGGACCATGCAATAAGTCGACCACCACATATTGCGCTCAACTAAGATATTAGGGCAATAGAAGGTATAGAATCGACATTGGTTCGGTTGACTTTGTAACAATTACTACAAGGAGCTTAAATAAAATAGGTACTCGGGTAGGCGCCGATTGGCGAGATGCTAGACCCCAGTAGCGCGATATCCGACTGCAGGTTTCGGACGAGCACCATTCTTCGGAGGAGCCAATTTGTAGGGAATACGGTGGTACCCTTTATCGACAAGAGCAGACTCAAGGGGCACGTTGCAGGCTTTCCAGACACGTCGTGAGCTGAGGCGGTTACTTAGGCCCATGATGGCGGAGACGCATTCTTGAACTCCATCAATGGCACCCTCATCGGATACGTGACTGCCAACCAAACAGCGGCTAGAAAGCGATAGACAGAATGTAACTTCGTACAGCTCCTTTGATAGCTTTCGAGTTTTACTTTGGCAAGTGGCCAGAAGACGCAGCGCATCTTGGACATCATGCGGGCGCTGCATCGGAGGCCCCAGAGGAACAAACTCCGGGAAAAGCTGTTTCATTACTTGAATATTCATAAACACTAGCTCACTCGATTCATTGCGCTTGGTTCTCAAAGCGCCGCCTCGAGGCATCGGTGTTTGCGCCAGACTGGCATCTGAGCAGATGGGATTGCAAGGCATGCAGATGGGTAAGGCGGCTGCAGGTCTGTAGCTCAAGACGCATCTAGCATAGAGGCATCGCCAAATATCCCGACTTAGCGAATTGACCACCATATAGGCTCCAGCACGACAAAATAGAGAGAAGTTTATTATGAGAGATACTAAATGAGGAGGGGGTGCGCTTTCCGCTGCTTGCTGGCAGGGACGGCAAGCACCGCCAAGCTAGTCGGCAAGCCCGTGGTCAAATATACTCCATAAACTGGTATTTTGAGTTGTGATTATTGCAGCAGTCTCGGTTAGTGCCTCAAAGACTATCGATGGCTTAATTTGGTGAATTCGTGACGGGTTTTCTCGATGTAGTCTTGATTCCGGATATTGGTATCATGCTCAGGAGATCATAGACAGCTGGCGGGCTTGAATCGACTACTGTATCCCAGCAATTCAGGCTCGGTTAGCAAGAGCTACCCGATTGCATGGGAAGCTGCACTATAAGGGTAAAAATGTTACAATTAGTTATCAAACTTCGAGGGCATCAGTTTGCCGTTGCTCGCTAGAGACTACACTGGTGTTCTGGAACGCACCCGAGTAGGTACTTTTCCAGAACCTGACTTTACAATCGTCACCGGTCGAGGCCAAGATGGAACCAGCAAGGTTCCATGAAACCCGCCACACCTCGCCATTGTGGTCCGCGCTTTCGTGAACCAGTTGGACGTTGATGTTGCTGGCTTCCTTCTGGGGGGTTGCGCCTGACTGAGAGTCCTTGGACTCCTTTTGATCATTCTGTGTAATCCGAAACACCCTGAGGTAGCCGTCCTTGCAGGCCGTAGCAATAAGATTGAAGCTGCGGCCTGCACTGGGCGCCCACGCCATGTCACGGATCAGGCCTCGGTGATGTGGAAGCTCGGCAACCCGCACATACTTGCCCGCCGAGTCCTTGCGATAAATAAAAGCGTCTTCGAGAACAGAAACCGCCAGGTGATCCTTCATCGATAACGAGGGGCACCATGTGAGAGAAAACGATGACTGCAGCTGCCGCGCAATGGCATGGTTGAGCAGAGCCACTTCTGCCACGGGCGTCCAATAACCAAGATTATTAGGATCTAAGGCCTCATGCACTCGCAGAACACCGTCAGAAGCAATTGAAGCGAGTTTCAGCCCAGAAAACGAGCTGGCAAACTGTAGATCATACAGAGGTCCCTTGTAGTCCGAAATAGTGTGTCTGCGCTTCCAACGCTTTCCGGAACTGATCATCTCACTGGGGTCTTCTTCCCAAATTTTCACAAGGCAGTCGTAAGAGCCTGAGGCCAGCACCTGAGCGTACTCGGGACCGGCCCACGACAGCTTGACCACAGCAGCCTCATGGGCCCGCCAGGAATCGTTGAGTTCCCACTGGTCGTCGACTTTATCGAAAACCTTTATGGTATGATCAGCTCCGCACGTAGCCATTCGTTTGCCATAGAAATCGTAGGCAACGTCCATGATCTGGTCCTGGTGGCCGGCCACCACGGGTTTGGTAGCCATGCTGACTCCCCGCCTGGTGCGGGCTCTCAAAGGCATTTCGAGGCTCCGCAGTGTAGATCCAAAATAACCGTACCTTCACCGGTCGCTATTTATTTGCTCCATTTTAGACGGAAAAAAAAAGATTGGATGCCTTTCAGTGAGGGTGTACGCTAGGAGGACGATGTATTTCATTTAGCTCTGGGTAGTTGTTTTTGAAGCTAAGCATAGTTTGGAGTAACATGGCGAGTCAGTTCCACCGATCATGGTTGGTTCAATAACATCATTCCCTCGTCTCTGCAGTAAATTCCAAGATGGGTAACTGCAGTGATTGTCAACCCGGAACTGTGGATACTGTAATTTCAATTGAGAGTACAAAGGCAACAAGGGTTATCCATCAAGGTTTTTAGTGGGTTCGCGTCTAGAATCTACAAGTGAGAGAACGTTCATAGCCTAAAAATGAATCAATATCTCCAGTCAAAACGGTCAACCTGTGACCTGATCATGCGAGGCGCTGCAGGTTATATAAGACGGCGGCGTTCGCCATCCTACTACAATGGCTCGCCGCAACACCTGTATTGATCTTCTACTCGTCCTCATCGCCATCTTTATTCCACCTCTGGCGGTGGCATTCAAAAGGGGCGTATGCAGTGCCGACTGTAAGTACCGCATTCTATGCTCTCCCGTCAATTGCTAACCAGTTCTCATCAACATTGCCCTATGCTTCTTAGGCTACATTCCTGGCGTGATCCATGCTTGGTACATTATCGCCAAGTATCCTCAGGATACTGACATTGATGATATCGAGGCTCGCCGGGCTCTTCTTGGCGACCGTGATTAGTGCATAGTCTCTGCATAATTGGATTCCACTGCTGGATTCCACCGCCCCACGAGTGGTTCCTATCTAGCTTCAATACATTTAAATATAGTTGACTCCAAACCACACAATTTATATTGATCCGTAGGAGCTTTTTAGTTTCCTGCTATTTCTAACATATGTAAAACTCGTTCGGGCCATAGCTCATTTCCCCGGCTTTCAGGAGGGAGGTATAGTAGCTACGCGGCTAGGGTAAGGCACACCACCATCCTCCATGCTTGGTCTGCTGAACCAACGGCGGCCTCAGAGTGTCGAGCCGACGATCATCACGCTCAGCGACCGGCTCGCCCACTCGACAATGCTCGAGGACCGGCGAGCCGCGCTGTTGGGCCTAAAGGGCTTCGCTCACGACAACCGAGAGCTGGTCGCTTCTACTGCGCTTAAGGGCCTTCTCTTCGCGCTCAAACAGGATACCGATGACCGCGAGATGGTTCGGGCCGGACTGGAGACGCTAATCATTCTGTTTATCAAGTCGAGCAGCATAGACGGCGATCTGGCCGAGCGAGCCCGTCGCGTGCGCCAAAAAAATAAGCGCTACGTGTCGCCGTTGTTAATTGCCAAATCTAAGACCGCCGAGGCTGCATCCACGGCTATTGACGATATTTCTTTATGGCTCACTGACGAGTTTACTCAAGATGATGAAAACTTACTGCGGCTGCTTGATTTGGTTGCCGAGCCGGATATGTTCGTGTCACTATACGCGCTACAACTGGTCTCAGCTATGGTTGCCAACCGGCCCGATCGTGTTAAGCAGAGTCTGTTTTCACTACATCATGGCGTGTCCACGCTTGTGGCTGCCCTTGGCTCCAGCCACGAAATTGTGCGCAACGAAACCATCCTTCTCCTGCTTAATCTGACTGCTAACCACCTTGATTTCCAGAAGCTTGTGGCGTTCGAGGGTACGTTCGACAAAATTTTCGCTATTATCGACGAAGAGGGCGGTATTGCCTATGGTGGGCTTGTTGTGGAAGATTCTCTGGCCTTGCTGTCCAATCTTCTTCAATACAATGTGTCGAACCAAAAATTATTCTGCGAGACGCAATGCGTCACAAAATACTCGCTAATCTTGCAATCACCCCCGGAAGATACTGTTTGGAATGAGCAGGCTACTACAAACATGACGGCAGCCCTGCAACTTGCCCGATTGTTTATGGTTGCTGGTGCCGACGCAACCAGAGATAGCCAGGACTTGTTTTGCCGCCAAGGTGTGCTTCTGACTGTTTTGCGCATTGCGTTTGGCCCTTCCGCCAGCTTGCCCATCCGGGTAGCTGGTCTTCTTACTGCCGGTAGCCTTGTGGTCCAGAACCCTGCTCGGCAGGAACAGATGCTCAAGATTGACGTGCCCTACTACGATTTGAGCATCAGCATAAATGTACAGATGACTCCCACCATCGTGCCAGTAGCCCAGACACTACTTAACTGGGCCCTTCTACTTACATCAACCCACATGTTCGATTTGCGAGCCGCATCGTTGCTGTGTCTCTCGGCGATGTTTTCCGAGAATGAGCCGGCCAAGCATCAGTTTGTGGCTGACCAGATAGCTGGCCACAAGCGGGGCGTGCCCGAGCGCACAGCCAATCTGATCCAGACACTGGCAGAGTATGACGAGGATATCAAGCTTAATCCGTTCAAGGCCTGGTTCGCTTGCGTTTTCACCATGCACCTATTTGAGGGGTCTCACGCCGTTAAGGACCAGCTGCGTCAAGTCACTATCGGAGATGCTGCTCTGGGGCAGGACGAGTCTACTATGCTCCAAGCTGTTTCAGGCCAGCTACTAACTGCCTTGGACTCGGCCGATGACACTGTGGTGCTAGCCTATTTGATGTTGCTCTCCGTGTGGCTATTTGATGATGTTGAAGCTGTTAATGACTTTACATCTGAACCTGCGACCATCCATTCGCTAATCACCTATGTCACCACAAACCGAGCGGGCACCGGCAACGTGCTGGTAGAGTCGCTGTGCACACTTGTACTAGGCATCACCTACGACTTTTGCTCCAGTCGCTCGCCCATCTCGCGCGCAGAGTTCCACCAGCTAATGGTTTCGACCATCGGACGTGATCAGTACGCGCTGCGTGTGCAGCGATTTCGAGAGAATGCGGATTTCAAAGACTTTGACCCGAACGCCATTTTCGGCGCCGCTCGTGGCCCTAATGGTCTGCCCCTTATCTACTTTGACAACACTTTCATCACCCTGATCAAGGAAAATGCGAATCGCATCCAACGAGCTATCGACAAGGACCCTAATGTTGAGCCCAGCTCGCGCGTGTCTCTGGAGATGTACGAGGAGCTCAATGGTCAGCTGCTGGAGCGCGACAAGTCCCTCAAACAACTCGAAGTCAAGCATACAGAGGCTGTAGACGCACATGCAGCCAAAGAGTCGTCATTGCAGGAACAACTAACGTCGACTGCAGATACACTGGCCAAGCTCGAGGTGACGCATAAAGAGCTGGAGACAAAACATGAGACAGTCTCCAAGCAGCATGAGCAGACACAAAAGGATTTGGGTAAACTTCAAAAGGAGCACAACAGCCTTGGCGAGAACCACAAACAAAAAAGCGACTTGCTAGCAGAAACAACCCAGAAACTCACAGAGTTGCAGTCCCGTCACGACAAGCAGGCGCAGCAGCTAGCCACCTTACAAGCTGCCAAAGACAAGGCGGAGGAGGGTATTAACAAGCTCAGTCGCGAGCTTTTCCAGCTGCAGCGCAAGAATGGCGATTTCGAGCGGGAGCTAAAGACCCTCAAGGCGCAGAACGGTGACCAAACAAAAAAGGCTGAGGCCGCAAACCTTCTCGAAAAGCAGCTCAAGCAGAAAGTCGCCGACCTGACCTCCGCGGTAGACAAGGAAAAGGCTTCGAGTAAACAGGCACAGGAAACGAACACCAAACTGATTGCCAAGCTAAAGGAAACAGCAGAGATTCTGAAGGAGAAGGAGGAGGACGAGGAGATGTTCGAGCAGGCCCTGGATGACCTTGAAAAGGCCAAGGCAGACCTGACTGCCGTAACGGCCAGCCGCGACAACCTCGAGAACGAAAAGCGGCTTATGAAGTCTAAACTTGACTCGCTCAAGTCCGACAAGGCTTCGTTTGAGGCGAAGGTCAAGGAGCTAACTGCTACCGCGGCTGCGCTTCAGCAGGATCTTGTTGCCGCATCTGAAAAGCATAGCAAGGAGATCGAGTCTCTTGGCAGTCAACAGAGTGAAACATCTGCCAAATTAGATGAGACGACCAAGGAGCTTGAAGCCAGCAAGGATGCCGCAGCGCGAGCCAGCGATGTGGTAGCCAGCCTAAAGAAGCAACTGAACGAGGCAACTGCCGAGCTTTCCGCCGCCAAGAAAATTCACGAAACAAGCCGGTCCGAGCTCAACAAGGCCGAGAAGGAAACAACGGCCACCATTGTAAAGCTACAGACCCAGCTTGACGCTGCCAAGACCGAGAATGGCAAACACTGCGAGCGGATCGAGAGTCTTGAAAAGCAAGCGGACCAGCACCTTCAGGAGTTCGATAAGGTCAAACAGCGAGCCGCTCGAGTCGAGAAGGAGCTGAGTGCCGCCGAGCAGGCGTCCAGCGAACATACAAGGGATCTCTCTGAGGCGGTCAAGAAAGTTAAACAACATACGGCCGAAGTGTCTTCGCTGAAGGAAACCAACGAGAAGCAGCTTCAAGACCTGAAAGCATTCAAGGCCGAGTCTACACAGCGGATTGGCGTGCTCACTGCGGCCAAGAAACAGGTTGAAGACAGCCTGGTAGCAGCCCGTAAGGATTCCGAAAGACAGGCGCAGGAGCTTGCTTCTTTACAGGATAAAGCAGCCAAAGCCAAGTCGGACCTCGCTACCGCCCAAGAAGAGTCCAACCAAAGGGCCAAAGAGCTGGCAGATGCCAAAAAGACCATCGACGAGAACGCACTGACATTGGGCAAGCACGCTAAAGATCTGTCAGAGGCGAAAAAGACCATCAACAATCACGTTGCTGACCTTGGAGATGCGCAGAAGAAGCTGGATACGTATAAGGCGGAACTGAGTTCTCGTGAAACTGAGCTGGCGAGCGCACAAAAGGCTTTAAAGGAACACGTTACAGAGCTCGAAATGGCCAAGAAGCAGTCTGACGGTCACCAAAAGGAGCTTGTTCGGGCTAACAAGACGATAGAGGAGAACGCTGCAGCTCTTGAAATGTCCAAGAAGGAGTCTCAAGATCACAAAAAGAGCCTTGCTGAAACCCGAAAGGTCCTTGCTGAGCGTGACGCTGCGCTAGAAACGTCCAAAAAGGAGTGCGAGGCCCAACAGACGGCTCTGGGAGACACAAGAAAGACCGTTGAAAGCCACGCTTCTAATCTCGCAAAAGCTAAGGCAGATGCTGAGGCTCGTCAACAGCAACTCGCTGATGCCAAAAAAACAGTAGAGACTCAAGCCGCTGACCTGACCAAAGCCAAAAAAGAATCAGACACTCGCCAGAAGGAGCTACTGAACGCTCGGCAGACAATTGAGGGCCATGTCTCGGACCTAGCCAAAGTTAAAGAGGATTCCGAAGGCTTGGTAATGGAGCTTGCCAAGGCCAACAAGACAATCGATACACAGGTTGCCGACCTTGCTAAGGCCAGGGACGACTCCAAAGCTCGCCACAGTGACCTTGAAGCCAGTAAAAACACAGCCAGTAAGTACCTTGCCGATCTTGAGAAGGCGCGTACCGAGGCAAAAGACCGCACTCAAGAACTTGAGGACGCCAGGAGTCAACTGCAAGAGCAGAGCCACGTGATTGAGACTAGCAAGACCGAGCAGCAAACGCTCTCTACCGAGCTGGTAGGTTTGAGGGAGCAGCTACAAGAGCAGACTGCCGCCCAGGAGGCTGCTTTGAAAGAAGTCTCTGCCCTGGAAGCCAAGGAGAAGACAGCTAAGTTGAAGCTGGAGAAAACAATCTCTGACAAGACTCAAGAGCTTGCCGAGTACAAGAAGCAGTCCGCTGCAGAGACCAAGCAACTCTCCCAGCAGGTGGATGAGCAGAAGGTGTCCATCACCAGCCTGGAGAAACAGCTGAGTAGTGCTTCTCAACTAGTTGCGGCGCATCAGGGCGAGCTAACGGACCTCAAGAACCAACTCCAGGTGTTCAAAAACGATGACAGCAAGGAGAAGGCACTGTCCGAGATGGCACAGCTCCAGAAGCAGCTGGCAGCTGCGAAGACGGATTTCTCTAACAAGAAAAGTGAGCTGGCTGCTACTGCAAAAGACCTTACTGCCCGCACGGCAGCGCTTGAAGCCGCAAAGAAGGAGCATGCCGCCGCTCTAGAGAAGTCCCAGCAAAAACATGCGGCTGCTCTAGCTCAATCTAAGGCGGAAAACAGTACTGTCCTTACCAAAGCCGAGGAGGAGAACGTGGCCGCTCTCACAAAAGCTAGAGAGGAGCATGAAGAAGCCCTCACAAAGGCTAAGGATGAGCATACGGCCGCACTCACCAAGGCTGAAGATCAGCATTCTACTGCTCTAAGCAAGGCAAAGGAGGATAGCGCGGCCGTTCTCGCCAACTCCAAGAAGGAGCACACTGCTGCGCTCGAACAAACTAAGGCGGCCCATTCTAAAGAGGTATCTGCTCGCGAAGGCCTTGAAATGCAGGTGGCAAAGCTCACGCAGGAGCTTGCCGATGCGTCAACGGCCAGCGGCGACGCTGCCAAGGCTGCAACAGCCGCGGCAGATGAGTCCAGTGCAGAGCTTGCCGAACTCAGGAAGGAGCTGGCGGCTGCTAAGGCAGCCCAGCTTGCCGACACCCAAAGCAAAGATAATCAGCTAGCAGCTCTTGAGGCCAAATTGGACAGCGCCAAAAGGGCTTCCGACAGCACAAGCAACGATCTTGCGATTGCCACTAAAAAACTGCAGGATCTCGACACTCTGAAGGCCAAGCTTGCCGAGTCTGAAAAGTCTGTTGCTCATCTTACGTCTGCCAAAGAGAAGTCTGCTGCAGACTCCAAGAAGCAGCTTTCCGAGATGGAGGAGACCGCTAAGCAGCTGGCTGCTCTCAAGGAGAAGCTAGCTGCCTCTGAAAAGTCGCTTGAGAATCTAAAGCGCGATAGTAGCTCTGCCTCTGAGACTGTCGCCGAGGAGCTGAAAGCAGTAAAGGAGAGGCTCTTGTCTGCAGAAGCGTCCGCTGGGGAGTTGCCTGCAATCAAGGAGAAGCTCTTGTTGGCAGAAGTCTCTGAGAAGGAGCTGTCCACGGTTAAGGAAAAGCTTTTGACGGCAGAAGCCGCCGCAAGGGAACTCGTCACTGTCAAGGAAAAGCTTGCATCTTCTGAAAAGGCTTTGGATGAACTCAAAAATGATAAATCTGCCAGCAAAGCAGCTGAGGAGGCGAAGAGTCTGAAGGAGAAGCTTGCCACGTCTGAGAAGTCCCTGCAAGAGATGAAAACTACCAAGGAGAAACTTACTTCCTCTGAAAAATCACTCCAAGAAAAGGTCTCCGAACAAGAAAATTCGCTCAAAGACCTGCAGGCTACGAAGGACAAACTTGCCTCCGCCGAGAAAGAGGCTTCCGAACGGCTATCGGAGCAAGCAAAGGCTCAAGCCGAGACCAAAGACCAGCTATCAAGGGCAGAGAAATCTGTTGCCGAGCTCAATGCCACCAAGAAGGAGCTTGGCGAAGTTAGGTCGTCTGCCGAAAAGAGCGCTGCCGAACTCACCGATACTAAGCAGAAGTTAGCTGCATCTGATAAGGCCTCAGCAGATTTGAAAGAGCAACTCTCCGCCGCTCAAAAGACGACCGATGAGCTCGCTGAAGCCAAAAGGCTACTCACGGACGCCCAAAAGGTCGCCAATGACCTGAAGGCGCAACTAGCTGCTACAACGCCTGCTAGCATCGAGCTCACCAACATCAAAAAGCAGCTATCCCAGGCCGAAGAAGCCGCTGCCGAGGCCAAGGCAGAACTAGTGGCCTCAAAGAAGGCGCTGCAGCAGCTCCAGGAGACCACTCAAAACGCAACCAATGAGCACGAGGAGGGCCAGGAGGAACTGATGCTTCTGCTTGCCGAAATGGAAGAGCAAAAAAATAAATATAAGGCCAAGCTACGGGATCTAAATCAGGAGGTCTCCGAGAGTGACAGCGACGACGACGACGACGACGACGACGACGACTAACGGAGAGGGTCATCCATGCGGGTAATCTTTATGTGATCTTCGTATTTGCTGAGCCATTCAGCTTGGATATCCTGGGGCGTAATTAGAACACATTGAATGTCTTTAGTTCTCACTGTATCAAGTAACAGTAGCAAGCTACGCTGCCGGTTGACTTTGTCCATATAGACGTCGTACTCGTCCATGGCCACAAAACCAACACTCAGCTGCTTCCAGATAGCCATCAACAGAGCAATCTGTGTAAACGACTTCTCACCGCCAGACAGCGTGCCGGCTTTGCGAAGACCGCCGCCTGTGTTGACATGTGTGAACAGCCGACTCTTGTCGTCGTCGATCTCGAGTTTGCTCGTATAGCGCAACTGCTTGTAAAGAGTGCCTTCAAATTCCTTGCACATGCTTTTGCGTTTCCTTTGCCAGACAACTCGGCTATTGTTGGCCTTGTCCTCTACCAGCTGCTTGCAGCGCCCAATCTCCACCTCCACATCGCCAAGAGCCACGCGGACCTCCTCGAGCTGCTGGAGATTGAACTGCCGCTTGCTGCGACGGGCTTCTATCTCGTCGGCCATGGCAGCGTTGGTAGACTTCATCTGCTTGAGCTGGGCAATATTCTGTCGCAGCTCTTCGTTGCTGAGGTCTCTGTACACATCCGGCGCCGACTCGTCACCACCAAGTGCCTGCGCTTGTTCTAGTGATTGCTCCAGCTCGGTCGTACACTCGTCCATTTTAGCACTATACTGCTCGTGCTCTCCCTGGAGCCGCCGCAAAACCCGGCTACCGTCCTCGCGCATGCGCTCTAGCTCTCTTTGCCGATCATAAAAGCCTTGCAGTTGCGCTTCCAGTTGCTCGACCTGGGCCTGAGCCACGAGAGGACCCTTGGAAGCCTTGTCAACTTGGGCCTGCATAGCAGAGAGTTCTGCTTGCTTCCCAGTCCGGTGAGCGGCCGCCGCTGAAGCTTGCTGGCCGCAGAGTTCAGCTTCTCTCTTCAACTGAGAGATCTCTGCAGAGTGATCCACTGAATTGACCGGTAGCTCACGTAGCTGGCTCGTGAGAGACCGCAGTCCCCGCGAAAGTGTCGTCTCGAGTACCTGAGCTGCAGCATGCTGCTCTCGCAGATCCTGGTACTCAGCCTGTAGATTGTCAATTGGAGCAGAAACCTGATCACGTCGAGCAGCAAGACGCTCCCGCTCAGCCTTTTGGGAATCGATGGACTCTTGGATTTGGCGCACCTGCGAGCGATTGTCTGTTTTCATACGGAACGCGCCCATCCAAGCTGGAACTGGATCTGAGTTTGTGGCGTCGGCGCCACGGGCCGTGAGACTAGTGGCATTCTTCGGGCCGTTCAAAAAAAGCACGTTATTGAGACGCTTGTCGCGGCGGCCGATGGCGATGACTGAGTATGCGTCTTCCTTGGTGTGTGCCAATGCTACTGCTTCAATACGTTCAGAGTCGATAAACAAGTTTCGGATGTCAGGGGTGTCAAAAGCAAGGGAGTCCAGCAGTCGAGCATAGCGAGGATCCTCCGGAATCAGTCCGTTTTCAAACCGAAACTGGGTATCTCGTCCGCGTTTAATAATGGGAAAGTTGGCTTTGGTACTTCGCATGAGACGTGAAAGCTCGTTTCGATCCGCATCCGTTTCAACCCAAAAGGCAGATGTGGTGCGAGAAAGCAGCTTCTCCAAAACAGGCGCCCACTTTGGATCTTTGACGGCAACATGACGCCCCAGCGGACCAACCGGTTTTTTTTGCCATGTGCTTGTCTCGATGCGCCGCATCAGAGCTTCGGTATTGTAGCCGTAGGCTCTGTAGTCTATTCTTTGTTGGCCGCTGCTCAGTCTTTGAAGTGAAGCAGTGTCACGGGCAATATCATTGTCCATTTGTCTGATCTGGTGCTGAAACGGCTCTAGGTCCTGCTTAGCGATTTCATAGCTTCTGCGCGCATCTGCGGTGTTGCTGCTCAACTGATCAGTTTTGGTTCTAGTTGACTCGATTTTAGCCTCCGTCTCCGCGATCTCACGCTCGAGCCGGTCACGCGACTCTTGCAATGCGACAGGATTGCTCTCCGCTTCCTCACGTTCAAGGCGAGTGTACTCAGCAGTGGCTCTATCCTTTTTCTGGGCAATCGTTTTAGTTTCTAGCTCCGCGCGACGCACAGCCGTAGAGATTTCTTCCATTCGCTGCTGCAGCGCCTCCACTTGTGCCGTTGCCACGTCGCGTTGTCGGCGCAGCTCTTGGATCTGCTCCGTATGACCAGCGGTATTATTTTCGAGCTCAATTTCGGCCTGCGTCCGTCCTCCCTCCGTGAGAGCCATGGCGTCCCGCATCTTGTGAGCGACCTCTTCGAATTTAGATCGGGCACGAGCGACCCTTTCCCGAAGGTGTCTCACCTCTCGCCACTGCAAAGTTTGGTTCTTGCTTGTGAGCTCAGCGTTGGCTTCATCTTGGGCCCGAAAATATTGCTGGTCGCTGTGCTCCAATTTCTCACACTCTTCTTTCTGGGTAAGTAGCCCAGCGCGATCACGCTCCTGCTCTTTAATAGACACAGCCATCTTTTCCATGTCTTCCTTGATATAAAGCATACGCGTAGCCTTTTGTAACTCCAAATACTTGCGGTCTGGAGTGGCTGCGGCCAGGAAGAACTTGGCCTGTTCCTGGGTCAGCACAGCCAATGGGTTCTGAAAGTAAAAACGGCAGCTGTCACAAAGCAATTTGACTTCTTCTGAAGCCTTATTGTTGCGAACAGGCTTTCCAAGGGCATCCTTGAATGTATAAGTGGCCGTCTTGCCGCGCAAATACCGTTGCACAGTCACCTGGCCGCGATACTTTTCATGAAAAGGATGGCGAGGAGGCAAGTCAATGGTAACTTCGATCCAAGCCTGGGACTTGCCGTTCTTGATCAATGATCCCAAGTTTTCTCCCCGAGAAGTGTGGCGCGTGGCACCGCCTAGGCCGATCATTAACGCGGTGAGAATCGTCGACTTTCCACTACCATTACGACCGGTAATAACATTGATTTGGGGAGAAAAATCCATCTCAAACTTATCGTGGCACATGAAATTTTCCACGACAAGCCGTTTGATGCGGCCATGGTTACCGTCCGCGCTAACCGCGTCGCGCTCCATGTTTACTCTGGATATATTAGAAAGCGATGTGGGCGCGATATACATCCACCCAACGCAGATGCTGCAGATAAACAAAAACTAACCGGGAGGGTGGCTTGGTCAGGACACAAATAGTTCGTCATTCAAGATTCTCGTTATTTAAGGTTTCAAAGTTGAGCTCAATGCGCCCAGGGGCCTAGATAATAATGTAGAATAACTGTCTTGACGGTAGCCCAAACCCTTTGGCCATTTGCTAGCCTAGCGAATTCCGCTTAGGTTAAGAATAGTCCAGCTATATAGAAAACAAAATCTAACGATCATCAAGTAAGACGGGTTTAAGCACCTTATCGTCGAGCTGGCTGAACCATCGTGAGCTGGCCTCGGCAGCCATTGCGGCTGCAGCAGGAGCCGACGGGCCAGCCGCAAGCGCATCTTCATCCTCGTCATGGTCCACGTAGTCTTGGTCGGGCTCATTCGTGGGAAGCCGCGAGTGGCGAGGAGCCTCGAGGTCGAATTCGTCATCGCTATCGACTTCCTGGGGTACACCGGTACGAATGCCGAGAATTTCCAGCATCTGTGCGGTAGTACCACCGAACACAATCACTGTCAACACCACCACAGTCAATACAGTTGCTCTTAAAGTGTTGGCATGCTCACCCTCAATACCTGCTGCCAGAGCAACGCCTACAGCGCCGCGAAGGCCGGCCCAAAACAACATGAATTGGTAAGGCTGTGGGATCTCGTCCTCGTCGGGGCCAGGACGGCCAGCAGCTTGCCAGCGCGTTCGCAGATGCTGGACCTTGTTGATGAGTCTCGACAGGGGGAAAACAGCAAAGTAGCGGGAAAGGCAAATACCAGCAGCAGTAACAATGATCAACAAAGGCCGGAACACCAGTTCATCTTGGGTCAACAGAGACAGGCCCAAATAGATAAAAATGAAGTTTTCTGACAGCTGCGCCATAAGCTGGAATGTGTACTTGACAGCCAGCTGGGTTCGTCGCGACATATTGTAGTAGGCATAATGCTTCATAGTAATACCGCAGAATAGCAATGAAACAATGCCGGACATGTGGCAGCCATTAGAGAAGAAGTAGGTTGCAAACGCAAACAGCAGCACAAGGCATGACTCGATCTGTGGGTAACGTCGGACATGTGTGTGCTTAAGCAGTAATGCAGTGAGAATACCGGCGAGAGTGCCAATCAACAGAGAAATTGTAAAAGTCATCAGAAAGATGCCTACACCTTTGAACAGCGAAGTAAAGTGCATACTTTGACCCTGAAATTTCTGGCACGTCTCGAAAATAACAATACAAACGGCATCATTCAGTAAGCTTTCACCGAAAATAATCGTATAGAGCTTGGGGTCGACCTGGTAAGTGTTGAAGATACTCAGAATGGTCACGGGGTCCGTAGCACTCAGAGTGGCACCTACGGCAATTGCATTGAGGAAGGAGATATGAATACCTTCTAGGCCGAGTGAGGTCCAAATGAACAGCAAGATGCCCAGAATAACAGTGGCAATGAACGTGCCTGCAAACGCGAACGTCAAAATACTGAAGAAGTTGCGGAAGAAGTTGGCCTGGTTCAGCTCATAGCCTGAGTTCAGAATAATTGGCGGCAGCAGGATATTGAAGAAATAGCTGTAACTGAAGCTCAGCTGTTTCTGAATAAAGTGGCCAGGAGCCACTCGAATGATCAATCCTACAAACATGCCGGCAAAGATAGATACAATGGACTCATGCACGCCTTTGATCTTCTTCTGCTGCATGTAATAGGACGTCCATAGCGACGCAATCAGCAATGTAATTACAATGAGTAGAGCCCACGACTGGAAAATCTCCTCGGTACCGGGATCCACAGTTTCTTCGGGGGCGCCAATGTCGGCATCGGTGCTGTCCCTGGGCCACAGCAGCATGCTTAGTGTGCGGCACTCACCAGAAGATGATGTGTGCTGCCGATACTCAATTGAGTGCACAAGCTCTAACAAAGACAAAGTCTAGTTCTATATTATAACTTTGGCATCGAGTCTGTATGGCCATCACCAGTAACCTAGCAACCTGGAGCCAGTAGCTGGCCGCCCCGCGGTGCACCAGCAACTGTTTCAGTACAAGTCAGCTACAGGGAGGTCTTGAGGCGGTGGGGGCCGATCGCGACGTACCTCATAGCTATTAATATGAGGACGGAACGTACTATCAGGGGCCGTTGCCTCATATATTTCCTGCCAATACCCATCGCTGTAGCGAGATGCTTGACTACGCTCGTCATGCTTGGCATGTAGAATGGCGTCACTGCGTTGTTTCACCAATGAATCCAATTCCAGCATCTTTCCTCTAACTTGTGGGACCTCACCCAGAGTCTTTGCTTTCAGCTTCTGTAGCTGCTCGCTCGCATGGCCAACGTCCATAGCCTTTGCACCCTCTGCGCTATAATCACTGGGAGACCACGAGCTAACTGAACTAAGGTACTAAGCGGCCAGTGACTTTGGCACAGAATGCAGGTTTCTCGGGCTTGTCGGGCCGTGGCTTCGCTGGATGCAAAATGGTCCGCTAAATGGTCACAAATACAGAAGCCATTAAAATCCCCGTCCAAAGGTAACTGGTACCAACTGACGATGTTTCCTTATCCCTCTGGCCATCTTCACATTGGCCATCTCCGCGTCTACACAATCAGCGACGTTCTGTCGCGCTACCGCCGAATGAAAGGCTATAACGTGCTACATCCAATGGGCTGGGATGCATTTGGGCTCCCTGCAGAGAATGCCGCGCTAAAAAATAAGGTCAATGCCTCGGATTGGACCTACTCCAACATCGAGGCCATGAAGCAGCAGATGGCCCAAATGTTTGCCGATTTCGACTGGGATAGGGAACTGATCACCTGCCATCCCGACTACTACAAACACACGCAACGGATCTTCCTCGAACTGCAGAAGGCTGGGCTGGCCTACCGTGCTCCTGGTCTGGTTAATTGGGACCCGGTCGACAAGACAGTACTTGCCAACGAACAGGTCGATTCCCAAGGTCGCTCATGGCGGTCCGGTGCCGTTGTTGAAAAACGCGAGCTCGAACAATGGTTTTTGAAGATTAGCCAGTATGGCGAAGCACTCTCAAAGGATTTAGATGGTTTGGACGAGTGGCCCCACCAGGTCAAGACAATGCAAAAGAACTGGATCGGCCGATCTCGTGGAGCCGAGATCGATTTTGGCAGCGGCGTTAAAGTATTCACCACCCGTCCCGATACGCTAGGGGGTACGCAATTTGTTGCTTTGGCTACAACCCACCCGTTGGTCAAGCGGGCCGCGGAAACTGATAAAAGCCTGGACGAGTTTGTCCGGCACCCCCATGCCCCTGATAGTAAGGAAGGCCATAAAGTTCCCGGTTATGTTATTAACCCTCTAAATGGTGAAAGAGTCATGCTTTTCTGTGCTCCTTACGTCCTTGGCGATTATGGTACTGGTGCGGTAATGGGCGTTCCTGCGCATGACCAGCGGGACTTTGAGTTCTGGACCAGGAACGGCCAAGGAGAGGTTCTCGCTGTTGTCGATTCTCCTAATGCCAACTACCTTGAGAGCGCTTATGGCGGCGAAGGTACGCTCAACGAGCGCTCTGGCGCCCCTGGAATGAGTCTTAAAAAGGGCGGTGAGCATATTGTTAACCAACTGGTTGCCAAGGGAAGCGCAAGCTGGCAGACCCGTCAACGGCTGCGTGACTGGCTTATTTCACGCCAACGGTTCTGGGGAGCACCTATTCCAATGGTGCATTGCGATAGTTGTGGAGTGGTGCCCGTGCGTGAGAATGAGCTGCCTGTCAAGCTTCCTGAAAATCACGCGGGCCCGCTCTCTGAGTGCCCTGAATTCCTTGAGACAGCATGCCCATCATGTGGAGGTCCTGCCAAACGCGACCCCGATACAATGGACACATTCATGGACTCGAGCTGGTACTTTTTCCGGTTCACAGATTCACACAACAAAGTCGAGCCATTTAATGCGGCCGCGGCTGACGAGTTTATGCCAGTTGACATGTATATTGGCGGCGTTGAGCATGCGATTTTGCATTTACTTTACTCGCGGTTCATTTCCAAAGTCCTGGCAGACCGTGGCTTCTGGGGCGGTGCCAACAATGCTGAGCCATTCAAGCGGCTTGTAACCCAGGGAATGGTGCACGGCAAAACTCACATTGACCCCGGGAATGGCAAGTATCTTGAGCCTCACGAGATCGGTCCCAACTCGACTGTGGCCAGCACCGGCAGACCGGCTGTTGTCACCTATGAAAAGATGTCAAAGTCGAAAATGAATGGGGCTGTTCCCGGCGATGTCATCTCTGCACATGGTGCTGATGCGACGCGTGCACATGTGCTTTTCCAGGCTCCTGTTGCTGATGTCCTTGACTGGGACGAACACAAGATCGTTGGTGTCAAGCGGTGGCTGGGCAAGCTGCAGAGCCTCGTGGACGATATTGCCGCTGCTAAGGCACCTCTACGCGAGGTTGGGCATGAAGACATCAAGGCCTGGAACCAGGTGGCTGCCGATGCCGCTAGCATCACGAAATCGTTGCACGACACTCTTTCCCTCAACACGGTGATCTCTGACTATATGAAGATGACCCGATCTGCTACAGCATTGAAGGGGACAAAGCTTGCTCTGCCTGCTGTTGAAACATTGGTTAAAATGGTTGCACCCGTTTGTCCTGCCAATGGTGAGGAGGCGTGGGAAAAGCTTCTGGCTAGCCAAGGCAAGCCGTGGACATCAGTGTTTGCCGAGGACTGGCCCGAGATCGAACCACTGGCTGCCGAAGGCAAGCAGTACAATGTTCTCATCAATGGCCGGCACTTTTGCATGCTCAGCACCGATAGCACGGACAAAGACGAGCTGCTCGCACTGGTCAAGCAGCAGGGGGCTCAACTCGAAAAGGTCAAACGGATGGTTGTGGTTCCGCAAAAGGGACTGATTAACATCTTGGCCACTGTAAATAAATAAGGCTAGCTCCATCTAGCTGAAGTAGTTATCCAAAACGATACCTCGTTTTTCTAGGTTGTCAAATAAAAGCTGGCAGAATGCCATGTAGTCGACGCCGGGAGGCAGGTTTTCGGGCGTGATGAGAGGCTCCATGGAGCAAGGCACGGGAGATTCGGTGGGCCGGGGATATCCGGAGGCCCGGGCGGGCTCAGGCTGGGGAGATTCGGCAGACTCGGCCGGCATGGCGATGTCGGCGAGAACTCTTCTTCCGGCATTCCCCAGCCACGGACTATTAACGAGTATAAATCGCGAGCTGATGTCAGGTACCATTCCTGCCAGAATATTGGCCTGCGGCAGCGAGAAGGTGCCTTGTAAAGTCTCCTTGACATCAGGAACAAGTGCCGCCCAAGGCTCGCAGAGTGCTAGACCGGCTGGCACTGTGCAGATAACAAACCTCAAGAGCTCAGGCGACGGCTGCAGACCAAGCAGTTGGTAATACTGGAGCACAATTAGCGGATTAACTGTGGCAGCCCTTGGCGCCAGCTTCCTGACAAGCACTTCAGACGATGGCCCGTAGTAGACCAAGTAGTCAATCAGAATCACTGCGGCCTTTTTGTCGGCCCGTTGAAGCAAGTTCATCAGCTGCGCGTGACCATTCTTGGAGTGCGGCCACCACCGCAACAAACGAGCAAGCATCAGCAATGTTAGGCTTTCATGGCCATCCCAAATATCTCGTAAATAGGCATATGCAAACTCTTCAACAGCCATCGGGAGCGTGCCCGAAGATACTACGGTTGAAAAAATGCTAGCCAAGACCTTGGCCAATCCCAGGTCCGATTTTTGATTCTGGAGCTCGAAAGAGATCCGCGATTGGATACTGGTATTGGCGGCTATACTGCCGGTAGCGAGTCGCTGGATAACCTGAAGCGGTAGTTTGGCGTCAAAAGGTGTTTGCTGGCCCGTGATAGGCACGTACACAGACTTTCCAGCGACCTGGCGCATTGCTTGCAGCAGCTCCGCGAGTTCAGGCAGCGGCTTGGACTCAAACAAACTGGCCACGAGCCTGACGCTTGACGATGTCACGGTCTCTAGACTGCATAGCTGCATCAAAAGCGTCACCAACATCCGCATCAACCGCTTTTTCACCAGCAAATGCAGCAGTAGCGGAAAGTATTTGACGCGACAAGACATGGGCAATTGCTCGACATTGTCGGTCAGATACTGCAAGATGGGTCTCTGGTCCTCCGGAATAGAGGTGTTGAGGGAGGAAAACAACCGATCTACGACAGCATCGGGCAGCGGTCCTGTCTCGTATTGTAATGCCTCCTCGAGCATTACAAACGAGGAAGGGTGTGAAATGTGGAGACGATGAGCGAGCTCGTGGAAGAACGCGGATATGTAAGGTTAGTGACCGAGACAACAATGGTTCGAAAATTGGTAGGCAGTTGGAGCCAGAGAAAATATTAGCGGCTCACGACATGAAAAGCAGAAGATACATAAAACGGGATTATTGAAACATGCTGCGAAGCTATTTGATAAGAGGCTGCGAGACTCCGCCAGGGGCCAACTCCTTGTGGAAGCGGCCCAGCTCGCCATTGCGGTCATAAACACTGCGCGACCGCACATAGGGGTCCAACTTCCAGTAGTTTTGGCTCAGATCCTCAGAGATGGCCTGGCGCTTCTTAAACAGCGCATCGGACTGTGCGCCATCGGCCTGAATCCACTGAATGGTATCCTTCTCCAGCTCGTCCCACAGCTTGTTGCGAGTAGCCAGCAGCTCGTCACGGTCCTTTGTATCGAGCATGGGCTTGTCGTCGCTGTCATTAGGCTCAATCCACTCATAGTTTGTGTTGGACGATCCACCAAGATCACGCGGCAGCTGCTCGCTATCAATCAGCTTGAGCAGATCCTTTTCGTTCTTGGTAAACGAGATCTTGCTGGCAACAACGGGGTCGATCCAGCCCTTAATGATATTCCACACGGTCGAAAAGACCCAGGGCGCGCGATGGATGAACAAAAAGCCCAGCGACTCGGGGTAATGGGCCTCAAAGCACTGCAGAATGAACTTGACAACAGCATAGTCCATGTTGTGGAGACCAAAGCCGCCCAGATCAAACACAACAGCAGCAGTCTCAACCTGCTCATTCAGGCACAGATGGGCGCTTTCAATGCAGAACAAGGTGTAGCGCTCCATGGCCTCCTCGGACTGGGCGCGAGGGTCGTGCTTGCGCACAGTGATAATCACCAGGGGACGGCCAGTCTTGTCGTGGCCCTGGAGAATTGCCTTGCCAGCCTTGAACTGGTTAATAAAGCCCTCATCGGGATCAGTCTCAATCCAATATTTTTCGCCCTTGGCAAGCGTGTCCTCGACGTCCTTCTCGGCGCATCGCCAGTGCAGAGTCTTCGCAAACATCTCGACGGCTTTGGCGACCTCCCACTTGCGGGCGCGCAGGAAGCGCAAGGCAACCGCGTCAGTATTATCGGCCTTGGCCATAATGCGCATCTTGGCAAATGCAGCACTGGGCTTGACGGAGCCGAGCGCTTGCTTCATGAGCTCAACACCTTCGGCCACGCCCTCGGCGGCAGTGACCTTCTTGGCGCCAAAGCCAAAGCGGCCACCCTTCTTTTCGGGCTCGGGCGCCTTGCCGCCCACCTTGATCGAGTCGGGCTGAATCAGTCCAGCAACAGTATACAGCGCCACGTAGAATTCTTTGAGTTTATAGACCTGCTCAGCAGTGAGATTGCCAAGATGGCCGGTTGGAGAGGTAGCTTGCGACATTGGTGGTTAAAAGTGTAAGTGAACAAAGAGAGAATGGAATCACGAGTTAATAAGGCCAGGTTTAGGCTTGGGGCGGTCCTCCTTGGGTATCGTTGAGAGGGAAAGGGGGAATGGAACTACTATTGAGGGTCAAGAAAAGCTTGATCGAATCAATAATAAAAAGCAGACTAAGAAACTTGGCCGGCTCGAGGGGAGATGTCTGGATGAGGTTCCGACCCCCTGTTATATACCTAAGAACGCACCCCACTTCCCCACAAGAGCCGGGAAGTTTATTATGCAACCCCCACCCTAAGCGGAAGATGCCCCACTTTGAGGTAGCGCCGGAGGCCCCGAGAGCATGTGAATTTTTCGGAAACTTCAGGACCGGTATTTCGACGCCTTTTTCCGTAACCAGGACCACTTGACATTCGTGAATTAGGTCTTTTTCTTCGGAGGATTTGTGCCGCCGCCCCGCGATGGTGCGTCATCGGGCGCCAACCTGCAGGACACATAATTGCCCCCGAGCCCGGTTGGAGGCTGCCACCGTCTAAAAATATTAGGTTCAATTGAATATCAGCCTGATTTCCAACCTTGTCAACGAATCTTTATTCGTGAAAAGATGCCCACAGTTGCGGTGCAGCATGCAGGCTGATTATGTATGTTTGATAAGGCTGCAGCACATCAACGATTAGAAGCTGCTGCTGTTCGTCTTAGATATCACCATAGCTCCAACTATTTTAATTTAAAACATACACTCGCAATTGCCTTTGCTATAGCTGTCTGTGCACTGATGCTCGCCATTTGCTCGCTGGTCGCCATTGTGGTTTGCACACCCACCCCCTGCATCCTGACAAGGTAGCGACAGTAATCTTGTTTTTAGCACAAGGTATTTACAAGAACCCAATAGTGCCAATGAATCTCAATAGTCCAAGCTACAAGATTAGAGTCTCTCAATAAAAAAAACGAACTTAGAGGAAATTATTGGTGCGCTTGCGTGCTTGGTTGAGCTTGGCATTGACATTGTGCACATCACCGTCCAGCTCATCCAGCATCACGTTCTGCTTGGTGATTTCGTCGGTAATGGCCAGCCCCAGCTCTCGCTGTCTTGAGATCGCCGCCCGCAGGTTCTCAAGGTGCTCGTCCTGGTCCTCGATGCTTGTCTGCTGCTGGGCTAGGAGCTCCGAGTTGTTTCGTCCTCTTGTGTCGTCTGTTTCGCCAATGACCCGGCCCTTTGTATCCGGCCAAGCTCCAGGCATTTTCTCAGCGAAAAGAGACTGAGTGGGACCGGAAGATTCTAAGCCCCGGATCACGCGGTGGTACTCGTCAAGCTGATTTTGTCGACGGAGCTGCTCGCGCGAGTTGGGGCTAGGATGGTCCTGGAACTGCTTCTGGAGCTCGTTGACAAGCTTGCGGGCATGTGAGCAGTGCTGGCGGCGGGCAATTCCCGACGCTGCCTTGGCTGTGCTCAGCACGGAGCTAATCTGTGTAGAACTCTGCAGCCAGTCGGCGGCCCTTGGAGTGTCAGTTGGCTGAGCTGCGAGTTTGAGCTTGGCGAGATCAAGAAAGTCGGCAACTGCCAGTGTGTTGTAGAAATCCGGGGTTCGAACAAGCGCCCTTAGCATATCCTCCAATTGATTCCTGCGCTGCTCTGGTGATTGTTTATTGAAAAACCACCCTTTGGCCGGTGGGGCAACAGGCACGGGCTCCTCCAGCTCGAGCTCAATTGCTGCCGCAAGACTCAGAAATTCACTGTACCGTTTGCTCAGTTCTTGTGTGTGTCCATCAAGCGACACTATAACTTTGTAAAGAACCGGAGAAGACAAGGAAAAACTCGGAATGGATACCGACGCCATATTGTTGGGTTCAGGCGAAGGTCAAGATGTGGGTTAAGTAAGCTTTTCTTGGGGTCCCCAGTCCAGTGCTGCGTAAGAACTCCAGCCGTATGAGTCAGCTGGCTTATTTACGACCGCGCGCTGGCCACGGTGAATAATGTCGCGACCAGTGGTTATTAGCGGTCCTTCGGGCACCGGCAAGTCTACTTTGTTGAAGAAGCTATTCGCCGAGTTTCCCTCGCAGTATGCTTTTTCCGTGTCTAATACCACCCGTAAGCCCCGTGACGGCGAGACTGATGGCAAGGACTATAACTTTGTTACCGTTGACCAGTTCAAGAAGCTGATCGACGATAAGAAGTTCATCGAGTGGGCCCAGTTTGGCGGCAACTACTACGGTACCACCATCAAGGCGGTGGCCGATGTGTCCAAGGAGGCCGGCAAGACCTGCATCCTGGACATTGACATGCAGGGCGTTAAGAGCGTGAAAAATACCGACCTTAATGCCAAGTTCCTGTTTGTTGCTCCGCCAAACCGCGAGGCTCTGCGTGAGCGTCTGCAGGGCCGCGGCACGGAGACTCCTGAGAGCTTGGAGAAGCGCTTGGCGCATGCCAACGCCGAGCTGGACTTCTCCAAGGAGAACGGTGCCTACGACAAGGTTATTGTCAATGACAACCTGGACAAGGCCTATGCCGAACTCAAGGCGTTCCTCGGACACTAAATAGTGTTGAAATTAGCTATTCTCTATAGATTGCCATTCTGAATTGCTTAAACGCTATATAGATGGTAGCAACGGCTCGCAAAGGCTCTAGATCAAGGGCTAGATCATGGCCCGGCCTGGGCTAGCTTAAGCATGCTCCCAACCAGCACAAATGGCGATGAGCCGCGAGAGCCTCTCAGTGCTCTATTGATACGCAAAGCCAAAGAACAGCCGCTGGTGCCCACCGGTGTGGTTCTTACATGCAGTGCTCTTTTCCTGTCGGGACGAGCGTTGCGAGCCCGGGACTCGCGGCTGGCCAATCGCATGTTCTTTTGGCGAGTGGGCTTTCAGGCATTCACGGTTGCTGCACTTGTAGGTGGCGGCTGGTACTATGGTACCACTCGTGAGGAACGCAAGAGCCGAGAGGAGAAGTTGCGGGAGCTGGCCAAGCAGCGCGAAAAGCTGTGGATTGAGGAGTTGGAGCGGATCGAAGAAGAGGCCCAGAAGCGTCGCAAGCATGCAGAGGAAATGCGGCAGCGGCTGCAAAAATTCTCAGAGGAACCGTCGGAGCCATCGGACTCATCCCCTACACCATCTCATGGCAACGACGTATCGGTCCCGGTCGGCGACGCCAAAAAGCCTGCACCACCAAAGTGAGAGTCCAAGCAAACTGCCGCATACTCAATTAGGCTCCCTGACCTCATTCGACTACCTATGCTTCCAAATTCCATGGAGAAAACAGGCGGGTCGCATATGTGCATTGAGCTTAAATCTCGACTCAAGCTGAGCAATCTGCTGATGATGTCAATATAGTTCTGTATATAACTGCCTTAACAGATCAAGGCTTCCCTTCCACGATCTAGACAGAAAGCAGCTACAAACTGCTTTCAATTGGTGCACGGACCTGAATTGAGTAATACGCGGAAATGAGTCGATACCCCGCCCGGCCAGGGAACTATTACTCCACTATATAGCTGCCGGGATTTGTGTAATCACGAATTCTAGAAATTCCACCATCATGACCCGACGAGCGGCAAGCAAGTACAACACTTCCCAGGATCCTTCGCGTACCTATAACGATGCAATTCTAAAAGGCTACTCGAATTGGTCGCCTTGGGAAACGCAGATGCTCGAGCGGCTTGAGGATGCCAATCTGCTTTATCCAATCCAGGTGCCATTTCGGCGAGCCATTGTAAACCGTGCTCGCCAGCAGCTTGATTCGTATCATCGCCTAGCGGCCAAAGGAACCCCTCCAAAGTCCTTACTTTACCTCGAGGACACAGGGCTATATGCAGGCGATGATGAAACGTTGGCAGAGCCAGTAGCGCTATTGCGCAATGGAGATCTCAGAGACATACGCATTGGTGCCCGGGCATTCCCTGCTATTGACGACTCTGAATTCTATTTTCAGGTCGCTGAACAACCGTATCGACCTCCGAGAAATGCCCAGCAATACCTGGAGGATGAGACCGATGCATTTAATATGATCATCGAGGCTCTCAGCAGTGACGTGCAGGAAGCAGTTACTAGCGAGGATGTACCGTCCGCATTCAAGCTCTGGCGAACACTGGTAGATGAGTATAAGCATCTTAGCCAGCAACTCAATCGTCAATTGGTACTTTCCCAGTTTGAGTATGTCTAGGCCCCTATCTGCCTAGACTTTGCGATCGCATGCCCATTGATATATATATATATATATATATATATATTCTCTGCAGCCGTATTTCTAGCTATTCTAAAACACTAGTTGCTCAACCCCGGGCTGTTTCGCCATAATTTAGCTTCAGGATCCTTATCATGCATATCTAGTTAAGATCTACATCTTGAGTAACCAGCTGGAAACCCGCTGATCAAAGCATGTCGACAGCGTTCATTGCAACCCACGCGGTCGAAAACGCCCACAAAAGCGATATTTTCTCGCTCGCAGTGTGCGAAAAATACACCGTTTCTGCTTCTGGTGATGGCAACATTGCTCTGTGGGACAACACCTTGTCCGAAGACCCCATTTTATTGACCCCCTCGGCCGCTGCGTCTTCTGCTTCGGGTGTCCACCATGTTGCTGTGGATGGGAACGGAGCCTACTTAGCAGCTGTGCATTTTGACGGCCTTGTCCAGGTCTGGAACCTTAAAACACTCTCGCCGATTGCCTTGGAGTCTGTGGCCGCCATTAAAGGTGCGTGGGCCTGTGCAATTTCAGCCCAGAAGCCGTTGTTGGCTGTATCCACAGTCGATGGCACCGTAAAAGTTATCAATTTGGAATCTGGCGAACTCCTGCACACCTTGGCTCCGCCGCAGCATACCACCTCTGTGGTTTGTTCGGTGGATATCTCCCAAGATGGCACGTATGTTGCTGCGGGCATGGATATCGGCAAAGTTCTCATTTTCTCGGTAGAAACTGGCCGCCTTTCCTGCACGTTACCTTGCCACACTATGTCTCCTCGTAGTGTCAAGTTTTCACCCATGAATACTCTGGTGGCTGTTGCTGGAGACGCCGACACCATCTCCTTGTTCACCCTTAATGGTGGTGACCTTGTAGGCTCGTTTGTGGGCCATCAATCCTCGATCTTTTCGCTGGATTGGAATGAGACGGGCGAGTTTCTACTGTCGGTGTCCGAAGATAGTACCGCCAAGGTTTGGAGCTTCGAGAACAGGGCATGTGTGTCGACGCTCAACGACTCCAATGGAGCGCTATTTGCGGGGGCTTGGATCCGCAAAGGATGGGGTCCTGCCGTTATTGGTGGCAGCAACAAGGGCATTGTTACTGGTGGTATCGATAACACCTTGCGTTGGTATAGAGAGGCTGCTGCTGGCCAGTAGTATTATCTGTTATATGTCTGTATTACGCCTATTAATCAAAACGGGTTTTCCAGCAAATTTGCCTGCTCTTTTACCAGTGCGGATAACTCTAAAACCGAGTGCTTTTGAATTTTAGCCCATTTCAGACCGTGCCGGGGCTGTGCCTCGGTGATCCGCTTCAAAACAGCCTCGTCCCGAGAATAGCCGTAGAGCCAAAGCCAGGCATCGCCGTCATCTGGGTCGGCAGCGACTGCTTTTTCCAGCCATTCGCGGGCCTTGGTCTTACCGCTAGCCCAATAGTCCAGCCCTACAGCGCAAAGAACACTAGAAGACGGGCTGGCCCTCAAAGCGTCAACGACTTTTTGACGCCTTTGAAGACGATCTGTAGCTGCCAATAATTCAAACCACAACGGCCCATATGCTGGGTCCTCTTGTACTCCGCGAGATAGTAGGTGCAGTCCATTCTTGCCATCATTCTTTTCCAGCAAGAAACGCTCCAGCCATAGCCGGCCATTCTTGGGTATAGCTGTCTGTGCTTGGGCGAGTGTGGCCCGGGCTCGCACAACCGGCTCGGCCGCTGCCAACGCTACCCAAAGCTCAACTTGACCAGGCACTTGGTGCGTAGCCTGGCGAAGAACAGTGCTTGCCTGGCTGGGCTCAAGCTGAGCCTTCTCAAGGTAAAGCTTCCAGCTCTTGGGGAATTTGGCAAGACCCTCGTTCACGAGTTCAAGTGCCCGGGAGCCAGTATTGGCAGCAACAGATTTGTACCAAGCACGATCAGTTCCAACGTCACGGGCAAGCCTGAGGGCCTCTTGTGCCCTGTCTGGCTGGTTCCGAGACAAATAAATATCTGCAGCACTCAAAAGCACTTTTTCAGTAGGCCGTTGCTTTACGGCCAAGTCCACATCGCTCTCCAAGAACCGGATCCACAAGCTCTCGTTGTCAGGGAACTCCTCGACGGCCTTTTTCAAAACCTGAGGACCGTCGATTGCTGCCCATTGCAAGTATAATTCAGGACTGTTGGCAATCTTGGCAAGCCCAAGACGAGCCACCTCGACATCCGTGGCAAGGAGATCGGTAATATCCTCTGCAGATATATCAATCGCAGAAATGATGGCAGCTGCCATGTCTTTGTTTTGCCTCGCCATATCTAGCCAGCCTTCAGGGCCAGTAGCTGCCACTGCCTCGGCAACTGTCTTTGCAGCATCATTACCAGCTAGTCTTGCAGTTGCCAGCCACAGTCGCTTGGATTCTGGAATGGCGGCACGAGCTCGAGAAAGCACATCCTGCGGCAAATCGTCAAGATCGGCTGCCATTAACCAGAGCTCCTCGGAAGAAATAAACTCCAGTGCCTGCCCCACAACCATTTTCTGGTCAGCAGAGTTCTCGAGCTTCACAGCCAGGATCCAAAGCTCGGCCGAGTCAATATTATCTTCGAGAGCCCGGTGTACAATTTGAAGTTTGTCTTCGTTCGTCTCTTCGAGCTCAATAGCGGTGAGCCACAGTTTGGGCTCATTCTTCAATGCTTTCACGGCTCGAGCAATGATGGCCTTCGCATCGGACACGCAATGAAGCCTCACAGCCTCAAGCCAGACTTGAGGCACTTTGGAGCACATTTCGAGAGCTCTTTGGATTGCTGCCCGAGCCTTTTTCGGTCGATGTGCGCTCTCCTCGAGACGAGCCAAACCAATGTAACCTTGTGGCTGGGTGGGCTCTGTGTTGATCATGGCAGTAAACAACTCCCGCTTGCGGTCTGTGTCGGCTTGAGATTGAAAGTCAATACTAGTACGCGTAACGTCTTGATCTTCTCCACGTCCAGATTGTTTCAACGCATAGTCAAGACGGGCATTAAGAATCTCCTTCGCCCCTTGGTTGGCTTCGGATTCAGTGGAGTTGTCCAACTGCCGGGGTTGACCGGCCAGCCAGTCAGGCACCGCGTACGAGCGCTTTTCCGAGTCCAATTCCTGTCTCAGGCGTTTGTTCCTTCGCGTAACGTCGGCAGCCTCGGGAAGGTTTGCCCACTCATCTACGGAAACCGTTTGAAGGTCCGATTTCAGAGAAGTGAATTGATCAGCAATTCTCGCCGCCTCAGGTTCAACCGCATGTTTTCGTTTTTTAGGTCTTGATATTCGCGCCTCTAGTTCATCGTAGACCTTATCAGCATCCTTGTCGTCTTTGTTTTGGCGTTTGGAGAGTAGCCCTGCATCTTCGAATCGGGCAGGGTTTTTGTCCCCTACTGGGTTGCCAGTCCGTAGCGGGCCTTCACCTCTAGTTGTGAACCCAGTCGCACCTCTTCCCACGCCAGCCTTATAGCCTTTGGGTGCGGGCATATCTAGGAAGTTTTTTCCGGCAAACATGGTCGCGGCGAAACTCACTGCCAAACAGCCAAAGTCAGAGATCACCAAGTAGACGCGCTTGGGTAATTAACGTGCAGCTGGGAGCACATGTTCCCCTTACCTCCCCCTTGCCGCTACCCTTGCCAGTAACCTTGCCCACGAGGCTGCGTTCGGAACGGATAACTTCTGGTACCACGTTCCGGATTGCACCATGGGTGATCGCCACTTGTTTTTCTTGGTTCACGGGTAGGTTTTCGAGCATATTGGAATATGAGCATTGTTACAGCAATTCTTGACCCCGCAGCAGCTAACCAGTCTTTTTGGAAACGCCACACACATGTCTAGCATGGCGGAGCAACTCCGGGAAGAGTTTAGCCATGACAAGGAAATTGTGGTGTATTGTCCCACTAGTAATGAAAGTATGAGTACTTTCGATGGTGTCGAGAAAGGCGCCGACCGGTTATTTGAGGAATTGTTCAAGAAACTCGACGAGCTGGTCCAAGAGGGCCATACCGTCACCAAGTTCAGCATTGTTGGCTATTCTCTGGGTGGTCTCTTCAGTCGCTATTTGGTGGGGGTGCTCTACGAGTGTGGCTTCTTTGAAAAGGTGCAGCCAATGATTTTCACAACCTTTGCTACACCTCATGCCGGTACTTATTTCCATTCGCGGCGGCTGCAAGCTCGAGTCCTTAACTTTTTCGGAAGCCGGATTCTCGGCTACAGCGGCCACGACCTGTTCTCTACCAGCACCATGTTGCGAGATCTCGCGGATCCTCAGCAACGGTACTATAAGGGCTTGCAGCAGTTTGAAAAGCTGTTTTTGTTTGCTAACTCTATCAACGATCGGACGGTGCCGTTCTGGACTTCTTATCTTTCGACCAAGAACCCTTTCCGAGAACTGGAGCATACTGATCTTGTTTTTTACAACCAGAAACTTGTCAAGTCTACCAATCCGGACTCAAAGGACCCCGAAACAGCAAAGCCGTTTCTGGTGGCCATGGATCAATCAAAGTACTCTTCTGAGCCACGCGAGGTCGAGCCGCCATCGGCCAGTGCGCTGCGTACGAAATATATTATTCTGGGCCTGTTGCCGCTGATTTTTCCGGTGATGCTAAGCACTTTGACCACGGCCACGCTGGTTTCTTATGCCAAAACTTACATGCGTCAACCAACCGAAGTGAACCATCGCAAGCTGATTGCCGAGCTTGAAAAGAAGAATGCTGAGCTCGAGGACCAGCGGGCCGCTAATCCGCGGCGCCGCCACAGCAGCCAAGGCTCGCACCCCGGCCGGCGTCGTTCATTTAGCGAGGAGGCTGAGAAGGAAGCTGCCTCTGCCACTGGCAATGTGGTTGAGAACGTGCTGCAACTCGGCGATGATACAGAGCGGTTCGACGTGGAAAATATGGTTCTTGATGGATACCCTACTCCCGCGCGGAATGGCGGGTTCAAGGGCCTCATTGACAGTACACCATACGAGCTGGGGATTTCCGAAGAGATTCGCGGCATTATCGACAACCTCAACACTTTGCCCTGGAACAAGTACGCGGTTTTGATCGATTTCCTCAATTCGCACGGCGAGATTGTTAACCGGCGCAAGTCGACAGGTCAGGGAAAGTCTCTGCAAGTATTTTTCTCGCGTATGGTTGCCGAGACACTGCGGGAGCTCGAGCCTGCTGTTGCAGATTGAGCGGGTTCTGTCCTGCTGCAAGGCGCTCAACTTCGAAGGTTGGCTGTGGGCTAGTCGACACCGAGCCCGAGCGTATCGTCAGTACTATCAAGCATTCAATAACTTTAAGCATAACATCAATCACTCATCCAGCATTCAATTCTGGCATTCAGAATTACTCAGTTACGTTTATATGCCCATCACCCAAAAACACAGCATAAGTTACTTTACATCCAAGGGTTACATCTTACAGGCTATGAGACTTTGATGGCGTTTTGCCTCCCAGTGTCTGATCCCACTGGCTGCTGCCGCTGGCTATTGACTACAAAAGACGGACGCGGTCAGCGGGGAACAAGCCATACTGGCCATCAATCTCACCGCTCCACCAATCCTCGGACGCAAACTCGATGTTGGAGATCTTGGCACCCTCCTTGAAGCCGAGCTCGTCGTCGTCCTCGGCATCGTAATCGAATTCGGCAATAGCCGACGGGCCTTCATCCTCTTCAGGCTCAGAGGCAGCTGCTGGGGCGCGAGCTGGAGGCGGAGGTGCTGCTGCGGGCGTGGGTGCAGCAGGGGTCTGACGGGCAGGAGGAGCTGAGGCCGCCGCAGGAGTGGGTGCGGCCGGTGTCTGGCGAGCAGGCGGTGCAGGGGCCGACGGGGTCTCGCGCTTGGGCGGGGCCGGGGCGGCCGCAGGAGCCGACGCCTTCTTCGGCACGACCTTGACGTACGACGCGGGGAATAAGCCACTATCGCCAGAGGCGTTGTAACCAAACCACCAATCGTCACTGATCTTTTGCACTTCGGTGATGGTCTCTCCAACGGCAACAGCGAGCTCGTCATCGTCCTCCTTGTCGTAGGCAGTCTCCACTGTGACTGTGAATGTCTCATCGTTGGACTCTTCTGGTTCTTCGGGCTCTTTGGGCTCCTTAGACTCAGGCTCGGACTGTTTTGTCTGCTTGCCGAAAGAAGGCTCGGGAGCCACTTCCGGCTCCTCGAACGTAGGCTCCTCGTGTGGCGGCTTGGAGGTATCTGCAGTCTGTTTAGGTACAAACTCGGGCTCCTTCTTCTTGGCGAAGCGGCTGGTCAGCTCAGCAAACGAGGGCTGCTTCTCCTTCTCGTCGTCGAGATTGAGCTGCGATGCCGACTCGGTAATTCCCAGCGGCTCAGGCGACGCATTGCGAGCCACAATATCTTTCTCCTTCTTAGACTCGGGCTCCGACTCGGGCTCGGGAGTGCGCGATGGGGTCTTACCATGCTTTTCAGCCCACAGCTGGGCAGGAGTCTTGCCACCGCTCTGGAAGCCAGATGGAACAAAGTTACCCCGCGCAGGCTTTTGCTCGGGGCCGCCAACCTGAGAGCCTCCCGCATAATCGGGCTTGCGCTCCCAGCGAGCACTAGCCTGCTTGACCTTGCCGGATTTGGGGTCATCAGAAGGACGAGCCTTCGCAATGTTGGCATTAAACGCCTTCATGCGGTCGGCAATGCTGCTAAACTCGGGCTCATCATCCTCGGCATCGTCCAGCTGCACGTTGTGCTTGGCTTTAGGTTCGGCCTTGGGTTCGGCCTTAGGAGCAGATGTGGCCTTGGACTTTGAAAACGACGGCTGGGGAGCGACCTCGGGCTCCTCAAAGCTGGGCTTTTGAGCAGAGGCATGGGCGCTTGGGGAGTTGAACTTTTCGAATGTTTCGGCGTACTTTGACTTTGCCGATTCCTTTTGGGGGGCAGGCGGCTCGCTCTTTGCCGCCTTGCGGCCCTCTTCGCGGATCTTCTTGATGTCAACCTTGCCCACAGGCTTATAAGAGGATTCGGTCTGCAGCCCGCCAATGGCTTCCTTTCGGGGTGCCTCATCCTTGGTCTTGGCCGCCTGTTTGAGCGCAGCAATGTCAACCTTGGTGGGCTTGTAAGCGGATGAAACCGACGACAGCACAGGGTGGTCACGCTCGGCAACTGGAGCTGCATCTCCCCAATCGTCCTCATTGGCTCCTTCAGCAGCCGCCCGGTAGCGTGGCTTTGTGCTAACGGTAGGCTTGCCAGCGGCGTTGGAGTACTTAGAACCAGCTGCCGAGTCTACTTTGGTCATAATTGACACAGGAGACACATCGTCAGACTCGCGGGCAGTGATCTGGACATGGTATGAGGGGAAATACTTTGTGATTGCGGCAAGGTGGGCATTGAACAACCGTTTGCTGGCTTCAGGGGCGCCTTCGCCAACCCATCCAATCAGCACGTTCTTGCTCATGTTGTTGTATTCAACCTTGGCAACGCCATACTGTACCTTGCTTTCGTCGAACTCGCTAGCAAACTCGTCGAGTCCGCCGTCGCCTGAGTCTCCAGGTACGAGCTCGCGACCGCGGTAATCGAAAATAGCCCAATTCAGCTCGGGGTCCGATGAGATCACAGATTCATAGATTTTCTTCAGCTCCTGGCCGTGCGAGGTCAGGTCAATTGCGTACGACATGGAGAGGTGATGCGTGGTCACGGGGTTATGTAACTTGTGGTGGCCCAGCAGCGGCCAACGCTGAATGCCCCTGCTGACAGTTCGAGATCCTTCACCTTGGCTCCCACTCCAAGTCAGCTTCCCAGCACCACCACCAACGCTAATTCGCTATGTCAGTATATCGCTAGTTAGTACCCTGTCCCCCCCTCCCATTTTGTACCCCCGCCACTGACTCATGTTCGATGCTGCAAAAGACGTAGCTTCCGAGCTTAAGCTTGACGATCAGCTAAAAAAAGAATCCGAAAAACCAAAGTTAGAAAAACGCAAGTGAGAAGCCGAGAAACAGCCAAGAAAATAGCCGAAGCACGTGGGTCTAAAAATACAATTTTAAAAAATTGTTCAATTGAGGCATTAACTAAATTACTACCACATAGAGCACTTTCAGGGACCCCTGTCACTATCTATTGGTACTGGGTGCGGTCTTCTGCAGCAAGGGAACGGCCACGGCGATGGGCACGGGTTGCCAAGCTTCAGGGCGAGATGCGGCGGGGCTAACTGAACAGTTCGAAGCTAGAGCAAGGGTATTTGGAGTACATACATGATACGGATAAGGGATAATGGCTGGTGCAGGCGGTCGTTGGCAGCACAACTTGTTTCAGCTGTCCGTTCCGACACTCAGTGGCTGGAAGGAAGCCTGCATCTGCAGTATGCATGGTCGTCCCAGCGACCAATCAGTTGGCAAAATCAACCCATTCGCGGAGAACAGGCCCATCTACGAGGTATTTTCTGACACTAGATTTATCAAGACTTGAATGAACTGTTTTCCACCAAATTCTGGGGAACGCACTATAGCTAACTGCAAGTAAACAAGCGCGGTGGTCCGAATAGGGAAGGCGGTTAAGTAAGCGGATATGCAGCAGATGTTGGGATAACGCAAATCCAGCACCCCAAAATTCTGTTTAAGCTCCTCTTCACCCTCCCGCCTTTGTCCTCGCATCCAACTTTATTCGCTCTTTTAGGGTCAAGTCGGTCTTTGGTGCACAGATCATACTTTTCCAGCTCTTGCCTGTGCTTCTAATTTCTATCCATTTGGCTAGATTTTGACCACCCACGTGAAGAGGACGTTTTCTGGAGACCTTGCATTCGGAGAAACTCGTCGCCGTGTTGCACTGCTCTGCCAAACAAAACCTACCAAAACCAAAACCGTTTTTTGCACCCCCTCTCCTGAATTCATGGATTCAGACTTTTGTTTTCCACCGCCATGCAACCCGCCGCCACGCCAACGTGCCCGTAGCTTCAATGCTCCCGTGCGCCCAACCGATGGGCCTCGGCGGACACATGCACACCGTCGATCAGCTGCAGTGAGTGAAGATCTATCGGGAGTAGACTTTTCCCAGTACATGGAGCCAAAGGGCCGGCCCTCGGGTCAATACCTGGAGCCACTCTCGCCGTTCCGGTTTGGGGCTCCATTGGCCACTTCGGCTCCGTCGTCAGCTCCGTCGGCTGGCCTGGCTGGCCCGACTGGTTCGCCATCGCTGGCCCTCAATCACCTCAACAGCTCTGAATCTTCGGTTTCTTCGGCAGCATCGGTTGCCGCGTCTGCCGCTGGTAGCACAGCTTCTCATCTGCCTCGCGTCTCGTTTGTCGAGCCCCGCAGTCCCCAACGCAGCGTGCGTAGCCTGCATCGCGGCGAGCTACTTGCGCCGCAAATCTCCATACCGTCGCTCCGATTGGACGATGTGAGTGCGCCACCTCCAGCCCTGCCGGCCCAGCCGCCTAGTCCCACCATGAGCGTTGGCAGCGGACCCAAACACAACCGGCGACGGTCTCTCCTAAACCTGTTCCGCAAAAAGACTGATCAAGGGTCTTCTGGAGCCGCTTCTCCCTCTGTAACCTCCTCAGGTGCCAATTCGGCGTCTTCGGCCAATTCGGCGACCTCGGCTCACTCTGCAACCTCAGACGGCAGCCACAGCGCCGAGCCGGTCGTACCCATAGTGACACCACCAGCTTATGAAGAACCGGAGCCACCGCGTATCTCGCTAGATGAGGCCCGTGGCTGCGGCCACGGCCACCGCCGGTCTGAGTCGCTGCCGATGACCCTGGACACACCTTTCTCGCCTTACAAGCGTGCGAGCTTTATTGGACCTGTGGTTGAGGAAAAAGAAGAAGACGAGGAAGAGGCCGACGTGACGGTAAGAGCTGACCGCAGCAAGCACACCATTCGCGAGTGCCCGTCCAGCGACAGCTGCGCCAGCGTGTCACAGCTGGCGATCCTAGACCCGCCCATGTCGCTTCACATGCCACTGCAAGAATCGTCACCCGCGTCGCTATCGTCGTCGTCGTCCAGCCGGTCCATGTTCAGCAGTCCGTCCCTCATGTACTCACCTCGGGACGCGGCCAAGTTCAAGCCATTTGCTCTGGGCTCGCCCGGCTCGCTAGCTCCGCCATCATTGGCCCAGCCATCGCAGGCCCCACTTAGGGAGCCGTCATTGGGCGACTCGCCGTTGGGCGAGCCATCACTGGCCTCGCCGCTGGCGCAAAAGAACCACCGCCGCCGCCGCAGTATCGCCGCATTATTTGGCCGCCAGTAACTGGCGGCACATATGGCAACAGTTGGCATCTGCCGGCAACAAACTTATTTAACTCTACCGGGTGGGTCACATAGGATCCACACGGCCCCGAATGCGGGCCCAAAGCGGCCCCCAGACGTGAGTTGGACCCTAACCCTCACCCCCCAAAACCCATCGTAATCCGTTTTTTAATGTATGCTCACTTCCATATTATGTCGGGCCGGTGGCGTATTGCCATTGACCCGCCCCATGCTTAGGGGCCCCATACTTGGTGTACGGCCACTATGGCAGGTGCGCCCAATAAGTTTTTTCGGGCGCGCGTTCAAGCCACCGCAAAGCGCGGCGTCGCAGCTTAGCGCCAAAGAACAGGTTGCCAACCGCCAGCTGCATGACCCCGCCGCCCAGGCCAGTTTTTACCGGGATCTGCTCTCTGCAAGCTACCCGCAGCAAGTCGTGCAGCGCTACGAAAGTGGCGGCGGCGGTCGCAATGCAGAATGCACACGGCTGTATGCGCAGGCGTTGCGGGATCTCGGCAAGACCGAGCAAGCGGCGAACGTAGAAAAAGAAGTGGGAAGCGGTGTTGGTGCTGGCGTCCACAAGCTGCTCAACACCAAAGGCACGAAAAGCGATCCGGTGCATGTTGTTGCTAGCGAAACCAACTCGGCCGTGGCTTTTAAATGGCTCAAATGGATCATCCGGGTGGTGCTAGTTGTTTACGCCATCGCGGCAGTGTCAGTCTTCCTTAGCGAAAACCCAATTCTTACCAAGGGTGCTGGCCCTGATTTGGGTGGATCGAAGCTGAATGCGGTGCGTGGCGAAAAGTCTAAGGTCAAGTTTAGCGACGTGCAGGGTGTGGACGAGGCACGCGGTGAACTCGAGGAGATTGTGGAGTTTTTAAAAGATCCGTCCAAATTCACCGGCTTAGGTGGCAAGCTGCCCAAAGGTGTACTTTTAACCGGTCCGCCCGGAACCGGTAAGACGCTGCTGGCTCGAGCGGTTGCTGGTGAGGCGGGCGTTCCGTTCTTTTTCATGAGCGGTAGCGAGTTCGACGAAATGTACGTCGGTGTTGGCGCCAAGCGGATCCGTGAGCTGTTTGCGGCCGCGAAAAAGGAATCGCCGGCCATTGTGTTTATCGATGAGTTGGATGCCATTGGCGGAACCCGTAACCCCAAGGACCAGGCGTATTCCAAGCAGACACTAAACCAGCTGCTGGTTGATCTGGACGGTTTTACGCAGTCTACGGGCGTTATTTTCATTGCAGCAACCAACTTCCCCGAGATGCTTGACAAGGCGCTGACGCGGCCTGGTCGGTTCGATAAGATTGTAAATGTCGAACTTCCGGACGTGCGGGGCCGTGCTGCCATTCTCCAACACCATATGAAGAACGTGGAGGTGGATCCCAAGGTTAATGTAATGAACATTGCCCGAGGCACGTCGGGCTTTTCCGGCGCCGATCTCATGAACCTTGTAAATCAGGCCGCTATCCGCGCCTCGCAGCTCAAGGAACTGCATGTGGGTGGCAACGACTTTGAATGGGCCAAGGACAAGATTCTCATGGGTGCCGAGCGCAAGACCATGGTCATGACTGAGGAAACGCGCCGCAATACGGCGTTCCACGAGGCCGGCCACGCCATTATGGCCATGTACACGCCCGGGGCCACGCCGCTGTACAAGGCGACGATTCTGCCGCGCGGGCGCGCGCTGGGTGTGACGTTTCAGCTGCCGGAAATGGACAAGTACGATCAAACAAAGGCCGAGCTGCTGGCCATGCTGGACGTGTGCATGGGCGGCCGGATTGCCGAGGAGATTATCCACGGGCCCGAGAATGTGACCAGTGGATGCTCATCAGACCTGAGCAAGGCTACGTCGGTGGCCAAGGAGATGGTCACTTCCTACGGCATGTCCGACAAGATCGGGCCCGTTAGCCTGTCGGGCAAGTGGGGTGACTGGTCTGCGTCCACACGGCACCTTGCTGAGGAGGAGATCCGCGATCTGCTGGTGAACTCGGAGCAACGCACACGCAAGATGCTTGCTGAGCGTGGTGTGGAGCTGGAACGGCTGGCCCACGGTCTGCTCGAATATGAGACGCTCGACAAGGACGACATCGAGCGTGTTGTGGAGGGCAAGAAACTGGAGCGTGCCCCCATGTGCACCAACACGGTGGTGCAGAGCGACGACATCCGTGACCAGCGGAGTTTGGCCCGCAGCTAGCTGGCTCTGCGAGGCGATTTTCCGGCTAACCCTCTTAGGACTCGCTCTGGCACCCCAAGTCAGCAGCTTGCAAACAAAAAAAAGAATAGCAAATAGTGTATATTTCAATACTCGACTGACTGCCATCTCACTTGCCTAACTGACCGTTTTGCCCTGCCAATTTTTGGCTCTCCACTCTTCCTTCTCCTAGCCTACCTGCCCAACTCTCTGCTTGCTACAACTACAAACCTCTAGACATGTTTTTAAATGTAGCTGCTTGACCTTCGGCAGTCGGCCCCGTGGGCGAGTAACTGGGCAAGGGTAACAGAGTGGGATGGTGGGGTCAGCGGCCTAGCGACCCAGCGACCCAGTGACCCAACATGACCCAACTGTTGGTGCTGTGCCATGGCATGTGGGGCAACATTGCCCATTTCGACTATCTCGTCGAGGAGCTGGAACGGGCCGGCGCTGTAGAGTATACCGGCGACGCCGATCAATTTCGCGGGGAAGCACCGGCATTGGTGATTTACCGCACAAACTCCAACACCGGCTACTTCACCTACGACGGCATTGACGTGTGCGGCACGCGCGTATGCGAGGAAATCAACTCTGTGATCAATAGCCTGGAGCAGCAGAGCGTGCCTGTGAGTGAGCTGAGCCTGTACGGCTACTCAATGGGCGGCGTGATGGTTCGGTATGCTGCCGGCGTGTTGTACACGCAGGGCCTGTTTGACCGAGTCAAGGCCGGCACTTTAACTACCATGTTCTCGCCGCACGTTGGTGTGAACGTGTTAGGCACGCGCAAATCCGGGTCACTGTTCAACTTCATTGGCTCATGGTCAATGGCTCGCACCAGCCGGCAGATGTTTTTGCAGGACCGGTACGAGAAGAGCGACACGCCACTGTTCAAGCACCTTATCGACAGCGAGTCGCCGTACGCCAAGGCCGCCAAATTGTTCAAGCGCCGCGTGTTGTACGCCAACATTGTAAACGACCGCCGTTGCGAGTACTACACTGCGGCCGTCGAGAAGAAGGACCCATTTGCAGGGCGGGCCGCTAGCGTAACCGGTAGCTATGTGCCCGGATACTCGCCGATTGTGTTTGAAAGTACCAAGAACGTGAGTTTTGATAGCGCCAAGCCCGAGCCTAAGCCCGAGCCGTTCTGGCTAGCATGGCCCAAGCGTGTGCTGCGGCTGGTGGTCACCACCATCAAGGTTGGCCTGGTGATTCCAATCTGGTTCATCGCGTTCTTAGTTAACGCGGCGTACCAGACGGTCATGTCGCGGTTACGCACGCACGACATGGTGAGCAAAGGCCATCATCTTCCCGAATACGATTTCAGTGCGTTCCTTGAGCGCGAGGCCTCAGCCATGGTCGAGTCGGTGTATGCGGCCGTTGACAGCGACAGCCTAGAGCTTACGCCAGTCATGAACTCGATCATCGACGGCTTCAATGCGCAGGGCTGGGAGAAGCATCCTGTGCATATCACGGCCGACAAGAACGCGCATGCTGCGGCTATCAACCGACTGCCCCACAAGAAGAGCTATCACGAGGGTCGCATCGTGGTCAAGCACTGGGTTGATTCGGTGGTGTCTTGACGTGGTGGTTTCGTGATTTTATTAGTTTGATTTATTAGTAGATTTTATTTCTTGATTTTGTTGACACTCTGGGCTACTGTTTGACAGCCTGCCGTTGCTGATATTGCACCAAATTCAGCGTAGAGCCCCGCAGTCTAGAAATTGAGTTATGCTAGGGAGTACCGCCGAAGGCGGAAACAGAGGAGCTTTAGCTCCGATAGTCTGAGAAAAAAAAAAAAAAAAAAAAAAAAAAAAAAAAAAAAAAAAAAAGAAGGCTCCAAGGAAGAACACAACGAAAAAGAAGAAAACAATTGAGTTTCTTTACCCCCCTTTCTCAATATCCCTGATGTCCCGACCCTTGAGCAGGCAGTACCGCCAGTTAGACGGCCGCTGACACTGCTGACGGCGGTGGCCGATGAGTGAGCGGGAGTCGATGGGAGATGGAGAATCTTACCATGCGCTCGGCCAGCACCCATAGAGACACTAACGAAACGAAAATCAAGCTGGCGCTTTCGATTGACGGCGGTAAAATCGAACTGCCTGGAGCCACTGAAAGCGAGGTGGCATCGCAGAGCACCGCTGCGCAGGTTATCAGCGTCAACACCGGCATTGGTTTCCTGGACCACATGCTGCATGCGCTAGCCAAGCACGCCGGCTGGAGCCTGCTGGTGGAGGCGAAAGGCGATCTCCATATCGACGACCATCACACAGCAGAGGACACCGGTATTGCACTGGGTATGACGTTCAAGGAGGCCTTGGGAGCGGTTCGCGGTGTCAAACGGTTTGGTGCCGGCTTTGCGCCGCTAGACGAGGCACTTTCGCGAGCGGTTGTTGATCTGTCCAACCGGCCATATGCAGTTATTGATCTCGGGCTCAAGCGCGAAAAGGTCGGCGATCTCAGCTGCGAGATGATCCCGCATGTTCTCGAAAGCTTCGCCCAGGGCGCCGGCATCACTATGCATGTCGACTGCCTCCGCGGCTTCAACGACCACCATCGCGCTGAGAGTGCCTTCAAGGCCCTGGCCATTGCCATCAAGGAAGCTACCTCTTCTTCCGGCAATAACGACGTCCCATCCACAAAGGGTGTCCTGCGCTGATTTGTGACCTCCCTTGCTGATCTCAATTTTTGATCCTCCTCACTGATCTCCCATAGTAGCTGATTTCCTGATCTACCGAACTAGCTGATCTAGCGATCTCACTAAAAGTACCCTTAACTCTTATAGACGCATCTAATTTCCTAAAGTTTACTACAGGCACTCCCAGGCTCGGCAGCCGGCACTTCACTTAAGCTAGGAGGTTCCGATGTGGAGTCAGCATGAGCCAGAATCTCTACAGGAAAGGAGAGATCATCGGCCGCGGCAACTTCGGCGTGGTGTATAAAGGATACCATGCCGAATCCAAGCAGGTCGTGGCCATTAAAGCTTTGGACCTGGATTCGGTCCATGACGAGGTCGAGGACGTGCAACACGAGGTCGCGGTGCTGGCCCAGCTCAGCCGCACCGCCCACACAAATGTCACTCGATACTACGGCTCGTACCTGGAAGGCACGCAGCTTTGGATCATCATGGATTTGTGCGCTGGTGGTTCTGTGCGAACGCTTTTGAAAGCTGGTCCTTTAGACGACAAGTACCTGTCGGTGATCTTTCGTGAGCTGCTGGTGGCAGTAGTCCATATCCACCATGAAGGCATAATCCACCGCGATATCAAGGCCGCCAACGTACTTGTTACTACCGAAGGATACCTGAAACTATGCGATTTTGGTGTGGCTGCCGATACCACCACAAACAACAAGCGCATGACCATCGTGGGCACCCCTTACTGGATGGCACCCGAGGTGATTATCGAGGGCCAGAGCTACACAAACAAGGCCGACATTTGGAGCACTGGTATCACGTTCTACGAAATGGCCACCGGAAACCCGCCCTACAGCGACATGGAAGCGCTGCGGGCACTGATGTTAATCACCAAGACCAAACCGCCGCGGCTGGAGGGCCCACGATTTTCGGCCATGCTCAAGGATATTGTCGCGCAGTGTCTGGACGAGAACCCCGACGAGCGGCCTACGGCAGATGCACTTCTTAAACACAAGTTCATCAAGGCATACGCAAAGACCCCCGTCACGGTGCTCCACGATCTCGTGCTGCGGTACCAGCGGTGGAAAGAAAAGAACGCCAATGCGCGTGACTCCATGCTGGTGCTCAACGATATCCGCAATGCAGAGAAAAACGAGGAGCTTATGCAGGACGACGATTTCGAGGATATCAACTGGGATTTCGACATCGATGACGTGCCAGTGCGCGAGCAACAACCAGATGATCTGCGCAACGCACCGCCGTCCCTGCAGGAACTATTCGGAGTGGAGCCTACGCCGCCGCAGGATGATGAGCCACTACTCATGGGGCTCGGCATGAGCCGCGCAGGCGCCCCACTCCCGTTTCCCACGTCCGCTCTCCCCACACCTGCATCCACAGGACCGCCTTTACACGGAATGGGGCATCCGGTTACCCATCCGCACGCAACTCACCAATCGGGGCTTCCGCAATCGGGGCTTCCGCAATCCGGGCTCCCGCAATCCGGGCTCCCGCAATCCGGCCTGCCCCAATCCGGCCTGCCCCAATCCGGCCTCCCCCACTCTGGCCTCCCCCATTCTGGCCACTCTCACGCCAGCCATGCTGGTCCCGTTCATGGCAAGCCTATGGCGGTATCTTCGGATGCGCGGTCACGGGCCACCTCCGTCTCGGGCTCGGCGCCGCTGCTGTCGCGGCAATTTAGTAGGGCCGGTAGCCATGCGGGCTTGTCGCATCTCGGCAAACAAGTCTTGAGTCCAGGAATCAATGGGACGCCCTCCAATCCCCACGGGAACCCTCATGTCCCCGGCTCGTACTTTAACGTTATTGGGACGCCATCATTGGCGGCTCGTACGCCCAGCGTCAAAGTCCCCAGCGAAACCCCTAAATTCCCCCATACCCAGGAACTTCCGACGCGGGCATTCCGAGCATTGTCAAACGGCACGGCCGCGCAGCCTGCTGTCACTGCAACCACACCGGGAGGGATTCTGGCTCCGCCGCCTTTGGCCACAACCCCAGGCGGCACAATGCGCGCAACGGCTACCACAGGAACGCCCGGTAGCCGAAGGCGGTCGCCGTCGCCCAAGCACTCATCTCCGCCGCGCCGGCCAGCTCCGGCAAAGCCCAGCCAGCCCTTGCGTCTTATGATGCCGCCGCGAGGACTCATGCACACCACCGTAACCACCGAGTTTCCGGCACAGCCCAGGCTCGATATGGCAGTGCTTCTTGACAGCACGCCAACCGCCCAGGTACGCGAGCAGCTGCGGACGCTTCTCGACGGCTTTGGTACCGCGCTCAAGGCTCTCGATGAGAGGTTGTAGTACCACTGACGACTGACTGACTCAAAGTCACGCGACGAGTCAACAGGCACTCGCAAACTTAGAGGTCATATTTATATATTTATCATTTAACGACACTATACTAGCCGCGCTTGGGCTTGACCACCAAGTTGTCCAGGTCCTCACGCTCCTTGATCTGGGCCTCGGCCTCCAGAAGGTAGGGAATCAGGTACGCCTTATCGTCCTCAGCGCTCAGCCACTTATCCTTGGGCAGGATCTGCTGCTCAAGAGACAGCTGGAAGGCAGTGGCAATGCGGAACACGCGCTTGTAGGACTCGTCGGCGGGCAGACGCTTGAGAGCAGTTTGCATGGCCTCGGTCTCCTCCATAAAGAGGTCCTCGGTCTTCAGGCCCATTTTGCGGTAGCCGGCAAGGCTAGTGAACACATTGCTGGCGGGAACAAAGATGTTCTTAAGAGCGGGCTTGGCCAGAATGTACTTGGAGATGGCCTCCAACTGCGTAAAGGTCGACATTACAATGGGTAGTAATCTGATTGGCCTGGGAATGAGTTTGTGAACGGGTGACTAATGGGCAATAAATTGATGCTAGCACTAAACTGTTCACTAAAAGGTCAGGGCACGGGTTGGAGAGCGGGTAGGGCGCAGGGTTGGAGGGAAGGAATAAAACTAGGAAGGAAATCTTAATGTTCAATCCCCATGAAGGTTGCCACAATATTAAGAGCACCAAAAGCACCATTTCAAAGACAAGGCAAAGACTTTGACAACCTGTTTGTCAAGCCAATGGCCCAGAAAAAAGCCTGGGATGGCCAAGACAAGGATGCCTTTTTTAGAGACAAATATGCGCATGTGCACGCCAAACAACGGCAGATCCGCGAAAAAGAGCAGGCTGCCAAGAGGGAAAGAACCCCATCAACCAAGCAGGTAGTGGAAAAGAGCCCGCGTCTTGACAAGAATTTTGCTGGCAAATTGTCTAGACAGCTCGAGAAAGATCGTCGCCTGGAGCACCTGTTTGGCACTTCTGCCGTGTTGAACGCCTTGGATACTCGCAAGGCCCTCAAACTCTACACTGCAAACAAGTACCCCGACATTGATCTACGAATCCTTCGCAAATGCTCGGAACTGGACGTCCCCGTTCTTGCGAACACCCCGCTGCAGCACATGTCTATCTTGACCCACAATGGCGTCCACAACAAGTACGCTTTGGCTGTACACAAGCGTGAGATCCCCACCGTGAGCGATCTCGATGTGGAGGGATCTAACCTCGTGGCTGGCGACGAGACAATCCCGATCCTCAGAAAGAATCCTCTGGTGTTGTTTATCGACCAAGTCACCGACACCCACAACATGGGGGCCATTCTGCGATCTGCATACTGGTTGGGCGCCGACTGCGTTATCTACAGCGGTCGCAACTGTGCCCCGTACTCGCCTCAGGTGGTGAAGGCTAGTGCCGGTGCGGCCGAGCATGTACCGATCCTGCAGGTCGCACATCCTTTAAATCTGTTCGAAACGCTCGCCAAGAAGGACTGGGATATCATTTCCGCAGCCCCGCCGTCGGCAAAGGCCAATCTCATGTCAATTGCCCCCGAGGATCTCGCCAGCGCGCTTGAGAAAAAGCCCTGCATGCTTGTTATTGGCTCCGAAGGCGATGGTGTGAGGACGTCGCTGCTGCAGCGAAGTACCAAGCGGGTAGGTCTTTCTGGGGCGCGCAGCAACCCTAACGTCGACTCTTTGAACGTCAGTGTAGCAACTGCTCTTTTGCTAAACTCGTTTGGACTACCCCAGCCTACCTCTCCTGATAATTGACTCTTGAAAAAGCATCTCGAATAGAATCGCATGTACATAGCTAGTCGACTAGTGCCTACCTGAAAAAGAATAGCTCTCGCCTAGAGAGCTCTGGACCAACCTCTAAATCTAATAAAGTGTGTAGCCCTGGACCTCATCGGCAGAACACGCTAGCTTGGCATCCTCATAGGCAAAGCCGGCTTCCAGCACAATCTCAAGACCCTTCTTCTCCAAGTCACTGAGCTGCTGCTCATCCTTTGCTAGCAGCAAGCCAATAGTACCCAACGCATTGATGCTGATGCCATCCACCGAATCCTGTGAGCGCGGCGTGGCCAGCAGCCATTCCTCGGTGAACACAAGATTGTAGCTGATGGGCTTGCGCTCGCGGCCGCAGGTGGTAATAACACGGCCAATTGCCTCCGAATAACGCATTGCCAGCGTCTCGCTATCAGCTTCCTCGGGAAGACCACAGATGAAGTTGGCAAACGGCACCCTGTCGTCCACAGCAAGACCCTTGGGCTTGACTTCCTTGGCCGAGTCGGGGAATGGCTTGAAGCCGTCAGGCAGTGTCATGAATTGGATATGACGGTGAGCCACCGACGCTCCCGAATTAGGTCCACTGTTGAAGAACCCAACATGGCGCTTGCCGCTTTCCTTGTTGGCCTTTCGCAACAGCGAGAACGCCGCGGCTAGGTCTTCCTCTAGCAACAGCGCATCTTGTTTCGCAAACTCATTTGTGACCAGCAGGAAATGATACTTTGAAACGGCGAATTTGTTAAGGACGACCGAGTGGCCATCGCCCCTCTCGATTAGCAAGTCTTCTTCAATAGGCAGCCAGGGACTGGACTTGGCAGGGCTCGAGTCCTTGGACTCGTTGTTCTTGGCCTCGTTGTCACTCTTTGACGGTTTTTTTCCCAGAGACGGGGCCAGCGTGTAGATGACGCTCACTCCATTCCATTTGGCAGGAATCTGCTTGGTTTGCGAGAAAATCAGGCTGCCTTTCGACACCGCGTCGGCAAACCGGTTCTGGATGGTACTGTACATGGGGTGATCTGATGTAAGAGGCAACAACACCTCATGTAATGTTCACCAGCATCTTGAACCTTCAAATACCCTGATTGAATAGTCTACTCTCAATGTTTTCAGCTAATACTAGTAGCTATCTCGCAACATATTCGAATATTTCGCTTGCAAATATGTTTATCGCAAATATAGTGACTGAGTAGGTTTGAACGGGTCAGCACGTTGGATACGCGTTGGCTGCAGCCCACGGGCAAATTGTAGACTCTGACGAGCATTCGGCTCGTAAGGGTCTAGACCGGCATTCCAATTCAAGGTCAACTGCCGGTGAGATTAACCGATCCGATAGATTAAGGCTATGCTGATATTTTTAGCTCAGCTTAGTTGTCCAGCCCCGTTCCCATAAATTAAATAGTAGGAGGCATGGGCAAAAATGCTCGGTCACAACAGGTTGCTTTAGAGGTGGTAACGCTGTAGACACAGCACCAATCGCATAAACATGCCAATTTTACCTGGATCAACAGGTGTAAGGTGACCGCAATGCCTAGAATGCCGAGACGTCCAAGCCTCAATGCCCAGCCCCAATGCATGACATGCATATGCAGGTACATATAAGATCGACGTTGATCTAGGAGACACACACCTTCTCCACACGACAATGCCTAGATATTATCAGCAGCAGCCCGGTTACTACCAGCAACCCGTCTATGTCCAGCAGCGCCCCCAACGTCAGAGTGGCGGATGTTGCGACGGCTGTTGTTGTGGTATTTGCGCCGGCTTATCCATGTGCCTATGCTTAGACTGTTTGTTCTAAGACCAAGTTTAGTTGGTTTGTCTTCAATCTCTCAGGTCCCCACCTGATAAGCACCCTTTTATTGCATATGTAGCATGTACTTTATTCGATGTGACTAGGTCCAGGGGTTACCAAGTTGTGGATGGTAATTTGGGTGCATGCTTGCCGGAGGCTCCGTCTCGTAGCCCACATAGAATACTGACCTCAGCAGCCCAAGGACTGACTGACCTCAGCGATTAATGGGGTCCAACAAAGAGACCGACAAGGTAGTCTAGCAAGGCAATTAGGTCTACAATGTCTATGAACTACGTTGCTTAAGTTTTAGGACCTTCATGTGCTCACCAGCATAGAGCGGAGCATCGGCCGGGAGGACCCGGACCGCAAAGCACTCCTTTAGTTAAACGGCACTGTAGAGATGTATCCAGGGGCAAAGCAGCTCTAGGCAGAGACATCACGGACCCCCGAGGACTTGGGGGGACCAATGGGCTCACGGAATAGAGCATCACCCTCGGCCCAGCCACGACCGGCACCAACACCAGCACCCAGCCAAACGGGGAAGGCCCTGCGCTTGAAGAACAGCACGGACGCGACAACACCCACGCCGAAACCCAGGCCGGTCTTGACCAGGCCGTTGGAGATCACGAAATCCCACTTGTCGCTAAGAACGTTGTCGGAGCGGTTTGCTTGCTTGATCTCCACCATTACTAGAGCAGCTTAGTTTGCTTAGATTGGTGGGTTCTTGGGAGGTTATGTTAGAGAAGCTCGTAGCTGGGAGGGTTGGCCCCCGAGCTCAAATTGGGAGACTTCGGCCTAAGCAACGGAGATGGAGGCCCAAGCAGCGGCGTGTGTCGGTGCAACAGGAAGCACTAACCGGCTAAGTTCCTTTTATTGAATAGATACGGGAGCTGTTCAAACCGGGATTTCCTGGTAGTGAATAACCTATCGTAATAAGCACCGATACTGCGTCCAATCTCATTGGTGTGCAGTCGGCACAGGTAGCTTGCTCGACCCTTGTCTCCCTTGCTCCACTCCTTGCTTCGCGCTTGTGGCCGTCTGCTGCTTTCGAGTTCAATTGATCTCTGCGACTCGACAATTTGTGACGATTCTCACCCATTTGCCCGCACCGAGCCACCGCAGAGCTTATCAGCTCAGAGTCGCCTTGTCACTGATAGACCACGTTTATAGCCTTATTGGTCCTATTTCGCCCATTTGCCACTCCAGTTTATGAATGGATTGGGTTGGATAGTTGCTACGGAGATGGCACTTATTTATATGCCCTTGCACAGAGGTTCAAATGCCTGCATGTCCCAAGAATCACACTGCAGGCCCAGACAAATGCCCAGGGTGGCAATTCCAGTGCACATCTCGCTAATACGCATACCAGCCCTACTCTCAAAGTTTGCGGGGTGCTCACCTCATGTGGCCAATACGCGGGCATGCCAGGTGTGGTCGTGTAAAGCAGAACCTCTCACATCTATGCAGAGGTTCAGGGTCACAGGCTGTCTTCTAATGAGTATTTCAACCGAGGTACTGGAGATTTTGCTGTCGTTAGCAGTATGCGAGTGGTCGTCCTCTCTTTCAAAGTTACGCACCGGGCGTTAAGGGCATCAACTCTAACTTCTCTGTCCGCGTCTCTGATGTGCTTGTCGCACACAGCGCGTGAGCACGTGAAGATTACTGCTCATCTATGGCAATATACTATGCTCAAGATCACAGTACATTTGATGCGCTTGCTCGACCAATCGTCTGAGTCCATAACTCGGTCTCACCTCTGATTGGGCAGCGAAATAGAGCCTGCTCGACTTGATTGTTAGCGGCTCCTTGTGCTGCCAAAAAACTCCTCGACCTGTGGTAGTCTCGTCGGCCACAGAGTGGGTGCCGAGCTTGCCAGCTTAGGATTTCAAGAGAACCACAATGGCATCTCTGTATTTAATTTACATATCATGTTGTTTCCCAAGTCAAGTGCAGTTTGCCCAGTCCCCCCAGCTTGAGACACTTCACGTTGTTGATGAGGACTCTTAGGTCTGGAGGATCCGTCCAGCCCCACAACGACTGCTCCGACAGTTTTGACAAGCGTTCAAAGGATGCTCAGCAGTGGCGTGACCGCAAAACCGTCTCCTTTCGGTCATAATTTAACCGCACTGCTAATCAACTTTGCACTCGAGGTCCCTCAGCATACGTCGGTAATTCGGCGGGCTAATGAAGTCACACCGATTACCCCAGCAGCGCAAGGGCTCCATGCTAGAATTTTGAAAACATGCGTTCACCAACAAGGCCTTCATATTTTGAATCATGTGTACAAAAGGGTGCTTTCGGGCCCTTCAGCTAGTTCGGCTTGCGCGATTCCGTCGTCTGGAGGAACACCAGGTGTGGCAAGTCAGCAGAACATTACAGTAAGATGAGCAAAAGAATTTTCGAAAGTAGCTCCTACATGAAAGAAAGGAAACAGTCTGAAAAGATGTAGTTGAGCCTTTCTGGAATGCAGCCAAGCAGTTTAGTGAAATGAGAGTATTCGAAGTAATTCGG